>JANAVB010017999.1:11849915-12299915 GCA_029216955.1 Iris pallida | reverse complement strand
GTTGATTTATTTCTTTGTGGTGTCGGGGGAAGTGAAGTACCAACGATGTGTGATCTGACCTTAGACCGTGTAGACCGTGATCATTATTACATTTATATCTTATAGACTATGTAGACCGTAATTATTATTGCATTTAAACTGTGTAGCTCATGATTATTATTTTGTAGATAGTGTTTCTTTATTGTAATATTTTCTGTAGACCGTGTAACTGTAGACCTTGTAACTTTAGACCGTGTAGACCGTGTCGCATAATTGTTCCGAGACCGATTACATATCAAAGGTACTTCAGTCGGTCAGTTGGTGAGTATTTTATTGTTTTTCATTTTTTGCTCTTATTATTCAGTTTTATTTCTTTCTTCATTTTTTTTATGAGTCATATGTCTAAAGGCTAACCTCTGTAGTATAGTCATTTTCATATATTGAAACTGCATTCAGTGAATTATACTCGTTCCATTCCTGACATGAAACCAATATTTTTCAGGTTAGTCGTGGATTCACTTAGCCTAGGAGATACGGGAGTACTTGCAGACAAAAGCCTAGAGACTAGCTAGATAGTCGAGTTATAGTCATTCAATATTTGTACAAGTTTATATTTTTCTACAAATATAAAACTTGTGATCATTGTAAATTAAATTAAATTAATTTTATGAATGAGCATTATTTGTGATTTTGATCTTCATGGCCGTGACATCGTTCTACCGTCGACACTGCGGCATAGGCTGGCTTGGACACATCTCGTATCCGTTTAAAAAAACGGGTGCGGGTCGTGACAAGTTTTTGTGGTGGCCCATACAGGTCAGTCTTCGCAAGTTGTACGAACTCGTGGTAGTACCATTTCTATCGTACTACTGCGAGCATGTGACTAGAAAATGCTCATTCACGAATTAGGATTAATTTAATTTAAGAGAATGACTTGGACTAGGAGTCCCTTATACACATTTACCGATGGGTAGTCTAGGCCATACAATTTAGATGAGGAGTTATTAATTTTATTGGTTGTCAGATCCCCATAGGTACATTATTACCTCTTGATATGACTATATGATCCTATGTGGATAGGGTATTCACTTGGTGAGACAGGGCTTCATAGAGTTAATGGTCTAACATTGATAAATTGTTCAATTCCTTCTCTTTGCCCTTGAGATATCATCCTCACATCTTAATCCGAATTGCCTATTCAGTTCTTATTTTGCCCTAAGAACTATTATTTTTATAGGTTATCCATATACGGGCCTCGAGTTAGTTTCGATTCAAGTTTTTCCTCAAAGGCTTGAATACACATGGAATAGTTAGAATGTTTGTATTTCTTCATCTTCAGTTATTTTCTCCCTGTTCATCTTTTATTTTAAGGGTTATGACTGATAGATACCTACGCTTTATCTCATAGTCAACTAGTGTGAATCTCTAGAAGCTCAGGAATTTTTATAAATATAGTTAAAGGTATGTTAGTTAACCCATAATGGCAGGACAGTAGCGCACTGTCGCTATTTATTTGAATTATGGAGACTATGGATTCCATGCAGCCAGCCGCACACTGGCAAGACACGATCCCTAGAGTTGAAATTTGTTTAAGGAAATATAGGTTATAGAATGTTACTAAAAACTATGGCTAGTGGTCCTCTTTTGACCGTAGTCACCCTTGTGTCAATATAAGGTAGAGTATCGGATAGCATGTCACATCTGAATCACGAAACCAAGGATAGGACCGTGCCCTTTATGTCCCATAAGACCCAAAGCGAATAATAGTGGGAGTTCTGTAATTCGGGTAGCATGTCTCCCAACCTAGCATTCCATGGTCCTTGTGATCTATTGACAAGGTAATTGACAGACACTAATAGGTTTACCTAGAATATAGAGTTTAGAGGTCATAACCCATTAGTCGACCAAGACTTTATGGATAAGAATATAGTAGGAAGACTGTATAAGCAAGAACACCAGATGAGTTCTGATTCTCACAAAACTCGAACTACTTGTGCCTTCTCTCAAAAAAATCTCGCATACTTGTATTTTGACTATCTTAACCAATACTGCTATTACAGCCTAGATTTGTAAGCTCACTCTGTTCTCGAGCTTGATTCAAGACATATGTTTAGTGGGGACGCCTACTAACATATTGTCTAATCAGAATCGATGTATTACGGTCTGATCAACCGTAGTACACTCGGTTCGCTCTCTATTTGATTATCCCACGTGGATTGAGATTTCGAGGTATTATCTATGATCTCATCCGCAACTGCTTTGACAATTCCTCTTGAATTATATGTTCGCCTTTGAATCACGAAATTGTATTCAGTAACATCTCCCTTGAACTCTTTATTGTTTTTGTCTTTCACCGATTTGGAAAGACGAAAGCTCATAATTGGTAGAAGAGATACAGAGTATCCCCATGACTATGATAGTTGTATACCCAAGTGTAGCTACCATCGGCCAGCCATGTGATTGAGTTACTCGTTCTCCTCTCGACCCTCAAACTCCTATCGGGACTTTCAAGCCATCTAAATTTGAGAATGAGTAGGGTTTTACCCATAGTCAAAATGACAACCCAGAAGACTATCTATTCTCAAGAAACTAAACGTCGTGAGTCTCTAATCATTTACGGTGACTATGGTAGACACTCATTCCGAGATTGGTTTCCAACAAGTATTGTCCTAGTTATGTAAATTTTATTATTAAGACCTAACTAGTGTTGGAACACCACAGTCACTAGCTTAGCCAATACCGTAGCTTAAATATCCTGTCATACTATGACCTACCAGTTGTCAAGAGCAATACATGATCACTACAACCCTTGTGACCATAGTCTGACAGGTTTGACACAAATAGAATTTCTTGACTCAATTGTTAGAAATATTTTCTTATGTTGTGCCTTGGAGTTGGTTACCCCATCGAAAACTCTCGTATATTGTGGACGAGTAGGTCATTCTATTCTATCGACCATGTGTCATTTTACACACTCATTTTCCATTTATTGCGGAACGATCCTTGAGTTGACTCATATCTACCGTATTCCATTACGTCGTGCCTTATTCTTTATTAACAAGAGCTGGGGTACAATATCCGGACTTGGGAATTCTTCTAACCTCATTATTCCTAAAACCATGTCCTAGCTTCTAAGGTGGGTAGACTGTAAGCCTTAAAAAAAAATTTTTTAGATATACAGAAATACCGATTGATTAGAATAATTTCCATTATGATGATAATTAGTGCCTCATGAACTCCCACTTTCCATTTAGATCATTTCGGTGTCCCCTGGCTGTGTCATTAATAATTAGAGCGCGAGATCAGCGGTTACCTTCCAACAAATTTTATATGCAAGATCTAGACGAGTCCACCTTCATTTAGGTGTATCATGTCCCACTCAAACGCATACCCTTATACTCTATTTTTATGGTACGACTTTCAGGTCAAAAGGACTAGCTACAACCCTTACCATAATAACCGTATAGCTTTCGACTACAATTAGAGACTCAACCTTGACTCAATTCATTCGACCCAATATATGGTTGTGATTCACTCGAAGCCCACTACGCACATGTCACTAATGTGCCAATCAATTGTGCCTTCTCGTGCTACTTAAACACAAAAGTCACTGAAGGCACATTTTTGGGCTTTAGGAACCTGGCTAACCAACCTGACTGACAACTAGCTCAACCATTTGGGTGGAAACTTATTCCAGGTTACCCTAACCTAGTAGAAACAGTTTTATCATTGGAATCTTGCCCAGTCAATATAGATTGAAGTCCAAGGTTCACCCAACCAACGATCGATGTCCAATCTGAGAACCCATTAAGACCCAATAAAACCCATCCATATGCATACCACTATATTTGCACTATAAAGTCGAACCATTTGAAATAGGTCCCTATACCTATTATGTAGTCTCCCCCTTTTTGAATGAGAAGTCATTCGTAACCCTTGTTCCACCTACCTAGAAGTCGCAATACGATCTTGAATTATATTTATATTCCTTGTTTGTGTGTTTAAATAACCACGGATGAGATAACAAATCTTGATTTCTCAAATTCTGTTCTATTATGGAACATATTAGAATTTCAAGAACGGAATTTCTTTATTACATGGAGTGCAAGCTCCTATAAGAAACGAAGGGTTTTTTTTATTTAGCAAGTGACTGGACTAGAGTAGCCAACTCTAGCAAATAAGTCAATGTGGTTCATAGACTTTCTTTCTGTCTGCATCATTGGATACTCACTACCGCTCTAGAAATTTCATTTTTACTCTCGAATGTTCTTCCTTATCTTCCGGTCCTTCTTATTTCGGAGCGACGAATGATCATGCTTATTGGAATTTACCAATATTTTTAGCTACTTGTGTAAATTTGATGCTTGTTAAATTTTGGGTTGCTTGATAGATACGAGAGGATTATAGATACCATATGCCTAGATATTTGTTGGTAGGATTGTTAGCAACTAGTTAGAAGATTATAGATTTTAGTTTTGAGGAGTAGTGTGACCAAAGATGCGTAGAAGTCCTCGAGAATCTGTAGTTACGAAATGGCTAGGAGGAGGTATAAATAATTCTGAGAAATAAAAATTTGAAAAGATTGTGGTAATAGTGGATTTATTCTTTTATTTTTATTTTTGAATTTTAGGCATGTTTATGAGTTAGAATTTCGAGGACGAAATTATTTTAAGGTAGGTAGATTTGTAACCCCTCTTTCCGAAATTTGATAATATTTTATTTATTTATTTATTTGAATTAAATGGTGATTTTTAGAGTTTTATAAATAATTATTTAGTAATTATTATGGTAGATGATTTTAGCCATGATGGAGTTTTAGAGTACACAATGACTAGAAATCTTGGCACGGATAGTGTCATAGCGAGCTTTGGCTAGTGTATTAGTCCTGGAAGGGAAGGTCCGAGCCATAGTGATGTCCTAACTAGAAAAACTAGGCCAAGTTGCGACTTAACCTTTACCGAAAATTTATTTATTCATTAATTATATTATTGAGTAGGGAAAACCGGTTACCATTTTAGTCCGGACTGGACCCGAACTAAGCCCGAGCCCATGTAGTCATGCGGCACGCCCAATGGCATTCGTGTTGATGGAATTTGATATGAGGGGGTGGTATTTCAGTTTTAAGGATTTAATGAATATTTTCTAGTATTCGTAATTAAATATTATAAATATTATTATTAGTGATATTCAGTACTTTTGCATAAAATAGGTCTTTGTACATTTCGGGATTATTAGACAGCACATAATGGTATATACAACCATTATTGATTTATTGTAATTCGTTATTATTATTATTTTATTGAGGTTAATATTATATAATATCATTTTATTATTATTGGTTATATTATTTATTGTCCATTTAAATATTATTATACAATAGTTATATATATAAACAAACAGGGCCTACACTAGGAATAGAAAATATGGAGGTTTGTATTTCTATAAAAAAATATATATATATAAAATATTTATTTAGATTTAGGGAGATTGTATATATATATATATATATATCTATTTATATATATATATACATAGAATATCTATATACTCATGATAATATAATAGATATATATATAATATATTTTTATTAGATATATCATATAGTATCTATAATTATATATATATATATATATATATATATAATAATATATATATATATATATATATATATATATATTATAATATTATAATAGATTGTAAAAAAAAAAATAAAAATAAGAAGAAAATCGATCAACACTGTTTCCTGTAACGACGCCCTAGTACCAAAATACGTAGGACCGAGTACGTGAACATGCCAGCTGTACATATACGAAGAAATACTTCCAATATATAGAATCCTCGTATGTGCACATAAGCTGTAAAATAAAATAATCACAGGCCAGAATAACATATCTAATGTCATCACAGCTCAACACAGAAGATAATAAAGTCCAAATGAATAAAGCAGAGTATCAAAAGATAGCCGGGTGAACATACTCACTCCAAACAGCTATGAAAAATAGTCTCACAAGATCGGAGTCCAACCTCCGGAAAATAGAAAGAAAAAAGATGTAAAATAATGTCTACAACTGTCTCAGATAAGAAATAGTCTAGGAATCAAAAGGCACTGCCTCGTCATCAATATAGGATAGCTCCAATTCTGCTCCGTACTCCTGTGGAAAATCGTCTAAACCTGGAGAGATAACCAGGTCCTCAGGGGACATAGAAGATACAAAAAAAACACCATGCTGTATAGACTGTGATAATATAATAAGAGAAAATGGTATACATGCAATCGGGTTCCTGACCATTCTACAGTGAATATACAGTTGAGATACAATCCTTCGACGCATGAGCCCTGGCTGTAAATGGGATCGGCATAGTTCCCATAGAGGGTACCAGGGGCCTACGTCCATAACGCTCTGGAAGCGTCAGAGGGCACCATGTGCAAGGGCTACGTCCATAACTCTCTTGGAAACGTTAGAGGGCACCTGGAGCCTGCGTCTCCGGAGGAGCGCACATGTAATTAGGGAAGTGCAAAGAAGCCTATACGTCAGGTATTGTTCTTCCCACCCAATGCCTAGTATCATCATCTCCATGACTGATATGAACCTCTAGTAACCGCCAAGTCTTCTAACATGCAATACTATTGGCAGTTACTCCTATCCGTCGCACGCTCCATACGTATCGGTGGCCAGCTGACTATGCAGATACGTGTCCTACATATGACTCACATCACGTGATACAACAAGTGTCAAGGCCGTATGAGATATACCAATACCTCAACATCAATGGGGAAGTCACTAAGCTAAGTCAATGCAAGAGAAGTAAATAAGGCATGGTAAACGACCGATAGAGTCGCTTGCACCTAAGTATGACTTGGACGCACAGTTTAAATAGCAAGAAACAAAATGCTGATAATAACAACTAAAAATAAGAAATATAATAATCACAGAGTAAGGTGGCAAGGTATCTCGCCTGATGGTGCAAAGTGGCAAGCCCAAAAAATCACAATGTCAGCAAAGAAACGTCACAGTCTCCAAACAACTCCGGACGTTGAAACAAACATCAAAAATGCACTTGGTGTAAAAGATATACCTAAACAACGCCTGTCCAAAAGTCTAATTCTGGAACAGGGGCAAAATTGTAATTTTGGGTCAAAACGATGTCCGCCGTTGGACCCGCTTTACACCAAAACGTGTGCCAAGGTCTATGGTCTCTAAAGTCGTCAAACTACATGTCTACGGTTTCAGTTTGAGGAGAGGAACTCAATGGTATGTCCAGTTTTGGATTCCGATGAGCCGTGTACAAAATCGTCCTTTTGAGTAGGTCGCGCCCCGCCAAAAATGGGTTCCGATTCAACCTTCTCAGAATCGAACCAAACTTGGCACACAAGACCAGAATTTTGATCTGGACCTGTTGGCACAAGTTTCGTCTCGAATCGACGACTGTACATGAAGTTATGGGCAAGTTTGCAAAACGCCGATACGGGGGTATCTCGACGGATACGCATTGATTTCGTCGCGCACACGAGACGAAACTGAGTTCCGTCAGTTCCCACACGTCACAATGTCCATACGCGCCTTTCGATGCGTATAGCGCATGACCACGTCGCCCGGTTTGTCGGGGCGCACGCTATATCGGACAAATTTCAGAAAAATAATATAACTAAGCACAGGTTTTTCCTCGACTTCAACATCAATCTACTCTTTACACACAAATCGAAACGACGATCCAGAAGATACATTGCTATCTCGGTTATATTGTCTTTTACTGTTTTCAATTAGTTCCTATAGTACTTTACTGCATAACAAGAAAATTGGTCGACAAGTTGTCGTTTTAAAACAGTTTTATAGTAGTACAGAAAACAGATTTTTGTTCAACTTCGCCTCAATTTTTCGAGCAAGTCGATGGGTTGTTTTCGAAATCCACCTGGAGGATCTCGAAGAGGGTCAAGTCTACTTTCCAAAAAATCTTACGAATCAAAAATCGGTGCTACGAGTAAAAAGTTACGTCGTGGGAAGTAGGGTACCTTGAGTGGGAAAACTGCTCCGTGGGTGACGTGGGGCTGACTTCCGATGCTCCGTTCGTCGTGCACAAAGCTCCGTCGCTGGTGAAACAAATTTCTAGGCGAAGAGGGTATGATCTGCCTAAATTTTCGTTTTGAAAGATTATGGTTTTGAGGCTTGTGGAAAAAGTTACATATATAACATGTGGGCGAAAATCCTAATACCACTACTATTACTAATAACTAATGGGCTATGGTTGCTCGCGGAAAAAGCGTGGGGTTTGCTGCTGCAGCAACAATTGAGTTAGGGGGTGGGCCCGCCCACCCACGTGGGTGGGTTTAGTATTTTTTTTCTTTTACTAATAATAAGGCTCTAACTGTTACGGCTTGGCCGCCCTCTCCCTTGCTGGGGTGTGGCCGAGCCCTCTTTTTTTTTCTTTTTTTTTCTTTTTTAACACTTATATATATATATATATATATATATATATATATATATATATATATATATATTTTAAACACTTATATATATATATATATATATATATATATATATATATATATATATATATATATAAAATATATATATATATATATATTATATTATAAAAATATATATATATATATATATATATATTATATATATATATATATAAAATATAAATATATATATATATATATATATATATATATATATAATATATATATATATATATATATATATATATATATATATATATATATAATTATGTAATATATATATAATTATATATATCAAACTATAAGTATATATATATATTTAGGCTAGTAAATTCCAAAAATATACAAATAATTTTCTAAAAATCCTAGAATTTATATTCCTACTTAATAGTAATATTACATGCACACATATAATAAATACACTCAAGCATTTATTTACTAATAAGCTAGTAGCAACAATTCATAATTAATAAAATGTATAACAACATTAATTAATTTATAAAAATCAATTAAAAAATATGGGAGTTTACATCCTACCCAACTTAAAGAAAATTTTGTCCTCGAAATTAAACTAAGGTCGGGGGATTAAATGCAATGCAAGGAGAATAATAGAAACTTAAGAGCTTAATATGCAAGACATACCTTCGTCTTCGAACAACTGCGGGTAGCAGTTTCGGATGTCGTCCTCGCGCTCCCAAGTAGACTCCTCTGCCGAGTGATGCTTCCATGCCACGCGAACCAATGGAATAGATTGATTCCGCAACACCTTCACTCGGCGATCGAGGATACCAACTGGTTGCTCTTCGTACGACAAACTCGGTCCAACTGTGATCTCGGAGTGATCAAGCACGTGATTGTTGTCCGCCACGTACCTTCTCAACTGAGATACATGGAATACGTCATGCACTCCCTCCAACGACGGTGGCAAGGCCAATCTATAGGCAACCTCTCCAACACGTTCCAAGACATCGAAAGGTCCAATGTACCTTGGACTCAACTTGCCACGTCCTCCGAATCGAATCGTGCCTCTAGTGGAGGATATCTTCAAGAACACATGGTCGCCATCTTTGAACTCCAAGGGTCGACGATGATTATCTGTCCACTGCTTCTGACGATCCTGCGCTGCTCGCAGGTGGCCCTGTATTTTCTTCACTGTCTCCACTGTGCTCAAGACCAACTCGGGGCCCAATAGCTGTCGCTCTCCTATGTCATTGCAACAAACAGGAGACCGATACTTCCTACCATACAATGCTTCAAACGGAGCCATTTGAACGCTCGCTTGTTAGTTATTGTTGTAGGAAAACTCAACAAGATGAAGATGGTCCTCCCATGAACCGCCAAAATCAAGCATGCACGCTCTCAACATATCCTCCAGCGTCTGAATGGTACGCTCCGACTGGCCGTCTGTCTGTGGATGGTATGCAGTGCTAAATTTCAACCGTGTGCCCAAACTCTCTTGCATGCTCCTTCAAAAGTGCAAGGTGAATCTCGAGTCGCGGTCCGACACAATACTAACTGGCACACCGTGTAATCTCACAATCTGCTCCATATACATCTCTGCCAATACCTCTGTCGACTGGCCCACTCTAAAAGGTAAGAAATGGGCTGACTTTGTAAGTCTATCAACAATCACCCACACTGCGTCACGTCCCTTAGGACTCCGAGTAAAACCCGTGACAAAATCCATAGTAATGTGCTCCCACTTCCACTCGAGAATGGGTAGCGGCTGCAATAATCCGGCCGTCCTCTGGTGCTCCACCTTAACTTGTTGACATACCAAGCACTTGGCAACGAAGCGAGCTATCTCTCTTTTCATTTCGTGCCACCAATAATACTGTCGTAAGTTGCGGTACATCTTGGTTCCTCCGGGATGAATGGAGTATGCCGAACTGAGAGCCTCGGCCATCAGCTCCTGCCGTAGCTCTCCACTGGGATCATAAATACGATCACCACATCGCAATATCCCATCGGGGTGGATCCTCAATCCCGTCTGCTCTCCTGCTTCGGTCCTCTCTCTGAGCCGTCGAAATCTAGCATCATTAGGTAATGTTGCCTTGATGCGCTCGACCAATAACGATTGTACTTGGAGGTTGGCTAATACGCCGTCTGCTCCAGGCAATACTACCTCAATACCAAGCTGCTCCAAGTCTATAATCAATTCCTTTTGTGTAGTCAAAAAGTGTGCCATGGACTTGCGGCTTAATACGTCTGCCACGACATTAGCCTTACCCGGATGATAATGAAGCTCGATCTCATAATCCTTCATCAACTCCAACCAACGTCACTGTCGCATATTCAACTCTTTTTGTGTGAACATGTACTTGAGGCTCTTATGATCAGTGTAGATATCAACCTTCTCGCCGTACAAGTAGTGTCTCCATAGCTTCAAAACAAAGATAACCGCTGCGAGCTCTAGATCGTGGGTCGGATAATTCTTCTCATGTACTATTAACTGTCGCGATGCATATGCTACTACACGATCGTGTTGCATCAATACACATCCTAATCCCTTCCCGGATGCGTCGCTGTAGATCATAAATCCTCCTGGGTTCGATGGTAGTGTCAAGATAGGTGCTGTGGTCAATCGCTTCTTCAACTCGTCAAAAGCGGCTTGACACTAGTCTGTCCATACAAACTCCTGATCCTTGCAAGTCAATCGAGTCATAGGCCCCGCTATTCGAGAGAAATCTTCCACGAACCGTCGGTAGTAACCCGCAAGTCCGAGGAAACTTCTCACCTCAGAAGCTGATGTGGGAGCGGGCCATGATTTGACTGCTGTGATCTTCTCTGGGTCCACTGATATACCATCGCCCGTAACAATATGACCAAGAAATGATACTTCTTTGAGAAAGAAATCACACTTGCTAAGCTTTGCAAAAAGTCGCTCATTCCTCAACGTTCCCAAAACTATCCGTAGATGCTGCTCATGCTCCTCTTGACTCTTGGAGTAAATCAAGATATCATCTATAAAGACTACTACAAATTTGTCCAGGTACTGGTGAAAGATCTTGTTCATTAAATTCATAAAAACTACGGGAGCATTGGTCAATCCGAAAGGTATGACCAAGAACTCGTAGTGTCCATACCTCGATCGAAAAGCCGTCTTGGCAATATCTTCCTTCCGAACCTTCAATTGGTGATAGCCCGATCGTAAGTCAATCTTGGAGAATACTTTTGCTCCACTCAGCTGATCAAATAGATCGTCTATACGCGGCAATGGATACTTGTTCTTCATCGTCACTGCATTCAATGCTCTGTAGTCAAGGAACATGTGCACAGTCCCGTCTTTCTTAGGTACAAAAAGAATGGGTGCTCCCCATGGTGACGCACTGGCACGGATAAATCCCTTCTCTAATAAGTCATCAATCTGCGTCTTCATCTCTACCAACTCCTTGGGTGTCAAACGATATACTCGAGATGAAATAGGCTCGGCTCCGGGAATAAGCTCAATAGAAAACTCAATATCTCGGTCAGGTGGTAGTCCTGGCAATTCCTCGGGGAATACATCCTCGAACTCGGTAATAATAGGGTGCTAAGGGGTGTCATGCATCATCATATGAGTCCCCGATGTGGGTGCATCACAACTTTCTTCGTCTTCTTTGGTGAACTCAAACTCTGCCGCATTCGGTGGTCTAAAGATAATACTGCTCCTATGGCAGTCTATGAGAGCAAAATGCTGGCTCAATCAGTCCATTCCAAGAACCACATCAAATATCGGCATAGGGAATACAAGAAGTCGTGCCATCATCTCTCTGCCATTTATCACTACAGGACAAAGTCTACAAACACCACTAACAGGTACAACTCCTCCTCCAGTGAGGATTTTAACATTCTTAGCTAAAGGTGTGATAGGAATGCTGTGTCTAGTGGCAAAACTAGTGGCTATAAATGAATGTGTGGCTCCAGTATCAAATAATGTAATAGCAGGAAAAGATACAACTAGAACCATACCTGCTATAACTTCCGCCTCTGTCTCTATATCCTCAAGAGCAAGTGAGAATACCTGCCCATAATTCTGTCCTGGGCCCTGAGCTCTGGCCTTGTTGTACTCTACGCCTTGGGGAGGCAATGGTGGACGAGGTGCTCCTGCTACGGGTCGTGGTGCTGGAAGAGCTGGGCTGTGGGTCTCGGGTTCTACCGAGCTTGTACTATCGCATGTTGCTCCGGACATTCCTTGAGCATGTGCTGATTGGATCCACATCTCAAGCATAATCCAAGGCGAGTCCTGCAGTCATTCTGGAGATGTCTTTGTTTTCCGCAGTAATGGCAAACGGGCTTCTGATAAGGTGAGGGCCTCTGCTGGAATTGTCTCGTGGCCCTCCTAATAGGTCCACTCTGAGTAGCTCGGGCTGGTGTAGCTGCTGGTGTATGACGCCTCGATGTCTGCTGTTGTTCCTTGCGAAGAATCTCCTGGGCACGAGCTTCTTCCAAGACAGCTGAATGGGAGACTCGAGACTGGGTAGTCGTATAAGACATGAGCTCTGGTGCAAGCCCCTGGTGAAATCTCCTCGCCTTCTCTAACTCTGTCGGAATCAATCCCGTACCAAATCGACTCAGGCGATTGAACTCTGAGTCATACTCATCAACTGTCATATTCCCTTGCTTCAGATGAAGGAATTGGTCATAGAGACCATCTCGAACATGAATAGGGAAAAATCTCTCATAAAATGCATCATAGAACTGCTTCCAGGTGATCCCACTGCCTAATCGTCTCTCTTCCGCCTTCCACTAGTGGTGAGCATTGTCTTCTAACAGTAGGTCCACTACTGTCATCCATTCTCGAGCTGGCAACTGGGATGCCTTCAGTAGCTTCTCGGTACTAATAAGCCACTGTGACACCTCTAATGGCTTCTCCGTTCCTCTAAAAGGCTTAGGGTTCATATCTGTGAAATTTTTGATAGAGCCTTCATAAGGATGCAGAGCCGATGCTGGTGCTGGTACTGGAGGTGGTGGTGGAGGTCTAGCCATGGCTGCCATCATCGTCTGTCTCATCATCTCAGTCTGCTGCCACTGAGCCTGCATCATGGCGTACATAAACTGAGTAGTAGGTCTCCCATCAGTCGGTGGTGGAGGCATCTGAGGTCCCGACTGTGGGGGAAACTGCTGAGGGAATGGTGGTGGAGGAGGCAGTGGTACATTCCCTCCCGGTGGCATGGTAGTAGTCTGTCTAGCCTGGCTGCCTTGGGGTGCTGCGATCTCTGGGTACTCCGTCGTCGGTGTCGTAGTAGGCTGCGACAGTCCTGGCTGGTAGGGTGTCGTTGGAGTCATAGGAGGATTCTATCCCTCCGAAGTAGTCTCCTCACCAGATGTGAGGGCCAAGGCAGAAGTGCGTCCGCTTCGTAGATTCATACTGTTGGCACGAGGAAGATAAGTTGATATTGGGAAAGATTAGATATGGGAAAAATCAAATAATCAAGAAAGTTTCAAAGAGATTGGAAGTCAAGAGGTAGTAGTAGTTCTGGCTGAGATATTCCTATTCCTATATGCAGGCTTGTTGGGCACAGTCATGTAACCCAACAATATTAACGTAGACCTGCATGGGCCACCAAAAAAAACATGTAACGCCCCAGTCCCAAAATACGTAGGACCGAGTACGTGAACATGCCAGCTGTACATATACGAAGAATACTCCAATATATAGAATCCTCGTATATGCACATAAGCTGTAAATAAAATAATCACAGGCCAGAATAACATATCTAATCTCATCACAGCTCAACACAGAAGATAATAAAGTCCAAATGAATAAAGTAGAGTATCAAAAGATAGCCGGGTGAACATACTCACTCCAAACAGCTGTGAAAAATAGTCTCACAAGATTGGAGTCCAACCTCCGCAAAATAGAAAGAAAAAAGATGTAAAATAATGTCTACAACTGTCTCAGATAAGAAATAATGTCTAAAATAATGTCTACAACTGTCTACAACTGTAGGATAGCTCCAATGCCGCTCCGTAATCCTGTGGAAAATCGTCTAAACCTGGAGAGATAACCAGGTCCTCAGGGGACATAGCAAGATACAGGAAAAACACCATGCCGTATAGACTAGGATAATATAATAAGAGAAAAATGTATGCATGCAATCGGGTTCCTGACCATTCTACTGTGAATATGCAGTTGAAATACAATACTTCGACGCATGAACCCTGGCTATAAATGGGATCAGCATAGTTCCCATAGAGGGTACCAGGGGCCTACGTCCATAACGCTCTGGAAGCGTCAGAGGGCACCATGTGCAAGGGCTATGTCCATAACGCTCTGGGAAACGTCAGAGGGCGCCTGGAGCCTGCGTCTCCGGAGGAGCGCACAGGTAATCAGGGAAGAGCAAAGAAGCCCATATGTTAGGTATTGTTCTCCCCACCCAATTCCTAGTATCATCATCTCCATGACTGATATGAACCTCTAGTAACCGCCAAGTCTTCTAACATGCAATACTATTGGCAGTTACTCCTATCCGTCGCACGCTCCATACGTATCGGTGGCCAGATGACTACGCGGATACGTGTCCTACATGTGACTCATATCACATGATACAACAAGTGTCAAGGCCGTATGAGATATACCAATACCTCAACATCAATGGGGAGGTCACTAAGCTAAGTCAATGCAAGAGAAGTAAATAAGGTAAGGTAAACGACCGATAGAGTCGCTTGCACCCAAGTGTGACTTGGACGCACAGTTTAAATATCAAGGAACAAAATGCTGATAATAAGAACTGAAAATAAGAAATATAATAATCATAGAGTAAGGTGGCAAGGTATCTTGTCTGATGGTGCAAAGTGGCAAGCCCAAGAAATCACAATGTCAACAAAGAAATGTCACAGTCTCCAAACAACTCCGAACGCTGAAAAAAACATCAAAAATGCACTCGGTGTAAAAGATATACCTAGGAAATGCCTGTCTAAAAGTCTAATTCTGGAACAGGGACAAAATCGTAATTTTGGGTCAAAACGATGTCCGCCGTTGGACCCGCTTTGCACCGAAATGCGTGCCAAGGTCTATGGTCTCTAAATTCGTCAAACTACATGTCTACAATTTCAGTTTGAGGAGAGGAACTCAATGGTATGTCCAGTTTTGGATTCCGATGAGCCCTGTACAAAATCGTCCGTTTGAGTGGGTCACGGCCCGCCAAAAATGGGTTCTGATTCAACCTTCTCAGAATCGAACCAAACTTGGCATACAGGACCAGAATTTCGATCTGGACATGTTGGCGCAAGTTTCGTCTCGAATCGACGACTGTACACGAAGTTACGGGAAAGTTTGCAAAATGTCGATACGGGGGTATTTCGACGGATACGCGTTGATTTTGTCGCGCACACGCGACGAAACTAAGTTCCGTCAGTTCCCACACGTCCGCAACGTCCATACGCGCCTTTCGATGCGTATAGCACGCGACCACATCACTCGGTTTGTCGGGGCGCACGCCATATCGAACAAATTTTAGAAAAATAATATAACTAAGCACAGGTTTTTCCTCGACTTCAACATCAATCTACTCTTTACACACAAATTGAAACGACGATCCAGAAGATGCGTTGCGATCTCAATTATATTGTCTTTTACTGTTTTCAATTAGTTCCTAGAGTACTTTACTGCATAACAAGAAAATTGGCCGACAAGTTGTCGTTTTAAAACAGTTTTATAGTAGTACAGAAAATAGATTTTTGTTCAACTTCGCCTCGATTTTTCGAGCAAGTCGATGGATTGTTTTTGAAATCCACCTGGAGGATCTCGAAGAGGGTCAAGTCTACTTTCCAGAAAATCTTACGGATCGAAAATTGGTGCTACGAGTAAAAAGTTAGGTCGTAGGGAAGTAGGGTACCTTGAGTGGGAAAACTGATCTGTGGGTGAAGTGGGGCTGACTTTCGATGCTCCGTTCGTCGCGCACAAAGCTCCGTTGCTGGTGAAACGAATTCCTAGGCGAAGAGGGTATGATCTACCTAAATTTACGTATTGGAAGATTAGGGTTTTGAGGCTTGTGGAAAAAGTTACATATATAACATGTGGGCGAAAATCCTAATACCACTACTATTACTAATAACTAATGGGCCATGGTTGCTCGCAGAAAAAGCGTGGGGTTTGCTGCTGCAGCAACAATTGAGTTGGGGGGTGGGCCCGCCCACTCACGTGGGTGGGTTTAGTATATTTTTTTTTGCTTTTACTAACAATAAGGCTCTAACTGTTACGGCTTGGCCGCCCCCTCCCTTGCTGGGGTGTGGCCGAGCCCTCTTTTCTTCTTTCTTTTTTCCTTTTTTAACACTTATATATATATATATATATATATATATATATATATATATATATATATATATATATATATATATATATATGTTTCAAACTATAAGTATATATATATTTAGGCTAGTAAAATTCCAAAAATATACAAATAATTTTCTAAAAATCCTAGAATTTATATTCCTACTTAATAGTAATATTACATGCACACATATAATATATACACTCATGCATTTATTTACAAATAAGCTAGTAGCAACAATTCATAATTAATAAAATGTATAACAACATTAATTAATTTATAAAAATTAATTAAAAAATATGGGGGTTTACAGTTCCCTTGCAGGAATAGAGGATCCAAAACACGCACAGGCCTAACCGCCCCAAAGCCAACATATGAGCAACAGCAGTATTAATTCACCCAACCCGAGCGCTGGTATGGGGATAGACACGCGAGGGAGAGATCAAAAAAAAACTCTCATAACCCTAATCCCACGCCCAAGCCACGTGGGCGACCCCATCCTGGCCCTGTGCGCTACCGAGGGCAGCCGGCCATGCGCGCGCATCAGCCGCAAAATAGCAGCAATTACAGCAGCGGATGCGACAACTTCGCTACGAGTTATCGGCCTCCACGTTTGACGATTTGTCGAACCGATCGCACAGGTATGATCACAACCCTTAGGACTATAACTCCCATCAATTGGATTTTTTTTAGATAACATATATTTCCCGGAAAATCAAACCCAAGTTCGACGAAAACCTGTCGAAACAGGACACCAAAACCAGTCCAACAACTCTAGTTCACGGCCAGTTTTCTTCCAACCCATGCACGATTTCGAAATTCTATTTGAAGACAGTTATAGACAATATATAAAAGATGGAAACCATTCTTTTAGTTTCTATATTCATGCAATGTGTGCCGAATAAACAACACCTAAAGATTAGGAAAAATCTGTGTTAAAATATTAAAAATTAGGAAAAACTCTTCGATACGACGTGCGTTCCGTCAATCTGGGCGACGTGGTCGCAAACCGAAAGCATCGAAAGGTGCGTAATGGCTTCGTGGACGTGTAGGCTTTGACAGAATTCAAATTGGTCGCGTGTGCGCGACGAATTTGATGCGTATCCGTCGAAATTCACCGTATCGACCTCTGTGCAAATTTCCTAATTAGTTTGTGCACGCTCGTCAGATCGAGACGAAACTTGCGCCAGGGGGACCGTATCATTTTTTTGGTCCTGTATGCCAAGTTTGGTCCGATTCTGAGACAGTTGATCGGATCGCCGTTTCGTGGGCCCCACGGTCCGACTCAACGGGCGATTTTGTGCACGATCCGCCGAAATCCAACTTAGGACATAAGGTTGGATTCGTATCAGAAAACTGGATCCTTAGACATGTAGTTTGAGGACTTTAGAGATCGTTAACTCTTGCACGCTTTTCGGTGCAAAGCGGGTCCAACGGCGGATACCGTTTTGGCCCAAAATTACCGTCTTGCCCCTGTGTCCAGAATTGGACTTAAGGACAGACAATCCTAGCTATTTTGACTATTCTAAGAAAATTGGTAATGTTTATTTCAGCATCCGGGGACTGTTGTATGAGTTTGGACTATTATGGCACATTGAGTGGTTTGGACTATCGATTTCACCAGCAAAGGACCACAGGCGAGTACAGTTTATTGTTTGTTTTCAGTATTGATCTTTACTATACATCAGTGTTTAGTTGATAGATATGTGATTTCAGTCTTTATGTTTATTTATTTCTTTGTGGTGTCGGGGGAAGTGAAGTACCAACGATGTGTGATCTGACCTTAGATCGTGTAGACCGTGATCATTATTGCATTTATATCTTGTAAACCGTGTAGACCGTGATTATTATTACATTTAAACTGTGTAGATCGTGATTATTATTTTGTAGACAGTGTTTCTTTATTGTAATATTTTCTGTAGACCGTGTAACTGTAGACCGTGTAACTTTAGACAGTGTAGACCGTGTCGCATAATTATTTCGAGACCGATCACATATCAAAGGTACTTCAGTCGCTCAGTTGGTGAGTATTTTATTGTATTTCATTTTCTGCTCTTATTATTCAGTTTTATTTCTTTCTTTATTTTATTTTATGAGTCATATGTCTAAAGGCTAACCTCTGTAGTATAGTCATTTTCATATATTGAAACTGCATTCAGTGAATTGTACTCGTTCCATTCCTGACAGAAAACCAATATTTTTCAGGTTAGCCGTAGATTCACTTAGCATGGGAGATACGTGGATACTTATAGACAAAAGCCTATAGACTATCTAGATAGTCGAGTTATAGTCATTCAATATTTGTACAAGTTTATATTTTTCTACAAATGTAAAACTTGTGATCATTGTAAATTAAATTAATTTTGTGAATGAGCATTATTTGTGATTTTGATCTTCATGACCGTGATAGCGTTCTACCGCCGACACTGCGGCGTAGGCCGGTTTGGACACATCTCGTATCCGTTAAAAAAAAATGGGTGCGGGTCATGACAGTTCAAGGCAAACTGATTCGTATTCCCGAGAAACCAAGGCGAAGTCTGGCCAAAATCTTGACTTGACGAGAAATCGAAGAATATCCAATCTAGCCAGAGTGCTGATTTGGAAGGCCTTTCCCGAACTAAGTAATAAGATTTTTCATAAACTAATTCAAAGTAGTTATAAACAACATGTAGGGGATCGAAACCCTTTTTACAGAATTAATTTTCATCTTTTATACAGGAAGTTACATGTCATTAAAAATCAAGAAAAAACTTGTTTTCGAACTAACAAAAACTTAGAAATTCACCCCGATACGGCGTGTGCCCCGACAAAAACCGGGCAACGTGGTCGCGCACCATACGCATCAAAAGGATCGTATGGATGTTGCCGACATGTGGGAACAAACGGAACTCGATTTCGTTGCGCGTGCACGACGAAATCAGTGCGTATCCGTCGAGATACCCCCGTATCGATGTTTTGTAAACTTGACCATAACTTCGTGCACATTCTTCGTATCAAGAAAAAACTTGCGCCATCAGGACTGTATCATGTTTCTGGTCTGTATGTCATGTTTGGTCCGATTCTGAGAAGGTCGATCGGAACCCCTTTTTGGCGGGCCCGCGACCTGCTCTAACGGGCGATTTTGTGCACGGCCCTTCGGAATCCAACTTTGGACATACGGTTGGGTTCGTCTCCTCAAACCGGATCCATAGGCATATACTTTGATGACTTTAGAGACCGTAGATTCTGGCACGCATTTCGGTGCAAATGGGTCTAACGGCGGACATCGTTTTGACCTAAAATTATAATTTTACCCCTGTTCCAGAATTAGACTTTTGGACAGGCATTTCCTCGATATTTTTTTTATGCCAAATCTGTTCATGATATTTATTTCAGCATCCGAGGTCGTTCATAAAAGTTGTCTTTCATTGCTTCCCTATTTTGACGATTTGAGTCATCAGGCGTCGCCATTCTGCACATTAACTCCAGGCAAGATACCTTGCCACCCGCTATTTATTTATTTAGCTCATATTTCATGCATATTTTATTGTTTTCTTTATGCAAAATAAACTGTGATACATGGCATAACTTGTTAGAACTTACTGTTCAGTTATATTTCATGTTATGTATTATTTTCTTACCCATTAAACCTAGAGTTAAGGGACCGCCTTGTTTTGTTGCATTCATAGGCCTTGACACATTTGTACCACGAATTTGGGAGTCACATATAGAACTCGGAAATGCGTGATTGGCTGGCCACCAGTACGTATAAGCCATGCGATAGGATTAACCGCTAATAGACATTGCATGCTTAGTTTGACTTAGACGGTTAATAGGGGTTATATGTGTTGTGGAAACAACATAGTAGGCATTGGGCAGGGAGTACATATCCTTAGCGTATGGGCTACTTTACACATTTTCCTTGTGACGTACGCTTCACCGGAGATGCGGGTTGACGACCCCTTATTTACTGCTGGCCATTGACGTTCGTGGAATGATTATGCCTGAGGCCCCTAGTGCCCTAAGGGGGGACCATGCCGATCCCATTTTAGCCAGGGCCCATGCGTTGGAGGGATGTACGTAAACTACATTCACATAGAATGGTAGGCTACCCTTATCCGTTAGGTACGAGTACTCTTGGTTTGGGTACTTGTATCTGACCGCGGCTTGGAACAATAACTTGTCGCAGATTAGTTCACCACATCTTGTCCTTGTTTGGTTGTAGGTGTGGCTTACTACTCCGATGAGAAGGTATTGAACCTTGTTGGGGTCGGGATACCATATTGGATTCGTCACTTGGAAAGATATCTCACCGTGGGTTAGTGTGCCATCTTCTGTCCTTGTTTGGTTGGGGGGATGGGACGCTACTCCAAAGGGTGAAGTATTAGACCATGTAATGTTCTGATCTTACTTATTCTTATTGAGCAGTATTTATTCAGTTTATGTGGCATGTTCTTTTTGTATCTAGTTACGTCCCTCTGAGGACCTGGTGATCTCTCCAGGTATAGGTGTGCAGGACTTCCTGCAGGAGTATGGCTCCGCTATAGACTCATCCTTCACGTTTGAGCGAGTTTTAACTTCTGATCATAGCTGCCCCTATTAGGTCGAGGAGCCTATTCAGTCATTATTTCTTATTTTATTTATCTTAGAGGTTGGACTCTATTTCCTTTCAGTTAATTCTAGTGCCGATAGTAGATTTGTCTCCGGCCGGCCAACAGCTATATTTTGACATTTACTTTGATTCGTGAGTTACCATTTTGTTTATATTTACTGTGGATGAGATATAGCTTTTACCTGTGACTGTCTGTTATTATTATTCACAATACAGCTTATGTGTATATTCGAGATTTCCATATATTGGAGTATATCTCATATATATATGCAGCTGGCATGCTACGTTCCTGGTCCTACGTATTTAGGACTGGGACGTTACAAGTTTGTAGCCTTGAACTTTCCAGAACGAACACGGGCAGGTGCACAAAGGTCGTTCTTGAAACAGATAAGAGTCGTGCCATCGGGGAAATCGAACTCAGTAATATCATCAAGCGGGGCACCTTCGTTAGGAATACCAAGAATTTTCGCTAAGATGGTATCATTGAACACTACAACAAATAGGACATACAATAGCAGTTTATCTATAGCGTTCAAGCCTCCCTGCTATAGAATGTCATCATCAATAGCGTTCCTTCCGCAGTGCTATTAAAATAGAATACAATATCAATTTATCTATAGCGTTCGAGCCTTCCTGCTATTATAATATAATCATCCATAGCGTTCATATTAAAGTGCTATTAAACGTTCATACAATAGCAGTTTATCTATAGCGTTGAAGCCTCCCTGCTATTAGAATGTTATTATCAATAGCGTTCATTATGCAGTGCTGTTAACAGAACTTTATATAGCGTGTTATGAACGCTGTTAAAGGTATAGTTTTTTTTTTAACGTTGCTATGCCCGTATGTCTAGGGGTGAGCATTATTCGATTTTTGGACCGAAATCCGAACCGAACCTAACCGAATAAGAGATTCGGTTCGGTTTGAAAAAAATTTGTTTCGGTTTCGAAAATACTAAATTTTCTTATTCGGTTTCGGTTTCAGTTTTGGGATTCGGTTTCGGTTTAATCCCACTAACCTTTCAAAAATTTTATCTAAAATTTCTCTTCCTGGTAAACCGAATAAGAAAATTTAGTAATATATATACAAAATGTATCTTTGTATATTTAGTTACTATATATATTGACAAAAAAAATTATAAATAAATTGAAATATTGGTTAAACCAAATAAATTAAAAATCGAACAGATTTATTCTGTTCGGTTTGGTTCGATACGGGATATTTCGGTTGGTTTCAATTTTTGTTATTCGATTTTCGGTCGAATTCGGTATTGGGGAATTCGGTTCGGTTAACCGAGTTAATCGAATGCTCACAATTGAACTATTTACTGTTCCAATCATGGGAAAGCAACACAGTTTTCTATTTTATATTAAAAAATAAGTTATATGAGCGATTCAGTTTTGCTGTATAATTTATAGCGTTCTCGATAGCGGGCGATCCCGTCCGTTGGATTTTTAGAAATTAAATCGGTATCGTCCATAGCAAAATGCTATGTCTTATGTATGAAAAAACCTTAATGTCACTACACCAAATTAGGGCTTTTACGACCTCTCATTTACGGTGCGCGTCGAATGCAGGTCGTAAATGATATAATATTATGGCGCACAATCAATGAGAGTCGTAAATTCCACTTTTTTGCTTTTTAATACGACATGCATTTTTAGGGCCGTTAAATGTTATCAATTACGACATGCATTTATGCGAGCCGTAATATATACGGTTCTCACAACATTTTACGGACTGCACTAGTAGGCCGTAACATAAATAGGCTTTCACAGCCTACCAAATTCATGCCATAAATAATATCCTGCCTAATTAATTAATCTCCCCAAATTTTTTTTTCTTATAATCAACAACACTTTTAAAAAAAATTTAAATATCGTATAATATTTTATACTAAACACAATACTCTTAAAATGTTGTGCCAAATTTATTTACCACAAAAATTTTATTTTACCACTTCTTCAAACATTCCGCAAAATTTTGGCGCTGTATCAGGCCGCGCGATAAGGAGTTTCTTTCCTCCTCTCTCAGTTCTTCCATATATTTTCTCCTATTTTTGTCAACTCTCTCTCCCTCTCTCGAAGGATTTTCGTGGACTCTTTATCCTTCTCTCGTGGACTCTCTCTTCCTCTTTCCGAGGTTGGGACGACAAGGAGGTTGGAGCGATTTGGATCTTCGGTGCCACCACTACAAGAAAAATCCTATAAGGTAACGATATTTTTAGCAATGCGATATTTTTTGTTACTAATAAGTTGTTTCTACAACGCATATTGGTGTCGTTGGTAAAGTTAATTTTGGCAACAAAAAATTTTGGTCGTTGCTAAAGATAATTTTGGCAACAAAAAGTTTAGTCGTTGCTAATTTTCGTTGTCAAAGATTAGAAAGTAAATGGTCAACGTAAACGTCGTTGATAAATCATCTATATTTTTTGCATGCTAAAATTAGTAATGAATTAATTCGTTGATAAAATATTTTTATCTTATAGCTCTGTTGAGGTTTTGGTAGGAGGCAAACAAAATATCCCTATTAAGAATTTTTTTTACAGTATAATAGAAAACTCATTAATAAAAAATTTCCTTAAAATTTCCCTACAGTAAAATAGAATCCTTTTACGAACATTTCCCTCTTAGCCAAAATTCCCCCCTAACGAAATTTCAATGAAAATTTTCCCTCTGTTTCCAGAACAAAATTTTCCCTCCATTCGCAATAAAAGAAGGAACGTTCCATAGAAAACCTCATCATCAGTCCAGTCTATCTTCAATCGGGAACAACTCGATCTCAAAATTAGGGTTTCGTTCTCCAAACCCTAACTTCTTCTTCACCAATTATTCGTCAAATAGGAAAATGTTTGGAATCGTGAGGAAGAGGATTGGATCCGGTGCTCTCTTCTCATCGGTGGGAATGACGAACATATTCAGTAATTTTTACGATATTTTTTGTAGTAATTTACCGAACTATTTTGGTTTTTGATATTCCTCGTCTCGATTTAGGTTTCGAGGCCGAGCGCGTAGATTTGGCCAAAGAAATACTCTTCGTCTTCAAAAGAGGTATTGATCGGTCTTTTTTTTATTGTATTTGATCATGCTATTGTAGTGATTTTTATTCTGATTCAATATTGGGAATTAGAGTTATTTGATGATTTATTGTGAAAGTTACGAATATTTTGCACAATAAGTTGTATATACGAATATGATGCGGAAGAACAGAGACATGAATAGGATGCAATTTGAGCATGCAACGCCATAGTCTCTACATCAGCAAAGTCGTAAGTTGTTAGACATGTTTGCCTGATCCTCCTAATTCTTTTTGTAACTGTTTGCTTTTGTTTATAATGATCAATGGATGGTTTTAGGAAACCTGTATCAAGAACAAAATATTTAGTGAATAAATTGTTGCAATTTCTGGTAATATTTAGCAAGAACTTTCGTAACACATCATTTGATCCGGACAAATTTAATTTTACTGAATATTGTTAAGTTAACCTTATTAATCTGTTAAGCACCTATAAGATTATTCACAAATTATTCTTCTCACATTTTTTGCAAACTATGGATGAGTTGTCCAATTATTTGCATTGGGACCTTATATGTTCATGAATATGTGAAGTTAAGTTGTTTGTAATATATATTAGATATAGTATTTCACCCTTCTCACTTTTTTTAACAAAGTAAAAACTATGTAGAATTATGTACCTGCAACATTAGCTTGTAATTTTTGTCGTTTACTGTGAATTTATGGTCACAGGTAAGGTTGCTCTGCTTAAATCAAGAACTGGCATTGAAAAAAGTGCAGCTTTTCTGGTACATCGGCTCTATTTGTATCATTTAAGGGAGCATTAGTATCTCTTTTTGTATTCAATGCATTATTAAATATAAACAGCTTCCTGCAATTGAAGCAGTTCTGACAATAACAAGTAGCAATTCAAATCAGAGAGTGCCTCCAGTATATGTTCTCATTGTTTCTCCCACGAGGGAGCTCGCCATTCAGATCGCTGTTGAGGCTAATGTTTTGTTGAGGTACCGTGATGGGATAGGTGTCCAAACACTTATTGGGGGTACAAGGTTCAAGCTTGATCAGAAGCATCTACAATCAGATCCTTGCCAGGTTTCCTGTCTATATTTCTATATTCTGCTTCCTAACTTGAATTGCTTAACATGTGGACTGCTCTTACAGTATTTTGCAGATGAATGGAAACTATGAGAAATCTCTCGACTTATTTAAGCAACATTATAAATTGTAGACCAATTCTCAGACATATCTATACTTTTGGGACCAACAAAATGGACAGTTATGGTTCATTGTGAATGTTCCCTTTCACGAAAAGTTTTGTGATGCATATCATTTCCAAAAGTAGATTAATTAACTCATCTTTCTGTCCAGTATGCCTTCTGTCTTCTTTGTTGTGAATGAATCATAAGACAACTCAACCTATTACTGGTCTTTTATTGTGATGATTCTCATCAAGTTTATAAAATCTATTTGCAGATTATAGTTGCCACCCCTAGTAGACTATTAGATCATATTGAGAACAAGTCTGGGTTCTCTGTCCGTATGAGGGGTTTGAAATTGCTCATCCTTGATGAGGCTGACTACTTGTGGACTTGGGATTTCACAAAGATATAGAGAAGATTGTTGACTGCATCCCACACAGAGGCAATCCTTGTTGTTTTCAGCAACAGTTCCTAAGGAAATAATGGTTTCTGTCCATTTCATGTTTGGCTTACTTGGGTTTTATCATTGTTTGCATTATTACATAAAGCAACTTTATTATCAAATTTCCCAAGTAATATCCAAAATTTTAGGTACGCAGGATTTCACAGGTTGTCTTGAAAAGAGAACGTGTGTTTGTCGATACCGTGGGCTTGGGAGGTGTGGAAACTCCTTCCAAGGTATAAGAACCTATTATGACCACTTTTACTGAGGGCATAGCATTTGTAGCTCCTTTGTTCAGTTACTTTATGCTCAATGGAATTCAATGACATGATATAGAAATATATCTCAAAGCCAGAAAATCATGTTAGGAATATACTTTAATTAATGAATAAATGTGCCTTCTCCTTTGGACTTCTTGATTCTGTGCATTTCTGAGAATTAATGTGTCAAGCCTTTTGGGTTTGATTTTCTGGAAACTCAGTGTGTGATATTACTTTTCCTATTAGTTCTTTCGTTTTTAGACATTTTCTGGAAACTCAGTGTGTGATTTTTTGGTGCTGTTTGTGGTTGATTGTGATCTCTACCAGAAGTGTTGAAACTAGTTCAAAAGCTCTTATCTATATCAATATCCATATTTGTGAATTGTGGAATAAGAACTTCAGTCCTAAAGCAGTAACATCGTCTTTCATCATGGCCAGAACTCCATGTTTTTGTATATTGGTAGAACTCCGATGTCTTTTCAACTTTATACAGAGAAAGATTAATCAGGCCATGTAACTCTAATGGCTTTCTAATGACTTTTCAAATTTATCCATGACAGCTCTTTTCATGGCTTCACAATCCAATAACAGGGCACACATGACTCGAATACTACTCTTGTCAATGGTATTGAGGTTCATTTTAGGACCATCTATAATGGTGATCCATCCTATTCTTTTGGACCGAGGGGCATAAAATGCCAAGTGTCCCAATCGTTCAGGTACATTGTTTCCCTCCAAAGATGTAACTAACTTACATCCTACAATATTAATGTGAGGCATGTTAATCAGGCCATGTAACCCTTAAAAACTAAAAGCAAGCACACTCACAGTCTATATTATCATAATATATGTGGGAAAGCTAAGTGTATAATGTTTTAATCTATGCAGCTCTTCCTCGAAGAATTGTACGATTTGTGTCTCTAAAGAATACAGCTTGCATCCAGATATCCTAGAGTATCAGGTATTTAAGGTCTCTATCTCATGTATTATCTTGCCAACTAAATGCTATTATAATAAGATGATTATGAGATTTCTTTTCTTGTTTGTAGGATTATTATTGGCCTACTGGCCTTCAACTTCCTTCTTAGTATCAACTGACACTTTTAACATACATAGAGATCTGTGTTGTCGTAAAAGAGTGACTAATAATATCATGCTCTCTAAACCTTCTGATACATAAGTGGCAACTAGAGAATTTGGCTACACATATTCCCTGCTTGATTATTTTAAGATGACTGTCAAGTTATCAACTTAGCATTTTATACAAAATTACTTTCTTGTTTGTCTGAAAGTTTTATTGTTAATATTTACATTCTATCAGGAGTAAAAGGTGCTTATTGTGAATAACAATATATGATTTAGTCATATAGACAATGCAATAATGTGCATATTTGACAAGTACAGTGTGGATAAACCCCCTGATTCCAACTAAACAATAGCCAACTGACAATCTAATTCCAGTAATGTAACTACAAGCTAACTGACTCCACCAGATAGCAGCCCATTTATAATATTAATAAGCACCTCACAAACTAATTGATAAAGTAACTTTATATGACACAGTGAATGTGAAACTCTTATCTTAAAGAGTTTCATATATTACGTATAAATCTTATAATTTCAATTTTTAACATAGGCCGCCAGATCTTATTACTTGTACTCACATTCTTAAGTTGGAATACACTCCAAATCTTGTCATTTGTAAGAATATAGGCTCTTGGGAGTCCTTATAAGAAAATATTTTTATGATACGAGGGAAGTACACGTAAAACAATAATATTTAGGGGCCACGAATTTCTCATCGCTCTGTAAGTCATTTATTTTCTGTTTATAATTTGCTTTTTTATTTTTGGTTTGTTTCAGGAAGTGACAATTGTTGTTGTTTACTAATGCATGTATAAAGTCTAAATTATTTAATTTAAAACTCTTTAGGGCCTCGTACAAATTATTTTTGGTGTTATCAAGCTCGATATAAGCAAGTTGTGGGTGTCAACATGATGAATAAAGATTGGGTTCAACTGCTTGTTTATTAACCAGAAACGCTAATGTTTTCCCCTTATATTTGTGTAGGTTGGATGAAGTAAGATAATTTTTGAGGAGCTTTGGTTGTGGATAGGCTCGAAGGGTTCGAGCTAATTTTTGGATATGCAATATTTTGGATATATGTATGGAAACAATTAAACGCTGACTATGCTGTTAATGTTTAATTTTGGAGAAATTATGAAGGATTTTGAATGTTCTTGACACTAAAATTAATGAATTTACTTATGTTCGGAATTCATTCTGTGATTGATTCATCGAGAAGCATTTAAATTTTTGAATACCCGCATTCTATGTATATATGCAATAGATATCTGTGGAATTCTGTATATCTGTAATGCTATTTTGTTGTGCTGCAATACTATTCTGATGTAAATTGTTTCTTTACACTAATACATTCTGCAATAGCATTCTGACATGCTATTGGTGCATATATAATAGCACAAAAGAAATGCTATAAAAACCAATTTGCATCGAAAAGCTTTAACAAACAATAACATACAGGAACGCAATTAAATATCAACAGCGTTCACGAATGCCATAAATAACTTATAGCGTTAACAAACGTTATTAAGAAACTATAGCGTTCGTAAATGCTATGTAAACTCTATAGCATTTGTCACTGCTATAACAAGTCTATAGCGTTCATGGACGCTATAGTAACTCAATAGCGTTCATGAATGCTATTACTTTACTATAGCGTTCTTAAATGCTATAACGCTGGTATAGCGTTCTTAAATGCTATAACCTGTCTATAGCGCCATGGAACGCTATAATCAATCAATAGCGTTCATGAACGCTATAACTTTATAGCATTCTTGTACATGAGGCAATTATAGCGGGGGCATTTATAGCGGACAGAATACGCTATAATAGGCATTCTACAGCGTTCTGAGCACGCTATCGTATCCCATATCTGTTGTAGTGGAACTCGATGTTGATACCGCCGACATGAGTTCTAACAGTGAAAGTGTCCAAAACTAAGTTGCAAAAGAACAGTCTAATGGCATTAGTAGCTACAGGGTATTTAAGGGTGACAAGTCTATGTAACCCTAAGGCCTCAAACAAAGGAAGGTGGTCAGAAAATACAGTCCACTTAATTGAGGATCCAGTGCATATGTTATGCATCACAAAGTCAGCATACCATAACAATGAATGATCATGAGTTTCAAAGAAAAACTCATTGAATGCACCGTGGACCGATTGGACCGGGGAAAAGAGAGAATCCTCTGGTGGATTCGAAGACGAAGCCTTTTCACTGGCATTTTTCTTCTTCCTCTTGGATGGAGTGAATCCCTTAGGCATTTTCTCCCAAAATGAATTTAAACTAATGAATTGAAAGAGATGGAAGGAGAAGTTTATATCTTCCAGGAATTGAGTATGTAGTAGAGACAAAGATTCTCCGCACGAATCCAAATTTTGGATTAAAATCTCCAAGTAGAATAGGAGCAATAGGTTAAAAAAAATTAGGGTATGGAGAGGGGTTCGGACGGCAGCTGCTATTAAAAGAGGAGTTTGGAGGAGATGAAGAGAAGGGGGCCTCGAGTTATGACTTAAAAATATATACCACCAATAGAACTCTGGTCGAACTCGGGCCGAATTTGCCTAGGGTTCTTTTCATGAATTTTTTTTAAAAAAAAATTTGCAGACCACGTTCTTTTTATCAACCCCTTTCAATTATTTAATTCCAAGTTTAGTAATTTTAAATTTCAATTAATATAATTTTATAAATTAAATTTTGTTACACATCGACTGATTCAGATTAGTTGTAGGGTTACTGTCCCAGCTAACGGGAGTTCACTGGAGAATAATTAAATGCCGCTTCGCTTTGACCGTAGTCATGGTGATAGACAGACCCTTTGTAGGCTTGTCTCAAAAACAGTTTTTGAGTATTAAAAAATAATCGATAAAACAAAATTAATTAATATTGTTGATAACTAAAATTTCTAATTTTTGACGTAAATAATTGAAACGATCTTTCGCTAAAGGTTTTGTAAAGATATTAGCTAATTGAATCTCAGTGTCTACATATACAAGGTTTATATCTCCAATTTATTGATGATCTCTAAGAAAATGATGTCGAATCTCGATATGCTCAGTACGAGAGTGACATACTGGATTCGTAGTCAAATTAATAGTACTAGTGTTGTCACAGAAAATGGGTATGTGTGTGTAAAGTAAACCAAAGTCTTCAAAGGTTGGCTTTATCCACAAAATTTGTGCACAACAACGTCCCGTGGTGATATATTCAGCCTCAGTCAATGACAATATGACAGAATTTTATTTCTTGCTAAACCAAGAGACTAGAGCTTTATCTAGGAAATGACATGTGCCGCTGGTACTTTTTTTATCTACTTTGCATCCCGCAAAATCAGCATCTGAATAACCAGTTAGGTCAAACGACGTAGTTTTGGGATACCATAAGCCAACAGAGGAAGTGCCTTTAAGGTATCGAAAGACACGCTTAACCGCACATAAATGTGATTTCTTATAGTTGGCTTGAAAACGTGCACACAAGGAAACATTAAACATTATATTAGGACGACTAGCAGTTAAGTAAAGTAAACTATCAATCATACCTCGATACTTACGTATGTCGACCGATTTGCCTTGTTCATCAATATCAAACTTAGTTGAAGTTGCCATCGGAGTGCCAAGTAGTTTGACTGCTTCCAGATCGAACTTATTTAATAAATCTTTTGTATACTTGGCTTGATTAATGAACGACCTATTGTTGGTTTGTTTGATTTGTAGTCCGAGAAAGAATTTCAATTCTTCCATCATGCTCATCTCAAACTTATTCTGCATACACTTTGAAAATTCTTGGCAGAGAGATTTATCAGTAGATCCAAAAATAATATCATCTACATAAATTTGAATTAAAAGAAGATTGCCATTAAAAGATTTTATTAACGGTGTAGTATCAACCTTCCCTTTTGTAAAATCGTTGTCAAGTAGAAAAGTGCTTAGACGATCGTACCAAGCACGAGGGGCTTGTTTCAAACCGTATAAGGCTTTCTTCAACTTGAAAACATAATCAGGGTTTTTGAAATCTGTAAAACCTGGAGGTTGAGCTACATAAACTTCTTCTTTTATAAAATCATTCAAAAATGCACTCTTGACATCCATTCAAATAATTTAAAGTTACAAAAACATGCAAATGCACATAGCATGCGATCTCACAACTGGGGCATAGGTTTTATCGTAGTCGATACCTTTCTCTTGATTGCATCCTTGAGCTACGAGTCGAGCCTTATTATGAGTCACTAAACCATTCTCATTCAATTTATTTCGGAATACCCATCGGGTGCCAATGACCGGATGATCAATGGGCTTGGGAACAAGTTTCCAAACTTGATTCCGTTTAAATTGGTTCAATTCCTCTTGTATAGCATCTAACCAAAAATTATTACTACATGCTTCTTCAATATTTTTTGGTTCAAGCTGTGAAATAAAAGCAACACAGGAAGCTATATCTTTACTAGTGGAACGAGTACTTATACACACCTGGTAATCTCACCATTACCAAGTCCTTGGGATGGTCTGCCAAAAATCTCATTTCTTTTGGCATATCCTCTGGATTGCTGGTTCCGACTTCTGGTTCTGTACGTGATTTGCTTGGAGAATCAGCTGGTGCTTTGTGTGAAGGTTCTGCAGGAGCTGTACTTGCTGTACTTATGTCTTCATCATCATCATCGACTGAGTATTGATTGAATTCGTCAAATGTAACATTTATCGATTCTTCGATGACCATGGTTTTCTTGTTGAAGACTCTGTACCCTTTGCTCTTCGTCGCATAACCTAAAAATATACCTTCATCGGCCTTTTCTTCAAATTTACTCAGATTGTCTTTAGTGTTAAGAATAAAGCATTTACAACCAAATATTTTGAAATAAGAGATAGTAGGAGTTCTAGCAAACCATAGCTCATTAGGAGTCTTCTTCGATATAGGTCGAATTAGAACCCTATAGAGAACATAGCAAGCTGTATTCACGGCTTCAGCCCAAAAGTATTTTGGTAGACTAAACTGGTTTAACATTACTCTAGTCATTTCGGATAGAGTCGTATTCTTACGTTCTACAACTGTCACGACCCGCTCCCGAATAATCGAACTCAAGTCGGACACGCCCAGCCTTCGTCGATGGACACGACAAAGTAAGTTGTACAATACTAAGGAAAACTCCAAGTCACAATGTAATGTAAATAATCACAGAATCTATAACCGTCCCAAAAAATCACCACAATCCACCAAGTCAATTTAGTACAAAGTCATCCGAAGACAAATCCGGTCAAATAAAATATACAATGATAAAATCCAAAATACAATCTCCAGAAAAGCAAATAAAATAAATCTTGCAATATCCAATGATATCACCGTGCTCCATGTGGCCTCAAGCTCACCTGCAACGTATTCTGTCAAGAAAAGAGCAAAGTATAATCCCGACAAGAACAATATACAAAGTAATCTGTAATACAGAATACAAGGTGAAACCAGAATACGATAACTGAAAATGAAACTATGGTACCAGAAGTGAAATGCAAAACTGAAGACAATGGACACGATAATCAATACGCAAAGATAATGAACACGGCAATCAATAAACAAGACAAGGAACACGACAATGAATGCAAGTGTGACCTTTTGAATTATTAACCTAATGTGTGACCGGCTTAGGGACCACAATCCACAATCAATCAATACAATTCACAATTCTACAAGGTGCGGCTTAATCGTACGTGAGGTGTACGATTATGCTATCCACAATACCTATGTTGGGTGTGGTCACACACTAGTTAATATTTCCCCCAATCCCGTAATAACAATGACTCACACTACAATGACGAACAAGGACGATGCAATCGTGTGTATCACGTGTCCAGTATGAGAACATGGCACATGAATGTAAGACAGAAACAAAGTAAAAGCTCTAGTCCGTGTACTTGCCTCATTTTGGAAGCACGGGAATAGTACTGCATGAATCTGAATGATCACCTGGTAGTTTGGTACAAGTTGTTAGGGTTAAACTATGTCAATTAGCTATATATGATTACTTGCTAAATCTTTAATCAATAAACTAAGAAAATGTTTTATTAACTTTATAGGAAATACTTGTTGATATAGCTTGAAAATATCTTTTAACTATATATTAGTAGGAAAGATATTTACTTTTAGAAAACACTTTGCTAGATAATCAATTTATTAACTAATTATTATACATAGATATATCCAAAATAAATACTAGCAAAACATTCATTTTTAGGAAATACTTATTTGTTAAACTATTTACAAAATATTGTTAATACGATATTATTTACATAATGTTTTAATCAAGCAATACTAGTAATATGTAAATATGTAAACATTTACTAAAATATTGTTGCTATATATAAAATATACAATTGGCTAAACATATTATATCAATTTATGGGTATTACCAATATTTGTGAATATTTATCAAAGATTTACTGAAGGGATAAAGAAAAAATACTTAACAATAGTAATAACAGAATTAATAACTAAACTTAGCCCAAAAATTCAGCCCCTCATTACAATGTAATCTCCTTTATAATACTGGGCCTCCTAACTTAATCCCACATCAGTCCAACCCAACACTCTCTGGCTACAGTCAATACAAGCCTAGCCCAGCAGTTAAACCCAATTTTGTAACACAACCCGACCCATCTTCCTTAAAAAAATCATCATCAGTACCTAGTCTAGTTCTTTCTAGTCTAATCCGGCCCTCAACCCAGTGACTGGCTGAACTCCAACTGCTACTACTGTTATTTTCTGACAAATCAAAGGACTAAACCCAAATAGCCCCTACTAATATTATCAACAATTCCTTCAAAGCCCAAGCATCTGAGCCCAGCCTATCAAGTCCAACTCCAACTCTAAATCTTAATTCCTTTCTCTAAACCCAAAGCCCAACTTCCTTCTCTTGAGCCCAACCGGCCCAGCACTCTACAAGCCTATCAACAAAGAAATCATCTGCTGCCAAAAAAATTATTAACTAACTTATAATCTAATCAAGCCCATAATTTCACATCAAACCCGGCCCAAGGTTAACAACCTAATATATAACCATACTCTACTCTCTTCTTCCCTCTCTTCAATCCCAGCCTTTCCTTCTCCAGCCGTAAGAGAGGGAACCCTAACCCTAAATTTCTTCTTCTTCCTTTCTTCTTCCTCACTTCACTTCTTCATCAGCCGACCTTCATCTTCTCTTCTGAGTCCCAATAAGAACCCTAGCCAACAAATTGAAACCCTAGTTCTACATCTCCTCCTCCCACAGCATACAAACCCTAGACTCTAGGTCAATTTCTTCCTTCCCCATATGTAAACCCTAGCCTAGGCTTCCTACTCCATAAATCTCTACGAACAATAAACCCCAAAACATTAGAAGAGGGGGTTTCAGTAGATCGAAAGGGGTTACCTAGATGTAGCGGCTCAGCAGCGTCGATCTGGCCCCAGACGGTCGAGGACGGTGGGATCCGGCGGTAAGCAGTTTCCTACGCGGTGGCTGACGGCACGGCGGGGTCAACGTCTTCGTCATGGCGGCCTCCTAGCTATGGCGGTACACATGTCCCGAAGCGGCTCGAGCTCCGATGAGATGACTCACTGCTCGAGGTGGCCGTACGGGACTCAAAGGGGCAGCGCTACAGTCGAGGTAGCTCCTCGGTTCCCGAAGGGTCAACTCACTCCTCAAGACTGCACGGTCTTCGAGAATGGTGCGAGAGTCGAGGCTGGCGTTGCAGTCAAGTCGACTCTGTCGGCGAGGATGAGATCTGGCAGCTGACGACAAGATCGAGATCTAGCCCCTGGTGGTGTTGCGGCTTCGACCTCGGCGAAGAAGCTCATGTCGGCGAGCAGCGTCCGATCTGGACACGGCAGGGTGCTTCGTCGTCGAGGTGGACCTCCTTGCCTGGCGAGGCGAGGTCGGTGCTCTGGCTAAGTTGGACAGACGGCTACTGGTGGTGCTACTACGGCGTAGTGGTGATCGGCCAGTGGAGTTCAACTCCGACGAGGGGTGGGGGTGCTCGGCCGGGGATGGCTAGAGAGAACAGTGGATAGAGAGTGATGGTGATGTAATAGTGTGATGTGATGTGCATTGGACTGTGTGTCAGTATACTACTTATAATTAAAATAATGTGTGTGTTCTCCAGGAAAAGGAGAGTGGCAATTCTGTAATTAAAATCAGATCTGGGGGTGTTCTCTACAGTAGTGATCAGTGGCAATAGTAGTAAATAAAAATAGATTTGGGGCTATTTATATAATCTTGTAACAATATTGTAACAAATAACAGAATTAGTTAATAATTATAACAAAGTAACTTATTTACAAGAATTTGTCAATTATTCTTCTCACTGTCAACTAAAGACAGTTATAAGTAATTAATCAAATTAATCCTTTCTTTCAGTTAATATAAGTTAAATAGTATTAATAAACAACTTAGTAATAATAACCATCAATCAACTTAAATTAGATTAAAAACAAAGTTTAATTAAAATAGCTTCAAACCAGTTGATCAAACAAAATTCATTTAGAAGTTAACTAATAGAAACCACTTTTGCAACTATGATCAACTAACAATATTAATCAAGCTTAATAGTAATATTTAGTAAAAGTAATAATAATAATCAAGCTCATTTAATAAAATGAATAATTTGAAACATAATTAACTAGTAGAATAGTTTTATTTAGAAAGCAATATTGTTCCATCCAATAGCCTTTTTAGGAAAAATTCTTAAAATTCACAAAATTTTCGTTTAGAGAGTTACAACAACTCAATTTTGTTGTGGAGTCCTAGGGCAAGAGAACTCATACAGATAACCGTATGTGTCACAAAATTGCTTGAACTCTGTATTCTCAAATTCGTCGCCATGATCGCTTCGAATAACAGTGATCTTGAAACCTTTTTCATTTTGAACTTTCTTGCAAAAGGTGACAAATTCTGACAATGCATCATTCTTGCGTGCAAGAAAATATACCTACGTGTATCTAGAGAAGTCAACTACTATTACAAATGCATATAACTTACGTACCTAGGCTAGCAATTTTACTAGGTCTAAATAAATCCATATGCAGTAATTGTAGAGGACTAGTGGTACTTACAGCGTTCTTGGACTTATGTCACGCCCCAGTACCGGAATACTGAGACGGACTAGGCCAGCTACTCCGTATGAGGTATATAAACGTCATACGGCGATCGTGGCTGTCAAGAGACTAGGGGGTGCATGCTACAATCAGGTCTCCTATGGTCCCACAGAGCATCTATGTCTCAATCAATCAAAACAAGAAGCAGTAAATAATGATCATATAAGACAAAGCAGTAAGGCGTCCCCGACGCTTCATCAGAATGATTCATGAGTCTAGCTATACAAAATGATGAGCTAGTTCTGAGAGTCAATAGTACATAACTATAGTCAGCTGCAGTCTGATTTAATTACAATTATGTAAAGGAAACTAGTGTCCAGAACTGCCGGCTAAACAAGTGCCGGTGGCTAAACGCCAAGTACAAAATAGAAGATATCAGAGCGGTGAAGAAGAAACCCACTCATGGTCCCTGGCGCCCATACTCCTGGTGTGCACCATTGTTCGGGTGGAAGGCTGGATCCTCTGGAGCTGCTACGAGATCTGGCCAAACAAAACCAGCGGGGTCAGGCCCCGAATAGCAAGTACCACAAGGGAGCACAAAAGAGTGAGATAAATCCAATGAGTTAAATAAGACCTGATTCACGAGTTATAGGCTTATACCATATCATCGAGACAATACGACACCCTTACAACCAAACAAGGACAAACGGTGCCAATATCGTGCCGAGATAAGATATATCCTATAACCATGGGCAGGTAAAAAGGGATTTTGATCGCGACTTTGGTCCATAGCCTATCGCAGCACAATAGCCCAACCCAACAACCAAACAAGGATATGGGTTGGACCACGCACCACGATAGTCCATGTTCCTCAGTTGCAAACAGAAGAAAACATATCACAAACAAGTCAACTTACAAGCGGCCAATCAATCCTACGGCTTTCTATGATGTGCCTGGGTTATCCCAGTAATGCAATATATGTATATATATAGGAATCCTCAGATCGTATCGCATTCCAGCAGGGCTAGCCAAACCATTATATACAAGCAAGCACGAAATACACCGGTCCCTTGAAAGGCCACCGCGCTAGAATAAGCAGTAACGGTTCCAGCTCTCCTATAGGAAGAGCTGGCTCGGCAGTCACAAATCAGATACTGCACTCCACTAGTGCGGATGACTATACAGTATCCAAGGCAGCCAACCCGACGTGCCAGGACGGGACCCAGGGCGGCTGGTGACGTACGATCTCGAGATTCTGTTCTCTCCCAATGCTTCTACCAATTTAAGTTGCTTAGATTAACCCTATCTCGATATTGGAATTACATATCGTGGTCACATGGTCATCCTCCTATATGTCGTACCATAGTACGTGTACCCTAAGTATGAATCCACATCGGCTCAATCTAGATCCATGCTTAGTGTAATGCATCAAACAAAAATCCTTTTACCACGATACTATTACTGATCAATTACCATGACTGTGCTGGACGGTACACATGTATTGACATATAACACGAATGATCACTTAGCATGTAGAGTCACACCTCAGTACACTCATTAAATGGCACCACAGTGCATACTAATATTGTATCTCAATACACACTTAGAACATGTACCAGCACGTATACAGGTAATCAGGTCAGGAACATGGTCAAGTCAGGAAGTCGCGTGGACCTCTCGTGACATAAAAGTTACATATGAATTCTAGTTAAAGTGAGACATGAAGGTCCTTGAAGTCAAGACAAAGATCTACAATTTTTATGTTGGGAGTTGGGAGAAATTCTGGCCACAATTCAGCCAAATAGGACTTAAAATAGCCAAAAACAGCCAAAATAGGCACTATGCGGCACTATTCAGCACAATGCGGCACTATGCAGCATCCTTATGCGGCTAGGCACTATGCGGCACTATACAGCATCCTTATGCGGCTCGGCACTATGCGACACTATGCAGCATCCTTATGCGGCTCGACACTATGCAGCATCCTTATGCGGCTCGGCACTATGCGACACTATGCAGCATTCTCATGCGGCTAGGCACTATACGGCACTATACAACATCCTCATGCGGCTAGGCACTATGCGGCACTATGCAGCATCCTCATGCGGCTCGGCACTATGCGGCACTATGCAGCATCCACATGCGGCTCGGCACTATGCAGCATCCTTATGCGGCTCGGCACTATGCAGCACTATACAGCATCCTTATGCGACTCGGCACTATGCAGCACTATGCATCATCCTTATGCGGCTCGGCACTATGCAGCACTATGCAACATCCTTATGCGGCTCGGCACTATGCAGCACTATGCATCATCCTTATGCGGCTCAGCACTATACAGCACTATGCAGCATCCTTATGCGGCTCGGAACTATGCAGCACTATGCATCATCCTTATGCGGTTCGGCACTATGCAGCATTCTTATGCGGCTCGGCACTATGCGGCACTATGCAGCGGCACTATTTATCGTCCCTGCCAAAACCAGGACTGATGACATAGAAAATATCCAAATATTGTTTTGGCCATAACTTCCTCAAAACAAGTCGAAATCTAACTTTTCAAAAGTCAAAATTGGATAGAATTGAATTTTCTACAACATAGGACCATTAGTTTTCGAAAACAACCAAGTTTGATAGATCAAAACCATGAAAACCCATAGAACCCTAGTTTTAGAAACTTAGATCTACACCAAACTAGTCATTAAAATCAAAAACTCCAAGAACTAAACTTGTAAAGAATGAAGAGAAGAACAATATAGACAAATAATATCAAAAAAAAATTAAAAAATGAAAATACAATAATCTCTCCATTTGGTGCAAGATATACTTGCCTAAAAGTTTGCTTGAGAAAAATAAATGAAAGAGTGAATGAGGAGAGAGAGTGTGGAAGAGAATATATATAGGGGTTGGGTTGACTCAAAGAAACCCTAAGCTTAAGCATGCTCTTAACCACATGACTAATGACATGTTAAATGCTACATGATACAACTAATTAAATTAATTAAATAAAATCCTAACCACAACACGGTTCAGAAATCTTATCATCGAAACAGTGAACCACGCCTACAACCAGACAAGGACAAGGGGTGGCACACTAATCCGCGACGAGATACTGTTCCATGCCATGGCTAGTTACAAATACATGATGTATACAATAAAGATACAGGTGCCAGATACCATATACATAAAAAATCAAAAATTTACGTATTTCGGGAATGGGGAGTGACAACTTAAATGTGGATCGGGTAGCTTTGTTCTTTTCACATTTACTACATACCATATCCTTCTTGAAAGAAATGTCCTGTAAGTCTCGTACCAACTTCTTTGTGGATAATCTTGAGATTGTGTCCATGTTTGCATGACCGAGTCTCATGTGCCATAGTTGACTCTCATCACTTTTGGCCATCAAGTATCTACCTGCTTTTTTAGCATCTTCTAACAGATAGAAAATATATATATTGTCTTCCCTGATACCTTCAAAGATAGTACTACCAGTTGAGCTATCAACTATAGTACACTTGTCTTTGACAAAGTTAATACCATAATCGTGGTCAGCTAAATGGCTTATGTTGAGCAGATTATGTTTTAACTCGGTAACTAGACAGACATCTTTAATCATAGGATAGGGGGCCTTACCAATATTGCTGATACCAATTATGTACCATTTCAAATTATTACCGAAGGAAACGTATCCTTTTTTCTTCTTCGACAGTGTTGCGAATAATAAAGCGTCACCGGTCATGTGTCGTGAGCAACCGCTGTCGAGGATCCATTTGCTTCTAGCATGTGAGGGGTATTTCACCTATAAAAAAAATTACAGATGAAAACTTTGGTACCCATTTCTTGTAGGGTCCTAGAATATTAGTTTTCGGTATCCATGCACAAATTTTTAAATCAACAAGCTTTCTAACTCTACATGAAGAAGAAATATGACCAATGGTGCCACAATAGTGACATCTAACATGTTGAATGTTGAATGTAGTATGTTGTGCATTATTGATAGGTCTTTGTTTTCTAGTATAGAAGAATGCATGCCTATTTGTCTTCTTGGGCAATAGTTTAGTTTTGTTTGGTCTGACAATATTTGGTTTGACAGTGTTCCGATGATTCAGTAAGTGACACTTGTTAGGGCAGGAAGAAGCAACTTCAGGCTGTTTTTCTAACCTAATTTCCAACCTTTTGGAGGTGTCATGTAAAGATCTCAAATCAGTAGTAAGTGCATCATTTCTAATCAGTGCATACTGAAGACTCTTCTTCTCCTTGAGTAAGTCTTCCTCTAGCTAGGTAATAGACTTGTCCTTTTTTTCGGTTAGTCTTTTCGTCTCGTGTAATAACAGCTTAACAGAAGAAAGTTCACCTACCTCACTAGAATTATCACTACTTCTAACCTCAGCTAGTAGGTCGATAAGTCTTCTTATTTCACCTTTGTACTCCTTGAGTACCTTCTTAGAGGTATAGTAAAGGCTTCACCTAGTTGCTCAAGGGTAAAATCATCATAAGTATCAAACAAGGGGTTAGTGGTTACCTGATCATAAGCCGTCAAGCATATATTTGCAGCGTTATCTGATTGTTCATCTTCTGAGTCGCTAGCTTCACTTTTATGTCATATGCTTGTATTGGCATACCTTCTGGATATAGATTTCTTCAGGTAGCCTTTGTCATATTTATTGCTTTTCCTGGTTGACCATGATGATGTTGGACATTCTTTCTCCATATGTCCTTTTTTCTTACAGCTATAGCAGATAAGATCTTCTTCATTGTGTTTGTTGTTGCTATTGTTGTTGTAGTCCTTTGTTCTTCTGTTGAATCTCATGAACTTCTTAAACTTTCTTACCATAAGAGCTTGATCTTCAGAGTCAGAGTCACTGTTGTCAGAATTATCTTCGACAGTTCTTCTATGTTGAGCCTTGAAAGCTATCGACTTCTCGAACTTCTCCTTTGGTGCAGTATCTTCAAAGTATTGAAGTTCCAGCTTGTGAGTGAGTAGCTTACCCATGTGTGTTTCGAGAGACATTGTTGATGTTAGGGTTATATACTAAAAGCATCACTTTTGTGGTAACTTTATTTCCTTAAATTTTGAATGAGAATCATATGGGCAAATGTTTGCATATTGTATTTGTTGCAAGTGTTAATGCAAATGTCTGATATTCTATATTGTAGATAATATGGTGTGTGGTATCACACAGAAGATCATATTATCAGTTTTCTATGGAGTATATAAATAGTTCACAACCTAGATGGACTTGGACAATATATTGGAAAGGTTGTAGTGTAATCTAGTATTAGTCTATCTTGACTATAGGTTTACACTAGTACACTTTGTGTGTATTGAACAGGACCACTTGAGGTTGTTCTCTTTGTACTGACTACATAAAGAGAACAAACACCTCAGTTATTATGGATGCTTGTGCTCTTAATCTGGATATAATAACGGACATGTATATGTAGTGTGCATTACTTTGACTCATAAAAGAGTGAGATTCATTATGGATCAACAACCTCTATGAATTGGGTAATAATATTCTATGTATGATGGGCTATTGATTATAAATGGAATCCAGGTCCCGATACATCGGGTTGATGATGTCCTCTTAAGGAGCTCATAAGGATTGTCATGTAAACCCTACAGGCAGATTATATCCGACATGACAAATAAATTTGAGCGGTACTACTTAAGGATAAAAGATGTCGAATCAATATAGTTATCAGTAACTTAATTTGATCGACGAACATACGATATCTTAACATGGGGAGCCAAACGAGCATATAATAAAAGGAGCCCACAAACATAATTTGGGATTAGAGAGGTAGTGCAACAATAGCTCATTAGTGGACCGAGCTATTGTTAATGGGCCTGGATTGTGTGTTCGGGCTGAATACGGAATATCCAGATCCGTTAGGAGGCCTAACCCTAATTTCTCCTCATGGTCCCTGTCGTAGCCTATATATATCCTCTATTCTCTGGCAGCCAGATGACTGATCAGAAATATGAAATTTTCTCTAAATTCGTGATTCACGTAAGGAGAGAAAGAGAGGGCTGTCAAGGAAAAGAAAAGGTTGGGAGATCGTCGCTCACACGACGTCCAACTCGAGGAAGTAATACGTGCAGAAGATCTTGGGGTCGTCCGCTCGAGATTGCCAGGAATTACTTGTCTCCTTTCCGCCGCAGGTATAATTCGTGAACCCTAGTTTCCGCCTATGAAGGGTTAGAACACGTATTAGATCTGTTTAACTTTCTATCGATCAATACGCACACCAAAGGAAGGGTCCTAGGAATCCCCAGTTCCATCAATTGGTATCAGAGCCAGTTTGGATCTACGTATTGATTGATACGTCCATGTTGTCCAATAAAACCTGTGCTGTGTAATAGTCGGTAGATGTTGATCTGTTCTAACTCGGTTTTACAGGCATCTTAGATCCAACTATTATGGTCCAATACTTGTTTTTTGATTGTGTTGTTTAAACCACGGATATGTCGTGGATGTTGTTGTTGCTGGTGATGTAATTAAAATTACGAGGGTTGATCGTGCTTATTATTTTAATTTTTCAATCTAGATTATGTGTGAACTCCTTCGGGAGGCATAGGATTGTGTAATTTTAATTATTTTTTATCAATCGTGATGGCGGTGGCAGCTGTTTCTGACGCCGGACGAGATGCTGGTTTCTAGCAGTCCAGAGGCAGACAGATGATTTTCGATGAAGGAATCGACAGCCAGATTTTGGATTCGGATAGTTGAGGACGGAGCAGCAAAGATGACCATAATAGTTGGATATTTTCTCTTATTTTTGTCATTTTGCTTTTTCTGATTATGCATGTTTATTATTGTGTGGTTATTTTTTTTTTGAAAAACCAAGCCTACATTAATAATGGACAACATGGACATAATATCAACTAGTAGAAAAATACTCATTGTTAAATAACTAAGTGGGGGAGGATTTTTTTAGTATAAATCCTATGGTCTCCATTACTGGTTTGTAGGTGATGTAATTATACTTGCGTGTTGGCTTTAGTGCTTTTCTCCATATCGGATGAGTATAATTATGGATCACCAGTACAAACTTCCTTAGGGATAATTGTCGAAAGTTACCTAGTATGTGTTCACTTCTCCATCTGAAGGAACTCATTACAAGGTAATGGACTTAGTATTAAGTAATGGTATACACTTAGATACAAATAATGGTATCCTCCCCATCGGAGTCACTGCTATTATTTGTATGACCAGAGCAAGACCAGCATATTAATTTTATTTGTCATTAAGTTATATTGACATGATAGTAAAATTAATAAGAAAAATCTATGTGAACAAAGTTAAATTTGTATACGTCCACACTATCGTGGCATGCTAAATTCATCGTGTTCAAGGTGTTGGTGAATTTCTTATTATTGTTTTGAGGGAATCAATATTTAGTTAATTCAAAAAGTTTTTTTTGCCCTACATAATTTTATTTATGTGATTCTCAGGATTTTAAAAATGGGTTCTTTCAGTCCACTGATGGTGATTCTTAAAGAAAACAAACTTACTGGACCTAATTATATTGACTGGAAACGTAATTTGGACATTGTTCTGACTGCTCAGGAGTACAAATATGTACTTGTTGAGGAATGCCCACCTAAGCCTGATGCTAAATCTGATGAAGAGGTCAAAGAGGCTTATAAGAAGTAGAAAAAGGCAGATGAGATGGCGCAGTGTTACATTCTGGCATCTATGTCAAACGTACTGCAACATCAGCATCAGGCCATGGCCACAGCTTATGACATGATGTATAACCTCAAGCAACTCTTCGGACATCAGAGTAGAGCAGCTAGGCAGTTTGCTATGAAATGTTGGATGAATACAAAAATGGCTGAGGGTACACCAGTAAGGGATCATGTTCTCAAGATGATGGGTCATCTGAATGAGATAGAGATCCTTGGAGCTGAAATCGATGGGGAATCCCAGTTCGATATCATTCTCGGGACTCTGCCTAAAAGTTTTGACAATTTCTGCCTTAATTACAACATGAACAAAAGGTTGTATAGTTTGGCAGAACTTGCAAAAGAGCTACAGGATGCTGAATCTCTCTTTAGGCAGAGTGGTCATGTTTTTGTTTCTGAAAAGGCTTCTACTTCTAAGCCAAAAGGCGGTAAGAAGAAGAATAACATTCAGAAGCAGGCAAACTTAGCAAAGAAGGGCATGGGACCTCAAGGCACGGTGAAAAATCGAAAGGCAAATGTTTCAAGTGCAAAGGGTCAGGACATTGGAAGACTGATTGTCTACTTCTCAAACAAGGAAACAAAGAAGGTATATCTCATTTACTAGTAGTTGAAACATGTTTATCGGTGTTATCAACCGGCACCTGATGTGTAGATACCGGAGCCACTAATCATGTCTGCAATACATTACAGGGGTTCCAGGAAACCAGACAGCTCAGTGATGGAGAGATATGCTTGTTCATGGGTGATGCTACAAAAGTATCGGTCATTGCATTATGAGATGTTACTTTATCTTTTGGTAGAAATAAGTCTTTGACATTGAGAGATTGTCTTTATGCACCTTCACTTAGAAGGAATTTAGTTTCTGTTTCTATGTTAGTTAAGGATGGATATTCAGTTTATTTTAATGACAATATTGTTATTAGAAAGAATAAACAGTTTATCTGTTCTGGTGTATTGGTTGTTAATTTGTATGTCATTAATCCTATTTCGCCTACAATGCAACTTATGGAAATGAATAATATGTCATCTAACTTAAATAAGAGAAAAGAACCTTCTTGTATGAACCAAACATATCTTTGGCACTTGCAATTGGGGCATATTAACCTAAGAAGGATTCAAAGACTGGTTGAAGATGGACCTTTGAGTTCATTGGAAGTGGAGACACTACCAGTCTGTGAATCCTGCTTGGAAGGTAAAATGAGCAAAAGGCCTTTTACGGCAAAGGGGTATAGGGCCAAAGATGTGTTGGAATTGGTTCATTCTGATTTGTGTGGAACGTGACTATCCAAGCTAGAGGTGGCTTTGAATATTTTGTCACATTTATTGACGATTATTCAAGGTATGGATACATTTATTTGATGCGCCGTAAGTCTGAGTGCTTTGAGAAATTTAAAGAGTACAAGGCTGAAACGGAGAAACGTCATAGAAAATGTATCAAGTCATTACGATCAGATCGTGGTGGCGAGTACCTCTTTGGAGATTTTAGGTATTATTTATCAGAGGCTGGGATTTCATCCCAATTGACTACACCTGGAACGCCCCAACAGAATGGTGTAGCCGAAAGAAAGAATAGAACTCTTATGGAGATGGTTAGATCAATGATGAGTTATTCAGATTTGCCAGATTCGTTTTGGGAATATGCCTTAGAGACTGCAGCTTATATTTTGAACTTGGTTCCTTCGAAGTTAGTACCTCTTACTCCCACAGAGCTGTGGATTGGGCGTAAGCCTAGTCTGAAACATGTTCGCATTTGGGGTAGTCCAGCACATGTGCTGAATGGGAAAGTAGATAAGTTGGAATCTCGTATAGAAGTACGCTTGTTTGTAGGCTATCCAAGAGGAACGAAAGGAGGTTTATTTTATAGTCCTAAGGATCAGAAGGTCATTGTTAGCACCAATGCCCGATTCTTAGATGAAGATAATGTGATGAACCATAAACCCACAAGTAGAGTTGTTCTAGAAGAACTGAGACGTGAGACACCAAGTACTTTAGTACCAACAGTACAAGAGGATGAACCACAAATAACTGCACAACGTGTCACAAATGTTACACCACAGCTGATAATGCCTTGTCGTAGTGGGAGGGTTGTGATACAACCTGATAGATATATGTTCTTAGGAGAGTCATCAGACTTCGTCCCTGAGGAACAAGATTATGATCCCTGTACCTACAATAAAGCACTCCAAGATAAAGATGCCGAGTCTTTGCAAAAAGCAATGATATCTGAAATAGAATCTATAGATTCTAATCAGGTCTGGGAGCTTGTAGAATCACCCGTTGGTGTAAAAGCCATTGGATACAAGTGGGTCTATAAGAGAAAAAGAGGATCAGACGGTAAGGTTGAAACCTTTAAAGCTCGGCTTGTAGCAAAAGGTTTTACTCAAAGAGAGGGTATCGATTATGAGGAAACATTTTCTCCTGTAGCTATGCTTAAGTCTATTCAGATTCTTTTATCTATTGCAGCTCATCTCGATTATGAGATTTGGCAAATGGATGTCAAGACAGCTTTCCTTAATGGAAGTCTTGAGGAAGACATCTATATGAAGCAACCAGACGGGTTCATTGAAAAGGGCCAAGAGCATCTTGTTTGTAAGCTCAAGAAGTCCATTTATGGACTTAAGCAAGCTTCCAGATCTTGGAACATATGTTTTGATCAGGAGATAAAATCCTATAGATTTGATCAATGTCAGGATGAATCATGTGTATACAGAAAGTGTGACGGAAACGTGGTAGTGTTCCTAGTACTTTATGTGGATGACATCTTGCTCATTGGAAACAATGTGAAGGTATTATCTGATGTAAGGGTATGGTTATCGAAACAGTTTGATATGAAGGACTTGGGAGAAGTAGGTCACATCCTTGGGATCAAAGTTCTACGAGATCGCAAGAAAATGATGTTGGGCTTATCCCAAGCTTCCTATATCGATACTGTACTAACTCGTTTTAGTATGCAAAATTCTAAGAAAGGTTTCTTACCTTTTAGACCTGGAATTGCTCTATCAAAGGAGCAGTATCCGAGGACACCTAAAGAGATAAAGAACATGAAGGCATTTCCTTATGCTTCAGCAGTAGGAAGCTTAATGTATGTAATGCTATGTACGAGACCAGACATCTGCTTTACCGTAGGTATGGTCAGCAGATATCAGTCTAACCCAGGACAAGAGCACTGGACTGCCGTAAAGCATATTTTGAAGTACCTGAAAAGGGCTAAAGAGTATATGCTAGTTTACCAGGCAGATAGTTTAGTTCCCTTGGGGTATACAGACTCAGATTTTCAGTCAGATAGGGATTCCTGGAAATCTACCTCAGGTTATGTGTTTACTTTGGGAGGTGGAGCCATTGTGTGGAGGAGTATCAAGCAAAAATGTATTACTGATTCCACCATGGAAGCTGAGTATGTGGCAGCCTCTGAGGCAGCCAAAGAAGCGGTTTGGCTCAGAAACTTTCTGTTGGACTTGGATGTGGTACCTAGTTTGCCTAAGTCTATTACACTTTATTGTGATAATAGTGGTGCAGTTACAAACTCGAAGGAACCACCAGCCCATAAGACAGGCAAACACATTGAGCACAAGTACCACCTGATACGAGATTTCGTAAAGAATGGAAAAGTTGCTGTGATCAAGATAGCATCAGCCGACAACCTAGCTGATCCCTTTACAAAGAGCTTACCAGCTAAGGCTTTTGACAGTCATGTTGAGGGAATGGGAGTCAGATGTGTAGCTGCATGACTTTAAGTATAAGTGGGAGATTTGTAACAGTATACTGAAAAGCAATGCTTTGAGTATAAGTGGGAGATTGTTAGGGTTATATACTAAAAGCATCACTTTTGTAGTAACCTTATTTCCTTAAATTTTGAATGAGGATAATATGGGCAAATGTTTGCATATTGTATTTGTTGCAAGTGTTAATGCAAATGTCTGATATTCTATATTGTAGATAATATGGTGTGTGGTGTCACACAGAAGATCATATTATCAGTTTCCTATGGAGTATATAAATAGTTCACAACCTAGATGGACTTGGACAATCTATTGGAAAGGTTGTAGTGTAATCTGGTATTAGTCAATCTTGACTATAGGTTTACACTAGTACTCTTTGTGTGTATTGAACAGGACCACTTGAGGTTGTTCTCTTTGTCCTAACTACATAAGAGAACAAATACCTCAGTTATTATGGATACTTGTGCTCTTAATCCGGATATAATAACGGACATGTATACGCAGTGTGTATTACTTTGACTCATAAAAGAGTAAGATTCATTATGGATCAACAACCTCTATGAATTGGGTAATAATATTGTATGTATGATGGGCTGTTGATTATAAATGGAATCCATGTCCCGACACATCGGGTTGATGATGTCCTCTTAAGGAGCTCATAAGGATTGTCATGTAAACCCTGCTGGTAGATTATATCTGACATGACAAATAAAGTTGAGCGGTACAACTTAAGGATAAAAGATATCGAATCAATATAGTTGCCAGTAACTTAATTTGATCGACGGACATACGATATCTTAACATAGGAAGCCAAATGAGCATATAATAAAAGGAGCCTACAAACATAATTTAGGATTATGGAGGTAGTGCAACAATAGCTCATTAGTGGATCGAGCTATTGTTAATGGGCCTGGATTGTGTGTTCGGGCTGAACACGGGATATCCAGATCCGTTAGGAGGCCTAACCCTAATTTCTCCTCTTAGTCCCTGCCGTAGCCTATATATATCCTCTATTCTCTGGCCGTCAGATGACTGATCAGAAATCTGAAATTTTTTCTAAATTCGTGATTCACGTAAGGAGAGAAACAGAGGGCTGCCAAGGAAAAGAAAAGGTTGGGAGATCGTCGCCCATACGACGTCCAACTCGAGGAAGGAATACGTGCAAAACATCTTGGAGTCGTCCGCTCTAGATTGCCAGGAATTACTTGTCTCCTTTCCGCCGCAAGTATAATTCGTGAACCCTAGTTTTCGCCTATGAAGGGTTATACGTATTAGATCTGTTTAACTTTCTATCGATCAATACGCACACCAAAGGAAGGGTCCTAGGAATCCCCAGTTCCATCAGTTGAGAGGTCGTTCCCTTCAATGATTGTTATAGCCTTTGGAATCTAGTTCATCGTGAGAGCTCGTAGCAGTTTGCGAATCTTCTCATGGTTACTGTACTTTTTGCCTAATAATGACAGAGGATTTATAATATCCAGGAATCTTGCAAACATCTGAGTGACAGATTCGTTTGGCTTCATTTTGAACGCCTCATACTCCTGAGTAAGTCTGCTGATCTTTGACTCCTTGACTTGTGTTGTTCCTTCGTAGGTTACTTCGAGAAATTTTCATACTTCATTTGATGTTGTGCAAGTAGATACCCTGTTAAATTCAGTCATATCTAAAGCACAAAATAAAGCATTAATAGCACATGCGTCAAGACTGGCCTTTTTCTTTTCATCCTCAGTATACTTATCATGGGGTTTTTCAACCAATACATCGTCAATAAAAATACGATAAGGCTTTTTGTAGCCATCAATAACAATATACCATAAGTCAAAATCTAAAGATTTTAAGAAGAAACTTACCCATGTTTTCTAATAAGTATAATTTGTACCATCAAACAGTGGAGGTCTGTTTGTGGCTTGGCCTTCACTTGTGAACTTCACAGTTACCATGTGTTATACTTTGATCTATGTAACAGTTAAGAATAAAAAAATATAACTGTAATGTTACCTTGCTTTACTTGTATAACCCGCTCTGATACCAATTGTAGGAACGAATTGTAACGTACAATACTCTAGAGGGGGTGAATAAAGTATGCAGCAAAAAATAGCTAATTAAAAAGTTAGCAGCAAGATCACAGAGATATATCACAAGCAAATAAATGTAAAAGAAGATATCAGAAAGAAAATGCAAAGATGGTAATGTATACAGGTTTCCCTCTTGTGAGGACTAGTCCAGTCGGAAGAACTCTAGCTTCTAGTTGAATCCAATATTGGAAAATATCGCAAGTTTTTATACGAAGTCCTTGTAACTTCTACAAATACGAGCATTGATCCGAAGTACTCGACCAACTTCATTTGTAAAGTATCTTTCTTCAATCAAGCCTCTTATTACAATCACTCTAAACTTCTAGACTGTACCGCACTGGTATATCGACTAGAGAATTGTAACTGGCTTGGGATTTAAAAATAAAAGCTTTAGAATACTTTGGAAGAACGTAGTAAGCTTTAGAGAGAAGAGATGAAAGTGAATGAGTGAGTTGAAATGATCGAAATCCTTCTCTATTTATAGTTTTTCCAAAGGCAGAATTCGGGTAGAACTCTATAAGAAAATCTCAGCAAGATCCGTAACTACAGAAGGACCAAGTTCAAAATACAACGTCCACTAACCGAACTCTGGCCGAGTTCTGTCAGGATTTTGTCAGGGTTTTTGCAATTGTTTTAAAATTGTTTTAAGCAGTTATGAGTTTTTTGTAAATAGGGGCTGTTTTTCAAAACATAGGATATTTTGAAAATATTTTTAGGGTAGCCTATTTGCCAGTACGACTCGGTGTACAATGTATTCCTAGACTCAATAAAAGTGAAAATTATATTACATACAACTCATACGACAAACACATCTTCAGTATTGAACAGATAGGTAGCAGTTCTTTGGCAGTTGCCCAAGAGTCCAAATTAACTTGAGTAGCCCTTATATCAAGACAGAGTTTGATCAATTATTAAAATCAGGTTTGACATGACCAATGGGCCAACAGTGTGGACATCCATTACTTCATCCGGGATATCTTCGTATAGCTTTGATGTCTCGGCTACGGGATGAGCAGCCAGGAAATCAGTTAATGCTTGACCCTTGACCGCCTTTTGTTGGACAAATACTATGTCATAAGGGGACAGAAGTATTGCCCATGTGGCAAGACGTGAGTTTAATGCCCCCGGCTTGGTTATGAGGACCCTGAGGGGATTGACCCTAAAAATAATATGGATCGTCTGTCCGACTATATAATGTCGGGTTTTCTAGATAGCGAAGACGAGAGAGAGGCACTCTTTCTCCACGGGGTTATACCTGTACTCGGCTCCGATCAGCTAACGACTGAGGTAATAAATAGCTTGTTCGTGACCCGCATTGCTATCCTGAGCTAATAGGACATCGAGAGAATGATCCAAGGCTCGGACATACAGCAGAAAGGGCCTTCCCATGACTGGTGCTACTAAGACTGGAGGATTCATAAGGTATCCTTTAATGTCTTTAAAGGCTCGCTGGCATTCCTTCGTCCAGACATAAGACACCCCTTTTTTCATCAATTCAGTGAAAGGTTTGCAATGACCTGAGAGGTTGGAAACAAACCTCCGGATGTAGGCCAAACGCCATTGAAGACCACAAAGTTCACGAAGGTTCCTTTGCGGTTATATTTCGATGATGGCTTTTGTTTTTTCAGGGTCAACGTAGATACCCTTCGAAGTTACAATGAAGCCTAAGAACTTGCCACTGGATACCCCCAAGAAGGACTTGGCTGGATTCATCTTTAACTAGTGTGTCCTCATCAAATCGAAGATGGTCCTTAAGTCATGGAGATAATCTTTATAAAAGCGAATTTAGACAGCAATGTTATCGACTTAACATTCGACTGTCTTACGCTAGTGTTTGCAAAATATAGTACTCATAGCACGTTGGTACAAAGCGCCTGCGTTCTTTAAATCGACGGGCATTACAGTATAGCAAAATACACCCATCGGGGTCTGAAAGAACGTATATTTCTCATCGTCTGGGAATATCTTGATCTGGTTATAACAAGAGTAGCCATCCATTAAATACATGCGCTCGAATCCGCAGGTGTTGTCGACCATCACATCGGTGATGGATAACGGGAATTCGGCTTTTGGGCAGGCAGCATTTAGATTGCAGAAATCTATGCAGACTCGTATCTTCCTATTCTTCTTAGTGACGGGGATGATATTGGCTACCTGATCTGGGTGTTGTTCCTCGCGGATGAAGTCGTTCTTTATTAGGTTGTTGACTTCTTTTTCGATAGCGTTCATAGTATCGGGGCGAAAATGCCATTGTTGTTGCTTCACTGGCTTAGCTTTAGGCAAGATATTCATCTTGTGTATGGAAACTTTGGGTCTATGCCCGGCATATCTTCATAGCTCCAGACAAAGACGCCTATGTATTCTCTTATAAGCTCAATAAGAGACTCGCGGTCCTCTTCTTTCAAACTTTTGCTGATGAAGATCGATTTAAAAGAAGATTCATCACCAAAGTCGATTTGTACGACCTCGTCTTCAGTAGGCAATTTGCATAATTCGAAGCATTTCTCCCATTGGGCATCAAGTTGCTGAGCCCAGGGTTCGACTTCGAGGGGTTCGAAGAATGGTTCATCGTCTTTATCTACTTGATCCACTGACGTCATATTCATTGACAATGTTCTACGGAACACCTCCCCGATACTAACAACAAAGTCGCAGGAGGGGTTTGAAGAGTACGAGTATGTCGCTTCCTTGTACGGCGGTTCAGGCGCTTTAGGCAGGACATATTAAGGCCGTAACGAGTTTTCTGGTAATATTGGCCGGACTTGCCTTTAGAAACATTAATCTTGATTGGCAAGTGCTGACCTTTTCCATAATTAAGACCCATATTACTGCCCAGGTCAAAGCCCATCTTCTGGATGATGTGTCTGGCTTGTGGGATATAATGGTGAGCCTAAACTGTATCAATTTCAGGCTCTAGCTCACAAAGAGTGTGAGTGCGGGAGCCGTCAACTCGACTAAATATAATAGGTTCTTCCCATTCCTTCCGCATAGGTACTACAAAACAGATGTCGTATTTAGGGAGCACTTTTTTTACAGAATAAACAGACACAATTTTGGTCTATAGCGATAAACTCATATTTTGTTCTAAAAAATAAGCAGAGAAATCATAAGAGTAGTTCGAAGGCATTCCTTTATTGATAAAATAGGACAAATTATCCTATGGGATTACACTATCACTTGCAGGAAAGTTGGGTACGACCGCATTATTAAGATCACTACCTCCAGCACCCGAGATAGGCAAAGGTGGAGTATGATGGGGCGGGCTGGGCAGCTTCACCATAATTGGCTTGATAGAAAGATTTTCCTTCGTTACCGGTCTCCCTTTAGTCGCACCACCAAAGGAGTTATAGCCTGGACCACATACGTCGTAGGGCGTTCTTTTGCAGGCAGCTTTTCTTTTAATCGAACTACCAGAGGAGTTGTAGTCTTGGTCGTAGATATCGTAGGGCGTTCCTTCAGTCGCACTCTAATAAGCCCTTCAGAGGAGGTCTGAGCCTTGGCTTCGTCATCAGCATCTTCACCTGAATCCCGTTGATGATTCTTTCAGAACAACCGAGATTCCGTATAGTAAACTTCAACCCCTTTAAAGGAATCGATATTGCAAATTTCGTCTTTACTACTCCATCGATGTTGACATAATTGAAGTATTGGTGTATTGTAGAGTGCATGATCATGTGCTCATGAATCCATGGTCTTTTTAACAGGATGTTGTAATGAACATTTGCGTCGATAACGTAGCAAGTTGCCTATCTTCATATCGCCAATCTGAATTTTAAGCAGATTTTTCCTTCTGGGCAACTTTTGCTATTATTGAAACCACTGATTGTAGTTTGAGTTGCGGAAAGTCAGTGCATAGGAATCCCCAGTGTATGCAGCAGACGGTAGGGAATAAGACTCACAGACGAACCAAGATCGATGTGCATGCGGTCAACCTTGACGGTACCGACATATCCTGTGCAGTACACAGACCGGGCATGCCTATTATTCTTTAGCAACATGTCCAGTTGTGAGAATGTGATATTGGGCATCGCGTCAATCATACTGTGTCATTTGGGACATGCAGCAGTATCTTCATTTGGTTGTCGTCCCATATAGGATTCGACATTTTGTAATGCCTCAACCAGGGCCTCTCGAGTCTTCTTTGAAAGGCGGAGAAGCTCAAATAATGACAGTCTGGATAGAGTATTGGCCATTTGAGCCAGTATGTCAAAATTGTAGGGTCTATCCAACCCTGCAGCGGTATCCTTTCTGAGGTGCTTGTCAAAATGCCCCTCCTTCTGCTTCTATTTGTCCGTTATTGGAGGTTGGGACGGACCTGGTTTGGATGTGTCAGGAGTTGCGGATGTTGTCACTGGTACTGCTTCCGTTGCCGAGGTCTAGTCATAGTTACGTGAGTATTCTAGACCAGTCCTGGTTGCTTTGACCCTTTCGTCATCGGACGAGGGAGAGACAACATTACAATATTTAACCTTCCTGCCTTTGGTCTTAACAGCATGATATATGGCAGACTTGGTTAGGTCATCGGTAAGATCAGGATGGACCCACATGACCTCCCTTCGAGGTGTTTTGACAGGGACTAACCCTGAGGCTTGAGCCGTCGGGAGTTTAATAACCTTAATAGTTGCTTTAGGGATCGGGATGACCCTGTCCTACGCCTCCGTAGGCAAAAACTTGCCGAACTGGAGGGTTACCATATTGGTGGAGACCACTTTTTCCTCAAAGTCCAGTGATAGTATGTTGGTGACTACTAGTCATTGTATATGATTCTTTAGAATGTAGCAGTCCTTAGTCGGGTGGTGGACGTACCGGTGATAATGGCACTACTTGGGATCGTCCACCTTGTCTACCTCATCGGGGCGTCTAGGAGGTGGGAGTGTAAATTTTTCACCCTCAAGTAAGACGTTGAGTAATTGTAGGGCATCTTCGTCCTTGAACGAATAGTTCCCTTTTTGGATCGGGGGTTTTTCCGATTTCTGTACAGGAGTTGTACCCCGATTGAGACTTGCGGTCATAACTTGTTTTGCCTTGGGCTCCCATTCATTATTGTTGGGTGCTTTTGTAGGCCTCCTACCCCTCTCATTTGGAAGGCCCACTCCCAATAAGTGGGCCTCTTTGGCCTTCCTCTCAGCATCTTCGGCATTGATAATAAAAGTCGTCCAGTCTGTGTGATCGGAGGAGCTAGTCCACAGCCTCGTCATAGAGGACAAGCCTTTTCGACAAGTGTCGATTAAGATCGCTTCAGAAACCCCTAGCTGCAGTCACAGTATGGCTTGTCGAAATTGCTCTATGTAGACTCGGGCAGATTTTTTGTCTTTCTGAGTAGTGTCCATCATGGTGGACATTGACATGTCCATTACCGGCTCATAGAATTGAGACAGGAATAGATGCTGGAGGTCGTCAAAGGTTGATACTAAGTTGTCTTGGAGGCTACAAAACCATTCGTAGGCAACCCTTCTCAAGGCGCCGACGAACAGTTTTACAAGGAGGGCATCATCCCTCAATAAGTGCCACATCATAGCATTAAAATGATTGAGATGTTGACGGGGGGAATCCTTTTCATCAAAAGGAGTGATAGTCATCGGTTTGAATTTGGAAGATAAATTATCCTGTTCCATTCTACCGGAAGGGTTGGTTGAGTCCTAGCTTTCGCCGAGTCTCTTGTCTATCTCTAGCGTCGGCTCTGGCTAGAAGTTCTTGGATGGCTTCGAGGACTTCTCATGATACCGCTGGCTCGGACGCTCATGGCAGGGTACGATTACTGGTCGTGGAAGGTAACACCACGTGATGACTTATAGTTGAAAGATTTGGGGTATTGGACTCCCTATTATTCCCCGGCTCTGGGGCTTGCACTGGTGGTTGGGACGAAGTTTGAGCTGCTTTTAGCTCCGTGACCGTCTTTATCAGAAGTGCTAAGTTGGTGTTCATGGTCTGCATAATTTTTTTCGATCATTTCGAAGCATCGACTGTCTTGGGACCTTTGTTCACCATTCGTCATGTATGACGGCATGACGCGAGTGCAGACTGACAGTTTGCTCTCTGTTCTTGATTCCCATGCCTCGCTGTCAGAAGTGTAGGCGATTATCTGGGATAAGTTACCGAGGTCGTGGTTCAAAATGTCCTCGGTCCCCGAAGCCTCAGTAGCATGCTGAGAATGGGTATCCCCGGCTTCTCTTTCTCCAGTTCCATGGGAATCACTGTCCCTCTGAAACATCGGATTGTGGTGCAGCACCGGGGGTAGTCTATCCCCGGATCCTTGGATGAGCGGGGAACGAGCGCCCCCAGTCAGGTCAGTATTTGGTATAGAGCACTGACTACTCCCAGTTTTCAGGGTTTTGGCCTTGAAACGGGTGTGTTGGAACACTCCGGTGTTGGGCACCACCAACTTGCTGCTCTTGGGTCAATTTTTGGGTGTACAGACCAAAGAGTTGAGGTTCTTTTCAGTCAGAGGAGAACCCCTTGCAGCATGGCATGAGGTAAAGAGAGGTTCCTCTTCGTCGTCTGATTGCATCTATTCATCGAGACAACGTCGGGCGGATGAAGCGGGTTGGAGCCATTGAAACACGGACTTCCTTCCTAGGACTGTTATGGATTTCGTGTAGCAGTAGTTGACGACTATACTTGCGCACATATGTACACCCAAAGAGGTTTCGTGCGTAGTGTTTGTCATGTTTCCTTCTATTTTGCGTTTGTGATTGATCACATGACGCAGGTCGTGAGAAGGGAGTTTCACTTCTACGCCTCCTCGGATAGACCGAGTATTGTGGCATGTAAGTAGGTGTACCCCCAGACCCGGTTCCTGTGCCTGCAGTACGTTTGGGTATTTAGGAGACTCTGGAGCTTGATCCAGTCCTGGCGTGGGGGTGCGTCTGTAGAGTTTCCCCTCAGGCGCACACTTTACGGTCGGGGGCGCGATCTTTTGTCAAAACATTGTACAACCACAACAGCACGTGAGGTACACTTAGCTCGCACCGACATAGGCCCATAGTAGGTGTAGCCTAAGCCCAGATCACTGTACCCAGTATCACGTACGTATGTCCTTTGTGATTTTTTCTTCTGGGAACGTGGCATGTGCTTTCTAGAACAATACGTCAAAAATAACGTGGAGAGTGGTACGTCTGGCGATAGTCGTGCTGACACACGTACGTACCTCCTTCGCGACACCTTCTTCTGGGAACGAGCACTGCGTTCACCAGATTCACACGCAAAGGGTGGAGCAGGGGTTGGCGCACCTGGTGACTGTTGTACCAATGAGTGCTGCTCCTTCTCGTCAAGCAGTAGGTAGGCTATACGAGTCATAGGCACCCATCCTTCTTCGTCTTCTTAGGCTTCACTGGCCTAGGGAGAGGCCTGCACTACCCACCAAGAGTAACTCCTCGAAGGCTGTTTGATCAAACTTGACAACCAACATTTTTACGGTAGCATCGAGCATGGACGTGTCGAACTGCGTCACAGCTTTCTTATTAGAGGAAAAGAAGGTCCCCAGCAGAGTCACCATCTTGTTCGACATCGCTTCGTGAGCTTGAGATTGAGCTTCTGTGAAGACTGCGAACGAGAATATAAAGAGGAACTCCTAAGCAGGAATCCCTAATCGTACTTTGTTTTTTATCTGGGTTGTGATTGTGGAGAGTTGTTTCTTTACTCCGTTGATGATCTGACTGTGAGGAAGTACTGTCGGGCTCAACTTCACTGGCTGAGGGGGGCAGCAAGGAATCCCTCTGGGATGCTCAGAACTTCTTGAGGAATTAGGAACCGGGGGAATCGAGACCTTCAAATGGAAGAGAACTCCTCCTATTTAAAATAGGGGACAGGGTGACATACCCACCTATGAAAGGCAGGCACGTGCTCCTTTTGATTGCCATATGGCATCTTCAGCTATAACAATGCTCACATATCAATGATCTGGGATGGTAGCTGATCCCATGTGTAATTTGGTTAAGATCTTGTAGGACAGGATCTTGGAGCTACGAAGAACCAGTTCTCAGGGCATGACTTGATCTTTGACACGTGGCATGCACCCAGCTCCCCACATGTCTAGGAATTACTGTCCTAGGTGGTGTGTAGGCACGGGGTGCGGGACATAGCCTAGGATGAAAGGACTCGGGACGATACGCGCCTGAGTTTAATCATACGGCACACGCTTGGGAAAACTCAAGGCGACACACATCTGGGTTTGATCGTATAATACGCTTATCTGCACTACATTTAAGAATAATGAACCTTAACTTTTATGTTCATTCTCTATACGAGAATCGAGGCACCATATTGGCATCTTCGAGAGGAGTTGGGCTCATTAAATGCCATCTCGAAGATAGTGATCAGGAAGCATAAGTAGGGATACAAGGGATAAGGCGGAACCGTATGAGTGAGGTACAGGTAGGAGAGGTGCACCTGTATTGAGGCACGAGTATCATTGATCATGACTCCTTGACATTCGTATCGTGGCCGTCTTTTCAGCACGAGGATCAAAACGTCTGATTCGATATTTTCAATAGAGAAATTCTCATGATTAAATGTAGCTTCGAACGTTGTGATTGTTAGGCATGGGTGTAGGTTGCGTCTATCCGAGTGAGGCGTGGGTGACGTCGTTCATTATGGCTCCTAGATTTCTGTGTCTTTAGCTATTTTTGCACAGGGAACGAGGCATGCGCTCATGCTTCGAGGGTAGAGGCATAAGCAACTCCACGCCTTGGTGTGGGCGTGGCTCACATGCTGCTCAACTATTTTAATTTGAGACACGAGTAATCTAATCGCCTTGGCAAGGCGTAGGCAGAAGGGTGCATGTCTCTGCAATTAGTTCCTTGAGGATGACCCTAGATAAATAGACAACCCTATCGACCGTAGGCTGTTTAACCAATTGTCGGCACAGTCGGCAATGGCGATTAATTATTCAGATTGAGTTTATACCCACAGGTTTGGGTAGAGTTACTTGGAACTATCAGTTGCATGTTGGCCCTAAGAATAAGAAACTAGAATAACACTAGTAGCCATCCATTCTAGGGGAGTCACCTGAATGACTAGGTTTAGCTGTCAGTATAGCTAGCCTTAGAGACTTTGCCGAATAATAGGGTGACCGTTGGCGACCCATAGGTTGGACCTTTTGGTATTGAACGAGAGGTAGTGGTGAGTATGAACTAAGGAAGTATATATTGCAAGTATATGCTGCAACGTGAGCCACAGAGATGTTTGACCCTAGTGGAGTAATGTGTCAGCCTATAGCGGAAACTGTAATCGTTGGATAAGACTTGAGTTATATATATCGATAAGTCAATTATTCCATGTGACGGAATTGACTGCTCATGACGGGAATGTTGGATTAGTATCTAAAGTCGGTTAGCTGGATTAATATGAAATGTTGCGTATCGAGTTGACGGGATAGATATTATGTTGGAAGGAACGTTGTATAGAATTGTACCTTTGGCTCAGTAATTGATTGTGAGTGACCCCCAGAATGTATTCTTTAGAGATGAATTGCCTCGGTGGAAAACGTTGTTAGTCTCGAAAAGGAATAGAATTGCCTCTTGGATTGTAAACTTTTAGTATGGTCGGTTTCAAGTTAGACCCTTGGTCCGAATATTGGAAGTATTATGCTTGGATAAAGAACTTATCCGAGTTGTCCATGATGTTAAGTGTTTGTGGCTTGAAAGATAGTGATTGTGGCAAACTAAACGTAATAATAAGTCAATTGAAAGGATGCTAAGTTGGATTTTGGAAAGAGAGTTACACCGTGGCTTATCGAAATCGCACTAACACAGAATTTGACTGAAATAAAAATATTTTTTGGACGTCTAAAGTTTGTGTATGGATCTAACCTTTGTGATAGGCTGTGACAAGATACCATTGTCGGGAGAGCTTATCGAATCACGCTAGCACAAACTTTGGCTGAAATGCATATGTTTTGGAGATGCCTAAAATATGTGTATGAATCCAAATAAAATGATAGGTTGTGACAAAGATAGAGCTGTATGGAAGGATGTTGGTGAATCAATGAGAAGTGCAAATATTTTGGAAAGGAGAAAGACGGATTAAAACATTGATGGATCAAGTTGTATAGTTGGATAACAATTTTGAGATGGTCGAGTATGCTGAATAAATATTGAATTTAAAGCTGAATAAGGAACTTACTGTGACTAAGTGAAATAGTAGAATGAATTGTTCCCTTAAGTTTCGAGGACGAAACTTTTTCTGAGTGGTATATTATGTAATGTCCCATTCCTCGCGAGGCATTTAGTAGGCTTGTTAGATGAGATCAGAAAGTTGGACTGTGATTTGTATTGGAAACTAAGAGATTTGAACTAATGCAGTCTCTCTTATCTGACCGGATGGAGTGGATGTTAGAACATGGCTCGCCGTAGAGCTATGTCTAGTGGAAAATAGATGTGACCGGAACAAGAAGACTCTTTATGCATGTGAGTGGAACTGTCCCTTCTTTCCTACTTCTTCATGCTTAATAAAATGGAGTATTATGTTACTATGCTTTGTCCCTAAATGTTCCATGTTAGTTGATAAATAAAAAGATATGCTTATACTGAGAATTCGTTGAAATGAACAACGCAAGAATATTGAACTGCTGAATGAGATGAATGCTAATATACTTTGAAATGAATTGATAACGTCCCTTATGTTTAATGATGTCGAAAAAAATGAAATCACTTGAATACTGAGATGTTGTGTGAATGATACATGAGAAATGAACTGGCTATGCTATTGACTCAATAAACTGAATAAAATACTAGAATCATATAGACTCTATATAGTTGTTGCAAAGAAATGAGATGATGCATGTTTTCTTATAAGCAATGACATGAATGATAATTGCCCCCAATGAATTGAATAAAATGCTACAGGTCCCTTGAAAAATGATGAGGCTTAGGATCGTTGAGATCACCAAGTGAAATGATGGTAAAGTTGGAAATTAATAAGTCATTGAACATGACATGGATGAAATGAGATGATGCACTGTTTCCTTTACCGTCTTTTATTATTTTACCATGCATTTATATGCACGATCGAGTCGGACACGCATTCGCATGGTCATGGACAACTTGTGCACATGGTTTGGTGATATGTTTTCTCGGACGGTACCCCGAGACCTTAGGGAGAACGATCTGGCCTAGGAGGAAACATTGGCGTGCTAGTGGGAGCACGGGTCTTACGAGGCATCCTTAGAAGCTAGCTACCAACTCTGGATTCATCGTATTACCTTGAGGTCCTATATGGCAAATGTCTGTATGGTTTAACAACGCCAGTGACCATGTAGTCAGGATGCACGCTAATGAATGTTTTGTGCAGGCAGAGTAAGTATAACATCTAACCTGTATTTGATGCAGGTACGAAGGAGTCGGATATCGGTAAGAAATCACTTAAATGTGATTTATTCAATATATATGTTGGTTCAACTTGCCTGCTTAACATGCTAAATAAAATGATGCTGTGATGTTGCCTTTCCAACGAGAAATTCTATAACATGCTTAACATGTTAAATACCGTATAATAAAATGTTGCATTTTTATAAGAATTTCAATAACATATTAAATATGTTAATGCCAATGTTACCTCAATGATGCTTAACATGATAACCCCAAGTATGCTAGAATGATGCCTTACTATGAACGCTGCTCAATCATGACTTACATATTAAAATGTTGCTATAAAAGAGAAATATGAGAATACATGTTGCCCCTGGTTTGAGGTTGCTTCCACATGAACAATGCCATAATCCTGTTTGCAAGTTTTTAATGTTTCTGCTTATGAACAGTAAACTGACGCTAGGCCCCAAATAGAAAGATCACTCTAATAAATGTTTTCTCAAACGACCACTTAGGGTCGGTTTAGGCGAGTGGGCTGGTTCTGCTTGCCAGTACATAGATGATGTACTAACCCACATTGTGGGCACTCTTTTTAGGTGCTCGTGCTTGAGAAGTTCTGTACATGAAGATTGGCTTGATCGATCCCACGGCATCGAAGATTTGTTGGGCATGCAGAAACTCTCCTTACAAAAGATGATGTCTTCTGTTTATAAAAGGCATAATACATGGAACATTGTAATCAGTTGTACCAGTGAGTTGTAAGCCAAATCGATATATCCAGTTGTAAAAGTCTATGTATCAAGTATCCAATGTAAGCTTAAATTATATTTGTTCGGTTGATTATCAATGTAAAGTGAGATGTGTTATAAGCATTGTATTTCATTACAAGTCTTATACTCTACTTCTATTATCAATAAAGAGAATGCATTTCTATATATCTCTGTGTGACTTCAAGTTATCTGCTTATTTTTGCTGCTACAATTTAAATAATGTGTTCTATTCAATGATTAAGAACGTCCTCATTATCTTCAATTTGTCTACTTCTGTCGCTGCGATATGTTCCTATTTGGAGATTATAAATTATGTTTTCGTCTTTGCCTTGTACAAGTGCAATACCAGACTTATACGACATCACGTCCAAGCGAGTATGAACGATTCGGCGTGAATCAAAGCGAGGATGAACGATTCCCGAATCGGGACGTGAAGGAGATGATCAAGAAGCAATTTTCTGCCATTGCCGTCGAGTTGATCCATGATGCAATCGACGACCAGAAGGCTCGAGAGCGCTCCGAAAGACCGATCCAAGGTTGGATCACGCCCGAGCAATGGATTGCGATGAGAGCTAGATTTGACGATCCTAGGTACAAGGAACGGTCGAAGAAGGCGAAGGCGGCTAGAACGAGGGCAGGAAAGTGGTATGGTGGCTTGATTCCCATGATAAAACATTTTCGTCGCCTGGTATGTATTTTACTAAATATATATTATTTTAATAAAAGTAGGAATAAAATATTTAATTTTAATAACAAAAAAAATATTATAACAGATACAGAGGGGTGAGGACGCCAACATGGTAACCGTCTTCCTGGCTAACCATCGGAAGGACAAAAAGCTCATCGATAATAGGGCATGTAGAGCTATGTAAGTATTACTTTACGTTTCATTAACTTCAATATAACTTAGAAAATATGCAATAGATATCCTTATAGTTATTAGCAAGTACCTTAGACATTAGCAACTACGACTTAGACATTGGATAGTAAATATTATGCTTATCGAGATGCGTACCTTTCAAGGATGAGTTTGTTAGGTTGCGTGAGTGTACGAGTGCTAGTGCACCGGTAGAGGGAGGGACTGGTACTTACTTGCAGCCCTCTCGGCCTTAGTGGGAGGACGAGCTCTGGATGACTGCCGTTGGTGGTCTTCAAAGGGGTACGTACTACGTCATGGGATTCTACGGTACCTTTGTGGCGACGCAGTCATCCAGGGTCCCCTCTGGCAGTGTGCATTCCCCATAGCCCTCACAGGAGTTGGCCCGAGTCAAGGAAAGCTTGCGTCGTCAGGTTACTGAGCTGCATGACGACATTTTATGGAGGATTGTGGAACAGCCCCAGTCTCAGCCGTAGACGGACGATGCGGCGCTCACCGCATGATTTGATATGCTCGAGCGCACCATATGGGAGATGAGCGAGAGGACGGATCATGCCGTTCAGGTGGTGCATGGGACGCAGCTGGCCATAGGCGATCAGCTTTCGAGGCTGACGGCTGTTATAGATTCCTGTAACTCTAGACTGCTAGACATAGAGCAGATACTTCCTAATCGTGCGTCGGCATCGACACCGACTTTATCAGTTCTACTGCCTCCTTTTCCTACTATTGATGAGTCGTTACTAGTGACGCTGACACCACAAATGTATAGGTTCATGATGTCCCAGATGCAGGGCCGTACTCCTCCTCCTACTACTTCTGATCATCCGTAGTCCTTCATTAGACATATTGTTGTATTGGGTTGTGGTTTGCTGACCCATTCATGGATTTTTAAATATTTATTTTATACATTTAGGGACAGTATGTGTTATCATTGTTGGAATATTATTGGACAAACTCTTTTTTATTGTCGTTTGGTAGTGGATTTGCCTCCACCCGGCTATCTTATGTCTTTCTTATTGTTTGATTCTGTTTATTTGATTATTGGTAGTGCATTTTCATCATTTCACTATATTGTTTTACTGGTGTTGAGTGTTCCACCGAAGGGGTCGACGAATCCAAGGAATCTACAGAGGGTTGCTCTGGGTCTACTATTTGTAAACTATAATTTAAAATGCAGGTAGATTCTGAATGGAAAACAAACAAACAAAATTTTATTTTTTTTGTTTTGTTTTTTTGCAGTTTAGCAGCGTTTAGCGATGTTCAGCGACGCCTAGCGACGAGGACAGACGTAGTTAAACGTGTGTCGAACATCGTTGGCCTGTATCGCAAATGTCGCTAACAGTCGCTAGACGTCGCTAATTTGCTGACATGGCAAACTTTGTCATGCCAGCAAAGTTGATTAGCAACGTCGCTAGCCTGTATCGCTAGACGTCTCTAATTTGCTGTCATGGCAAACTTTGCCATGTCGGCAAAGTAGTCACTAAACGTTGCAAATTATGTCGCCAACTACTAATGTTTTGGCGACGTTTAGCAACAAAAACATACGTTGCTGATTAGCAACATCGCGTCGGTAAACATCGTTATCCACTAAAAAATAGCGACGTGACGACGTTGCTACCATACATCGCAATAGCGACCAATAGCGACGTTTTTTGTGTTAGCAACCATGAAATATACGCGACAAAGAAATTTTGTCGATAAATTCGTCGCTAATTTTGATTAGCGACGTTTTCTTTCACTTTAGCAACGTTTTTAGGCGTCCCTAAAGTGACTTATTTTGGTAGAGGTAGGGTATTATAGATATGGGTATATATATGGTATATTAACTGTATGCATATAGGTAATTAAGGTAATCCCATGAGAACAACATATAGCTACATATGTATATCCTATATGTTAGAGATAGGTACATAAGGGTATTGGTCAAGGTAAGTGAGTTCATAGCTAAGGTAATGGATAATCAGTTGGGGATATGGGTCTATATTAGGATATGGATATATGTATATTATACAGGTAAAGGGTAAATATTTAGATATGGTAAAGGGCATATTAGTATATGTTATGGATAAGTAAAGATAATGATATAGGTAATAGGCATTGAGTATATCCATGGGTATATAAAGGATGAATTGGCTAAGATAATCCTAGATAGTAGATAACTAGTAGAGATGTAAGATATACGTATTGATACTTGGTAATATTTTCTAGTATGGCTAGTACCTTCAAGGTATGGGCCTAGAAACCTAGGTAAAGCCTAGAGATGACTAGTTTGGTCCTTGAAATAAGGTAATGACCTAGTTTGATCCTAGAAAAAAGGTATTGGCCTAGTTTGACTTGTAAGACCTAGTTTTAACCTAGAAACCATATTTTAATTTAGATATCAATGATTATGATTTCACTCTTTGATATTTCATATATAGGTCTTTTTTACTCCATTTTGGACATCGATCCTCACACATTGCTCTGGACCATAAGCGAGTACATTCTCTGATAGTTTCTATGTTGATATTTTATATAATTTATGTTATAGTACTGTTTTACTTGATGCTTGACACGATGGTCACACGGAGTAGTATTACATAAATTAATCTTGGATATGTTGTCTCGTGCTGGACCAGTATATCAAGACTCATTTACATACATCACCTTACTTGCTGGCATTACCTATATCAGGACTCTTTTGCTGGCATCACTTGTATTTCTGGCTAGTCTTGTATCTTGTTACATATTTGGATTTGGAATCCATGTAGTACTTGTTAGGCAGGTGAAATACCTTAGTAGACATGTAAACATATCTAAAATTTGGAATCACACGTGCTGGAATCACCCCCACTGGTCTAATCAGGAAAGATAACACTCACACGTGGAGCACGTGCGAGATGTCGTACATTTACCCCCAGCTGTTTACATGTCGAAAGTAATATTTCAAAACATAGTAGATAGGAGTAATCTTTCTAGTCTCACTTCACATTGATGGACTCATTATACATGTTAGATATTTTTATACTTGCTAGATACATGTTTAGTCTATTCTTTTACTGGTTTCCGTTTACATGGCTCTCTTTACTGTCTTACTTATCTATTTCACTACATGTTATGTACCATGGTTCTATGTTTTCCTTTTTCATCATGTATCTCATTACTATTTAATGTTTTATTGTCTTTATCATATATTGGAACTACCATTAGAAATGTACTTCGCTCCAATCCTGACTGGATAATATTTTTCAGACGCTGGATACGAGGAATTGTATCCTACCTATTATGAAGCCCAAGAGACCCAATGGGAGGACCCCTAGGTTGTTTAGTTTTGATATCTATATGCAGTATTGACTATTCACATTAGGATGACATGATTTGTCTCCAGGATATTTATATTATGGATTGTATATACTTTTGGGACTGATGCACTCTTGAATATTTGATTATCTAGACTTGGATTAGGACTTGGGGTTATAATGGTGTATGCATTTCTCCAACATTGTGACCTTAGGATTTCTTCTCTTTTATTATTTATACATTAACTTCCTATTAGATATTGTCATTGAGTATTATTATTATGTATCATTGTTCTCTTTAGAGTTAGATATCTTCCAGAGTAGAAGCGATCCTAGATACTCGTACTATCCCCATGAGTATGGCAATGTACATAGAAACCAAAGTTCTTGAACATCATCGTCGAACTTGACTCCTATCGAGGATAGCTGGTCAGTCATGCCCGAAAACACACCCAAGTGATCTATAATGGATGTACCATCTTTATACTGCAGACCCATTATCATCCGGATCTAGAACAACTTATTTACACCGGTCCTCTTCTCGTACAAAGATCCCAACTTCTCCCACAGCGACTTTGCGTGCTCAATGTTGGCAACGCTCGTCAATTAATTGTCGCATGTACCCACACAGCTCTATATGCTCGAAGTTTCAGTTCTTATCGGATTTGTCACTGGACTTCTCTGATGTAAATACTGGAATATGCAACTTTTTGACGAACAACAAATTCTTCATCTTACTCCACCAATAAAGATAGTTGGTACCGTTCAGGTTTACTATGTCACCAGCTTCGCGTCCATCTCTACTCTCTGTTTTTATTGTCAACTTCTGACACCTTTCTGAAACTAAAGCTCTAATACCACTCTGTTGGAAACGAAGTGTAAAAAATATTCCCCCAAACCAAAGAATATCATGCCCCAGAACCAGAATACTGGAGAGCGGGGGACAGACACAGCCAACTACATATATAGAAGTGTAATCCACCTCGACATACGGTCACGGCTGTCTAGATGCATGAGGATTTATTTACAAGCCATCAGTTTCTTATGGTCAAGAATAAGCCTAGTATCTCAATCTCAAGCAAGCAAGTACATGTCACAAGATAATAGATCATCAGACATACAAAGTAAGGCATCCCAAAGATTACATATTCAGATGATCATAAAGCTAGTCACACAAAATGTGAGGACTTGCAAGAGTTTCAGTCATACATGATCAACCCTAGAATTTGTTAATTATGTTACAGCCCGTAGGCAGAAGTAAGTAAAGTATTCAACACAAGCTAACACTTACTCGGCGGCTAAACGCCTCAAAAGAATAATTTACAATAAAGTGGGAGAGCAAAATAAAACCCACTCGTTGCCAGGGTTGCGTCTAGTGTTCACCATTTGGCTGGAAGGCTGGAAGATCCTTGGGAGCTACTCCGAAATCTGGCCATACAAAACCAGCAGGGTCCGACCCCAGAAAGAGCAAGTGCCACAAGGGAGGCTTCACTTAAGAACTAAAACCAGCATATTAGCACATAAAGACATAAATGATAACGAAAGACATAAGTTAGAGAGAACAGGGTGATAAATAATAAGATAACTAAAGGACTATTCCGGTAACCAAGTTACAACCCGTAAACCAAACAAAGATCGGGGTTGTAACCCTTCACCTGAACAGAACTTAGTCTCTAACCAATTATCAATAAAGCGAAGCATAAATAGTAACGTGTTGAAGTAACCATGTACTGGCCTTGTCTAGACAAGACAAGACTAGACTTCATTCATAAATCACGGCTAAGCAACAAGTACGGCTTGATACTTTTAACTAACTAGGGTTATCACAAGCCTAATTACTAACAAGATGCGAGAAGATGTTCCAACAGCCATAAGCCCTGCAGACTTAATCCAGATTATCTAGTTGCAAGTTGAGAGAGTTGGATTAGGTGACTTGGGAGTGCAACACATGACAGGGTGCTGGAAATGTACCCTACTCGGCGGCAGGCTACAAGTCTAATTAAAGCGCCCAGATAACGGGAATACCTGTAGCTAGGAAATCTCTTCATGAACTATTAATCAATCTAGTCTTTATCCTATTCAGATTCAGTATGAATCCCTTATCGTGGTAATCAGGAATCCATGTCATAGACATGATGCAAGATGAGACATGTAGCTTATACAGGCACAACCAAGAGAATCTACCACGGTGTTAAGACAAGAGTTACTTAGCAAGTCCAGGTAGCTGTCGCAATAGCGTTCAAGATTATCATGTCACGTCAGGTTACTTATTATGTCAAGAGTGCATCACAACGGACCACTACCAAGAATTTCATGTCATGGTTGCTTGTCAAGAATGCGCCACGACGGACCACTATCGTGTTTTATCCCTACATTATCATGAATGGGAGAAACTTGCATAAAATAGCTAGTAACATATTCTTGAAGCCAAAGAAAAGATCTACAACTTTTATGTTGAGAGTTAGAAGAAATTCTGGCCACAATTCAGCCAAATAGGTCATAAAACAGCCAAAAACAGCCAAAATAGGCACTATGCGGCACTATACAGCCATGCGGACTAGCACTATGCGGCACTATGCAGCCATACTGACTGGCACTATACGGCACTATGCAGCCATGTGGACTGGAACTATGCAGCCATACGAACTGGCACTATGCATCGTCCCTGCCAGAACCAGGACAGATGAGCATAGAAGATGTCCAAAAATTGCTTTGGCCATAACTTCCTCAAAATAAGTCAAAATCTAACTTTTCAAAGGTCAAAATTGCGTAGAATCAAATTATCTACCACATGGAACACTTAGTTTTCGAAAACAAGTAAGTTTGATAGATCAAAATCCAATAAAACCAAAAATAGCACAAACTTAGATCTACAAGAAAATATCTACCAAATTGAAAAATGCCAAGTTCTAAAGTGTCATAGAATCATATAAGAAAGACAATGGAACAAATAGAATTAGGTTCCTCCATGAAGCAAGTTGTACTTGTCTAGGGTTTCTTGGTAGGTGGAGAGAGTTATGAGGAAGAAGAAGATGTAATGAAGAATAAAGGAAGAGAGAAAAAGTAGTTGGGGTTTATAAAGAGAGGGGATGGTTCAACATGTGGAACCAACCATCAAAATAAACCAAACCAAGCCATCCAAAGCAAGTCAAGTTGGACCAAACCAACCCAAGGTCAACCCTAGTCAAGATACATCAAGGCAAGCAATAAAAAAATATAAAAATACAGTAAATAAAATACGGGTCGAAATCCGTATACGTACACTGGAAATACGTATAACGAAAAACGGGAGTGACAACTCTATCCACCTTAAAAAATTATGTTCTCAGAATTTAATCAAGAGGCTAGAGATGTTGGGGTAGGCTATACTAATCATAAGCAAGTTACGACTAGCAGTCAATCAAGTAATTATTCATGCAAGCAAAGAATTAAGAGCATAAGGCATAAGGAAGACATTATACCTTATGAGTCAAACAGGTATGGATATCGCGAGCGAATATCATCCTCACGCTCCCACGTTGACTCATCCAAATAATGATGACCCTAAGCAACACAGACTAGACTAATATCTTGTTCTTGAGTATCTTTTCTCTCCGATCCAATATGGATACGGGTCTTTCCTCATACGAAAGGTTGGTACCAACAACCAATTTCGAATGATCAAGGACATGACTCAGATCTGGGATGTACCGTCGTAATTGGGATACATGGAACACGTCATGTAGCTCACGTAACGACGGCAGAAGAGCGAGACGATAGGACACATCACCTACTCGCTCGAAAATTTCAAACGGCCCTATATACCTAGGACTAAGCTTTCCCCATACGCCGAATCGAATGACGCCATAGGAAGGCGAGATCCTAAGGAACACGTGGTTGCCGACTGAAAACTCAACGGGACGCCGATGAGAATCGGCCCAATGGCGCTGGCGATCTTGCGCAACTCGAAGATGATCTATGACTTGTCTGACCACATCGATAGTCTGTATAATCATCTCTGGACCAAGCATTTGTCTCTCGCCGACATCATCCCAGGCTAAAGGTGATCTGCACTTTCTGTCATACAGTGCCTCAAATGGTGCCATCTGGATACTGGCCTGAAAACTATTATTATAGGAGAACTCTACTAGATGCAGGTGATCTTCCTACGAACCACCGAAGTCAAGCGTACAAGACCGCAATATATCTTCAACAGTCGGGATCGTGCGCTCCAACTGACCATCTGTCTGCGGATGATAAGCTGAACTGAACTTGAGACGAGTCCCCAAACTCTCTTGAAGACTCCGCCAAAAGTACGATTGTAAATCTTGAATCTCTGTCTGATATGATACTAACTGGCACTCTATGCAATTTGACAATCTGTCTGAGTTACATCTCTGCCAGCTGATTCGTCGACTGACCAATTCTGAAGGAAGGAAAATGAGCTACCTTCGTGAGACGATCAACGATAACCCATATAGCATCCCTTCCAGCCGGGGATTTAGGTAACCCATTTACAAAGTCCATGGTTATATGCTCCCACTTCCACTCCGGGATCGATAATGGTTGAAGAAGTCCAGCTGGTCTCTGATGTTCAGCTTTAACTTGTTGGCAAACTAAACATCGGGAGACAAACCGGGCTATCTCCCTCTTCATCCTATTCCACCAGAAATATTTACGGATATCACGATACATCTTCGTACTGTCGGGATGAATTGAATACTGAGAATTATGAGCCTCTGCCATGATCTCCTATTTGATATCACCACTGGGTACACAAAGACGCCTTCCAGGACAGAGTGTACCATCTTCGTGAATGCATAACTCGGGTCTTCGTCCAGCTTCATATTCTGCCCTGAGCTACTGTACCTTAGAATTTGTTGATTGTGCCATCTTGATCCTCTCAACTATGTTGGACTGAACTTGTATACTGGCCATCAATGCCATATTGGTAGGAAGAACTATCTCTATCCCCATCTTCTGAAGGTCTGCTAATAACTCTGGTTGCGCTGTTGGGAAATAAATTCCATCTCTTTGGCTCAATGCATCTGCTACTATGTTGGCCTTCCCTAGATGATACTGCAGGTTGATGTCATAATCCGCAAGTAAATCTAGCCATATTTTTTGATGCATTTTTTAGATCCTTCTGGGTAAACACATACTTAAGACTCTTGTGGCCGGTGAAAATCTCCATCTGATCTCCATACAGGTAATGTCTCCATAGCTCAAGGGCGAAAACTACCGCTGCTAACTCCAAGTCGTGGGTTGGATAATTTCTCTAATGATCACAAAGCTGACGTGATGCATAAGATACTATCTTACCATGCTGCATCAAGACACATCCTCATCCCTTGCCAGAAGTGTCATAATAGACTGAAAATCCTCCAGTCTCATCTGAAAGCGTTAGAATGGGTGCCGTCATCAAGTTTCGTTTCAACTTCTCAAATAAACTCCGACATTCTGCTGTCCAAGCAAACTGCACATCCTTATGGGTCAACTGAGTCAAGGGCACTAAAATTCAAGCGAAGTTTGATACAAATTGCCGGTAATAGCCAGCCAATCCTAGGAAACTGCAAACTCTGCAACGGTACTGGGTACTGGCCATGTCTCTATAGCCACTATCTTCTGGGGGTCTACTTTTACTCCACCTCTGATGATGATATGACCCAAGTATGATATACGGTCAAGCCAAAACTTGTACTTACTAAACTTTGCGTACAATTGGTGCTCTTTGAGAATCTGAAGGACCACTCGGAGATGCTGCTCATGCTCCACTTCACTCTTGCTATAGACCAAGATGTCGTCTATAAACACTATCACAAACTGATCCAAATAAGGCTTGAAGATATAATTCATGAGGTCTATGAATATGGCTGGTGCATTGGTCGCTCCAAATAGCATAACAAGGAACTCCTAATACCCATATCTTGATCTGAATGTTGTCTTTTGGATGTCTTGCTCTCTAACTCTAATTTGATGGTACCCCGACCGTAAGTCAATCTTCGAGAATACTGTCGCTCCCATGAGCTGATCAAATAAGTCATCTATCTTTGGTAGAGGATATCTATTCTTGATTGTTACAGAGTTCAAGGTACGATAATCAATACATAATCTTGACGTGACATCCTTCTTTTTTACAAGAAGTATTAGGGCTCCCCAAGGTGTCCATTAGCACGAATGAATCCCTTGGTTCAGAGTTCTTCAATCATCTTGTATAGGATCTCTAACTCTGAAGATGCCATTCTGTAGACTCTCTTCGACACCCGTGTCGTCCATGGAAGCAAATTAATGGTGAACTCTATCTCTCTCTGTGGGGGCATGCCTGCAAGCTCTTCAGAAAATACATCAGGAAACTCTTATACTACTCTAGAAAAATGAACTGCTACTGCCATCCGCAAGACTGGTAGAAAAGGTTCTACTTCGCCTCTGGAAAATGAAAACTCTGGTTCGCCTAGAATAACAAAAATAATCCTGCGGGAAACTCTCTACCGCTAACTACGATTTGATATGAGGAATAGACTCTATCTACACCCACAAGACCGTTACCAGTAAGTATATTGAGCCTTACTGATAATAATTTGGGCTCCATTCCTATCTGTGTTGCGAATCATGTAGACATAAATGAATACGATGCACCTGAATCAAATAATACTAATGCTGGAAAAGAGTTGACGAGAATGGTACCTGCCACCACCTCACCTGATGCCAATTCTTCTTGTACCATCAGAGCCATAGCCTGACCTTGTCCTCTTGGTACTGGTCCCCTCTGCTGCTGACCTCTCTGCCTATTCTGAATCTGAGCTTGGGCATACTGCTGAGCCTGAGGCGGCAATGGCCTCGGAGGCTGGTATTGTTGTTGCACTGGTGCTGGACCCCTAACCGATGGACTGGTTAGGTTTGATGATAATGAACTGGCTGTATTCGGACAGGACCCTATCTTGTGGTCTGGTATCCCACAAGCCAAGCACAATCCAGGTGCTCTGTGATACTCTGATACTACATGTCCTGGCTTCCCATAATGAGTGCAGCCCATTACGGAAGACTGCTTCTCCTTCTACTACTGAGGATACGTCAACATCGAGTGCTGAACCGACAAAACTGTGGTCGCCCTCCTAGGAGCTCCAATAGTCAAAGCCCTAGCTGTCGGGACTGGTGCTAATGACTGGGACATCTGTCCAAGGGACCTCTTTTGTCCTCCGCTTCTATCTACAATCCTCTACGAAGTATATTCATGACTCTTTGCTGATCGCAAGACGACATCAAACGTCTGGTGCTCAAACTGCTCCACTGATATAATGATCTCTAGGTGGAGTTCCTGCTGGAATCGTTGGGCTCGGTCCAATTCGGTTGCTACCAAGGTAGGAGCAAACCGACTAAGCCTAGAAAACTCGGTCTCATATCCATCGACCGTCCTTCCCATCTGTTTAAGATTGGTTGAATCTCGTCTGCAGATCATAACGAGCTACTGCGTCAAAATACTTCGTCTGGAACTTGTCGCTGAATATCGACCATTAGACAGGCGTCGCCAAACCCACTGCTAGCATCGTCCACCAGGTGTGGGCTAAGTCCAATAATTACAGGCGCACAACGGCCACCTTCTCATCTTCAGGAATCCTAGCTGTTTCCAGGATAACCTCTGTGTCCTGAAGCCATGCATCAGCAGCAAAGCATCTTCAGTTCCATTAAAGAAAGGAGGGTTCAGACGCTTGAAGTTGTTGGCTGTATTGTTCCCTTGGTAACCAACTCTGCCCATGTCATCTTGTACTGTCTGGTGCAGGGTATCGCTCCGACGATCTTGTGATACAAGCAATTCTCGGATGAGCCCTACCAGGACTCCATTGTCAAGCTCTGCAGGCTGGACTGGCTGAACCGGTGGCTCTTGACCCTAGAAGGTATGACTCTGGAGGCTACTCCTGAGTGCTGGGCTTGGTCCACAGGTTGTTGCTGATTCATTGGAGGTCCTATGCTAGGCTGATCGGCAGGACCAGGAACAATGCCACCGAAGAAATGACATATGAAACAATAAGGAAGGACCAAGATAGATCGAGGATATAAGCATGTGATCAGGTCAAGATTTCAGAAAGATTAGGAGACACGAGTAAAGATCAAGGACGAGTGCTGATTGAGACATCTATTCGGTAAAAATGCCACAGATCTTGATTTACAAGACCTGCATGGGCCACCACTTAAACCGTTTCACTCCCCAGAACTAGAATACTAGAGAGCGGGGGACAGACACAGCCAGCTACGTATAAAAAAGTATAATCCACCTCGATATACGGTCACGGCTGTCAAGATGCATGAGGGTTTATTTACAAGCCATCAGTCTCTTATGGTCAAGAACAAGCCTAGTGTCTCAATCTCAAGCAAGCAAGTACATGTCATAAGATAATAGATCATCAGACATACAAAGTAAGGCGTCCCAAAGATTATATATTCAGATGATCATGAAGCTAGTCATACAAAATGTGAGGACTAGCAAGTGTTTCAGTCATACATGATTAACCCTAAGATTTGTTAATCATGTTACAGTCCGTAGGCAGACAGTAAGTAAAGTATTCAACACGAGCTAACACTTGCTCGGCGGCTAAATGCGTCAAAAGAATAATTTTACAATAAAGTGGAAGAGCAAAATAAAACCCACTCGTTGCCAGCATTGCATCTAGTGTTCACCATTTGGCTGGAAGGCTGGAAGATCCTCGGAAGCTATTCCGAAATCTGGCCATACAAAACCAGCTGGGTCAGACCCCAGAAAGAGCAAGTGCCACAAGGAAGGCTTCACTTAAGAACTAAAAACAGCATATTAGCACATAAAGACATAAATGATAACGAAAGACATGAGTTAGAGTGAACATGGTGATAAACGATAAGATAACTAAAGGACTATTCACGTAACCAAGTTACAACCCATAAACCAAACAAAGACCGGAGTTGTAACCTTTTACCTGAACAGAACTTAGTCTCTAACCAATTATCGATAAAGTGAAGCATAAACAGTAACGTGTTGAAGTAACCATGTACTGGCCTTGTCTAGACAAGACAAGACTAGACTTCATTCATCAATCACGGCTAAATAAGAAGTACGGCTTGATACTTTTAACTAACTAGGGTTATCACAAGCCTAATTACTAACAAGATGCAATGAGATGTTCCAACAGCCACTAGCCCTGCAGACTTAATCCAGGTTATCCAGTTGCAAGTTGAGAGAGTTGGATTAGGTGACTTGGGGGTGCAACACATGAAAGTGTGCTTGAAATGTGCCCTACTCGACGGCAGGCTACAAGTCCAATTAAAGCGCCCAGATAACGAGACTGTCTGTAGCTGGAAAGTCTCTTCATGAACTATTAATCAATCTAGTCTTTATCCTAGTCATATTCAGTATGAATTCCTTACCATGGTAATCAGGAATCCATATCCTAGACATGATGTAAAATGAGACATGTAGCTTGTACAGGAACAACCAAGAGAATCAATCACGGTGTTAAGACAAGAGTTACTTAGCAAGTCCAGGTAGCTGTCGCAAGAGCGTTCAAGATTATCATGTCATGTCATGTCAGGTTACTTATCATGTCAAGAGTGCGTCACAACGGACCACTACCTGTGGACACACACAAAAAAAATGTTGTCTTTTCTTTATTGACGCAAGGCACCACAAATCGAGTACGCTGAGAGATCCTGCGCTGAGGATCCCCGAGTGCAAAAAAATTCTGGGGAATGGGACGATAGAGATTGAGCGGCAGTTGCTCCTTTACTTTATTGACACTCCGATTACAAAAGTGGGAGAAAATCGAAGAAAATTGCTAACTCTTGGCTCACAGGCAAGAAGTGTAGCAATTTGGCTCTTAAAAATGCTCTCCGTTCTGTGTTTTGAAGAGGGATCAGGCCACTTTTTATAGTCGTTCTTGAGCTGAAATGATGTTATACACCCATATAAGGAAAACACACTGGTTTTTATGTGGGCGCATAGCCCTGCCTTGGGCGCATAGGGTGTAGGCGCAGACAGGTTGTAAGATCGTGGGTTGGTCATGGTGTTGACGTGGCCGCATGCTTCGGTGCACGACTGCTCGTGGAGACTGACGTGGCCGTGCACTTCGGTACATGTTTTGATCATGGCTTTGACAGAGTCAGGCTTGGGCGTATAGCCCTATTTCGGGATATATGCCCTCCTTCACAGAGGGTGGCTTGGGCGTATAGGAGCTTCACAGGCTTGGACGCATAGAGCTTCACAGGATGATGGGTGCATAGGAGCTTCACAGGGTGACTCGAGCACATAGGAGCTTCATTTGGACGCATATGTCTTCCTTTGGCTTGAACGCATACGGCTTTATTTGCTAAAATTGTCATGCTTCTACAAGACCCCCTTCAAAGTTTTTGATACTTGAATGAGTTCGAAATACTTTGAAAGAAGCATGGACTGTCTTCTCGTGATGCAATGGGCACATAGCACGGCTCTCTCTTTGGGTGAATAGTATTTGGCCAGCCTGTCAGAGAGATACGACTGTTGAGATCTTCCTCAAAATTTGAACTGACAGATTCATCGGGGTAGAATTTGAAGAGGTCCATCCTTCATACGTCGTCCACGTCAGCAAGTGGCAGTCGCATAGTATGCAGGAGGCTGGATCTTCACGTGGATGCATAGGCCATTGTAGGCACATACTACGTAATGGGCACATAGGCACATAAGGATAGTGGGCGCATAGGAAGTGGCATGTGCCTATAAATAGGCTCTGAAGGAGAGAGAGAACTCATTATTCTCCTCTCTTAGAATTTTTTAGAAAACCCTTCATCTTCTTTCTTTGAGAATCATGTCTCCCAAGGTTGCCAAGAGATCCGCGAAGGGCAAGAGGGCTGCGCCGAGTGACTTTCCTCCTGCGGCAGTGTCTTTGACAGTCCAGGATCCGATTCTGGGTGAGGGCATGCTTCAAAAACAAAGTATCGAGCGTTAATTTGCGACGCTTAAACTTTTCTTCTGCCTGGGCGCATGTGCCTAAGGCGACATACTTCTGTGAGCATCATTATGCGCCCACAGAAGTTATGCGCCAACACTGTGGTGTGCTATACGTCCACATGTTGCCATGTTATGTGCCCACATGCCATGGCATATCATGCGCCCATGTACTATTTGTGTGTTATGCGCCCACTTGTTTGTTTTGGGCGCATATCCCTTTGGGCGTATAGTCCTTTGGGCGCATAGCCCTTTGGGCACATAAGAGTCTTTCAGCACTTAGCTTTTTCTGCAGATTTCTGAGTCTAACTTTCTCTTCTGTCCTTGTAGTAAACATGTTTATCATGGAGCTTGGTGGTATCCCCTTCGGTTCTGCTTGCCACGTTCTTGGTACAAGTATTATAACCAGCATGATCAGCGATGTTCAGACAAAGGTCAGTCATGACCAACCTATGGAAAGGGCGATTGCCATAATTGAATAGGACAAAACTTTTCTGAAGTAGATGATAAATGATGAGAAGCTCGGAGGGTCACGCTGTTGGAAGAAGCCGTACTTTCTATTCGGTGACAGCGTAGGATTAGAGGATGACGCGACGATATGTCTGGAAGAACCTTTGGTAGTTACGTTAAATGACCAAAGAATAGGACTGCCATCGATGAAGCGCCAGTACCCTCTGTCGGTGTTTGCTGATCTGGCTGTAAAAGGGCAAATGAAACGGGACCTGACTCTTGAACTACCTGGGGTTGTTTCTAGCAGGATCCAGTTCAACTCTGGTGACCGGAAGAAGGACACATTCAAGTGTTTCAAGGGTTCTACTTCCTATTCCATGAGGGGGCTACAACCGGGTGTTATACTGAACGATGTCCTGACTGATTTGTATTCCTATGCTGCTGAGACTCTTTCCAACTTGATGTTGACGAAGAAGGAGTCATATCCGGGAGGGAAGATGCGGATGGAAGGCTGGAGACATTCCATTCCATATTGGAGTGAGCTTAATGGATGGGTGCTCTCGACTTACGGGGCCACCCTAAAAGCTGTCGGTCTTTTTTATGCCGTCAGGGCCACCCAGTATGGCATCAAGGTCAACTGGCCGATGTTCGTCTCCTTGGCAGAGCTGTATAACCATCATACGTGCACCTTCTTCACTCCAGCGGAGAGATGGGTTTGGCTCTTCACGAGATGCAGGCGGTATCCAAACTTCCCTGGGGGTCAGAGCCGTATGCAGAATACGTCCCCAGTAATGCAGAGATCTTGGATTTGGAGAAGGAGAGCTCTGATATGATGAATGTGTACAAAGAGTTACTTTGTCACTTTTTTATTTGTCACCAGATTACGAAGAAGGGTAAGACTGAGGGGTCCATCCCGCATACGAGGGCTTGGACCAACTATGTTTTCACCAGAGAATGGAGAACGATCCAGTCTCATTTTCGTCGCCTAAGCCCTTGAAGATCTCTAAGATAGATCAGCTGATGACAGATTACGGAGCTGCGGATACCGAAGATAGTGATGATCCTGAGGAAAATTCCCTGATTTATTATTTCTTTAGACAAGCCGAGTTCAAGATGTCAGAAAAGGCGGTGCTATCCGTTTTCCTGATGATATGGCTTCGTGACTGCGTAGTCCATGGCGGTTCAGGGTCTGTTGAGAGAATCAACTGGGGGATGATACTTCCGGCTGTAAGGTCTGCCTTTGGATGCCTACTTGCTCTTCTTCCGATGATGGTCTGTGCCATCCAGCGGGGTTTGCGACATTTTGTTGTGTACACGATAACATCCGAGGGCAGAAAGGACTTTGCTAGGACTAAGTTACCCTTCCACTATCTGATAGGGTGGCTTGTACTGTATAGTCCCAAATTGATGAACGTCGGGCTGATGGCCGATTCTTTGCCAGAAGATGCCTTCATTCGGAGGTTCAGAGACACGGATTGGACCATTACAAGGGTGCCTGTTTGCAGGAGGGCTTTGAGTTTTTTGTAGAATTACAAATTCTTCAGAGTATCGCCTCCATCTGGTAGTGGTCACGCGGGAGACACCCTAGTAGATGAGGGAGCACGCACTACTAGCCTTCTCATTGGAGCATTTTGTTGGCTCCAATCTATTAGGCCTTCCCATCTGGTATTCAGGAACAGGAACCACGCTTTTCTGGAACCTTATTTGCCAAGCCGTTTCGTACAGCAGTTTGGCTACAGCCAGATCCTTTTGGGCAATCCCAGTTCTTATCTCCAGTCGATAGGGAGTCTAATCGATGGGGCGCGTGCATGGGGCTACTATAATACTGGATGTACAGGGGCAATTTTTACCTTGCCCGAAGAGAAACCCGACACCCACATGCTCTTTACTACTGCTAAGTTCTATATTCAGGTTAATACCTTTCTTTCTCGGTATGACCGTGAGCATAGTTTTATATCGGGGACCAAGATTGCCCCTACCCTTGCTGATATAGGACAAGCACGTGCAATGAGGATTAGCAGAAAGGAAGGTATCGCGTCCACAATTGAACCAGCTGTAGTGCCACAACATAGAGTTGTTGTTGAAGAACCTATCATTACAGCACCTCGGAGAGAGGACACTGAAGAACCTCTTCGTACCGTTCCTCATAAGAGGAAGGCTCCCACCGGGCTGGTGCCACGGCCAAAAAGGACGAAGGTGGTTGTTTCCCGGAGAAAGAAGGTTGAAGACATGGGTACTGGCTCGCCTTCTCCCTGAAGGTCTTCTCGGAAGATGGCGTTGTAGGTCATTGCCATTCGGGAGGTAGACCCTTTCCTAGACTCCGTAGCCGTTCTGGTCAAGCCTCTGGAAGCTTTCTCACCTTTGCGTTTGTCCTTTGCACAGGACCCCGAAGTCGCAGCTGAGGCAGGTGCCTCCTCATCTGAGGAGGTGGATGTGAAGACAGAGTCCCCTTCTCGTCCTCGACTGATAGATGAGGGTGGATCTTCTTCGGCTGTAAGACTTGAGCGACGGAATGATTAAGGCGAAGGCCCAGACCCTGACGGCGATCAGAAGATCAGTTTCTCCTCTGAAATATCTGTAGGGGATATGTCTACAACAGGAACTGCGATAACAGGAACTGCGATGAAAGAGCTGGACGAGAACCAAGTCCAATCGGCTCATCCTCCTACGGGTACGTTGCCTTTGCGCCTCTTTTCGGATAAGATTTTTAGACTTCGATTTTGCGTGCTCCTCGTGAGGCTGACCACGACTGTATGTTCCCTTGTAGACAAGGGGAAAGACCACCTCGCGAAGATAATCCCTACCATTTGGGAGGAGACAGAAGTTGTTCCTGGCTCCTCCAATTTTGCTGGTGAGGGGGGAGCTGCTAGTGAGCCGGTATCGGCTACAGTAGGAGAAGTTGAGCAGCCTGCTGAGGGGGCTATTGCTGAGTCCGCTCCTGTTTCGGTTGAGGTTGTGGAGGATATTAGGCCAGATGCTGCTCAGGGCCTTGATATTGTTCTTCTTGAACAGTCTGAGCATGTTCTTGGTTTCTCTGAAGCCAAGACTGATGGCGTAGTCCAGGCTGGAGTTGAGCAAGCCGAAGGTACGAAATTACAACTTCTTTCGCATTTCTCTCCCTCTTTTTTTTATTACTGATGTATATATATTTTTCTTTATCAGGTTCGGCTTCTTGTCAGGTATCCCTTCCTGGAGCGGAAGAAACTTTCCAAGCCTCCTTCCCGATGACTTCTACGAAAGATGATGAGATGGCCCAAAAAGTCGTCAAAGCTTTCTACTCTGTATTGAAAGTAAAGCTTCCTGGGGTCTTGAATCGGAATGCTGCCTTCGGCCCTGTGAAGGCTGTTGCAGAGTGCCAAGTGGCGGCCATTAAGAGCATTGTCGGCTATAAAGAGCGGGCTAATACTCTGAGGAAAGTTTTGAATGACCTGGAAGGTCAGGTAACTCAATTTCGGGATACTAAACAACGAAGCCCGTCATCCCTGTTCTGCACGGAAGACGAGGCTATGATCAAGGCTCTCGCGTAGGAGAATATTACTTTCTAGGCGAGGAAGGACGCTCTCGTTCGGGAGATCGGCAAAGTGGCTGACCAGTATGGTCAGTTCAACGCTGCAAGTGAGGCGCATGCAGCCTCGAAGAACAAACTGGCTGTACAGATCACCGAGAGGTATAATCATATCACGCAGATCAAGAACGAGATCGCCCAACTGGAAGCCGACTTGAGGACGGTGACATCTGAACAGGAGGATTATTTGGCTCAGGCTGCCATGACTGCCACCACTTCCGCCCATTTAGAAGAACAGCTGGCGAAGTTGGAGGGAGAGCATCTGAGTCTGATCCTTTTCGAGGATGAAGCTGCTCGTCAAGAAGAGGCGCGCCGTCGAGCTACCGCGAAGTCTGAAGTCGAAGTCGCGGCTCTAAGAGACAATATAAACCGCCTATGTATCCCGTAGATTTTTGTAACTTTCTTTTTTTCAGCCGTCACGGTTCTTGTACCTTTTTTCCGTAAAAAAATAAAGAATATTTTCAGAAGTGAATGTGGTTTTGTGAAAATCGGAACTAGAGGTAATGTGGACGTAGCAAGGATATTTCTGGTGGGTATTCCGCTGAAGGATTTTGATGTGGACCTATTATCTATTTTATATTCAAGTTATTCGAATATAGATAATAAGTTGAACGAAGCTGCTAGTAGAGGTAATATGGACGTAATAGCAGAGGATGTTCTATATCTGACCAGAGGTAATATGGACATGGAAAGATATATAACATTAGGTAGGAGTGGATAGTTCAGAGGTAATATGGACGTGATTATCCTTGATGAATGCTTTGCTCAGAGGTTATATGGACATGTAAAAACATAATCATTTCACTGGAGAAATAATTATCGGAAAACAATTCAGAGGTAATAGGAACGTGACTTGTTTTCGTCAAATCGAGTTTGGACAGAGTCAAAAACGGGAATGATTCTACTGGGGAAATAATTATCGAAAAACAATTCAGAGGTAATAGGGACGTGACTTATTTTCGTCAAACCGAGTTTGGATAGAGTCAAAAAGGGGAATGATTCCACTGGGGAAATTTTTAGAGGACCTATTATCCAGGGCGCATTCAAGACTCTTGAAATACGGATAATAGTTAGATAATTTTTTGAATCATATAAACATCGTACTGTACATTTACATGACTGAACATATGTGAACATTTCGTAAAAAGGTTACACATAGTATTTCTTCAGGAACTTACCGTTGATAGGCATCATGAGCAAGTCACCATCGGGCTTGGTTAGTCGGTACGCACCATTAGAATACACTGATTCTATAATAAAAGGACCTTCCCATTTAGGTTGGAATTTTCCTTTTGTTTTGTGCGTCATGACCATTGGTCTTCTCACTTCTAAGACTAGGTCGCCGACTTGGAAGATTCTTTCCTTCACTTTTTTATTGAAGGCTCTGGAAAGGCGTGCTTGGTATAGCTCAATACGCTGCTGAGCTAACAAGCATTTTTCGTCTAGCGCTTCGAGCTCCTGGAGTCGCAGACGGTAGCTTTCTTCGGTAGTCAATTCGCTGGCTAAGGCTACTCGAAGAGAAGGAATCTGGATTTCTAGGAGAAAAACTACTTCGCTCCCATAAACCAGTGAGAATGGCGTACTGCCTGTTGGGGTCCAGATCGTTGTACGATAGGCCCATAGACATTCACCAAGCTTCTCATTCCAATCGCGCTTGTTTGAAGACACAAACTTCTTGAGAAGTTTTATGATAGTTTTATTGAAGGCTTCTGCTAGCCCGTTAGCCGCTGGATTGTAGGCAGTAGAGGCTACGTTCTGGATTCGATTCCTATCGCAGAACCGATAGAATGCATGGCTTGCGAACTGTGGACCATTATCATGGATGATCCTGTGAGGTAGGTCGAAGCGGTAGATGACGTGATGTTTGATGAAACTGATCACGTTTGATGCTTTCACTTCGGTGAGCGATATAGCTTTCACTCATTTGGAGAAGTAATCGGTTATGGCTAGGATGAACTGATGTCCTTTAAAGGATAGCGGGCTAATTGGTCCTATGACGTCCATGCCCCAGGCTTCAAATGGCCAAGATGCTGCCGTCGGGTCTAGAAACTCCGAAGGTTGATGAATAAAACCGGCGTAGAACTGACAAGCTCTACACTTTTTTGCATATTCAACGGCATCTGCTATCATTATGGGCCAGTAATAACCTATTCTTTTAAGGCGATCTTGTAATTTGGGGACTGGTTGATGTACACGACAAACTCCATCGTGAGCCTCCCGGAGTGTATGTTTGGCTTCTGTGTCTAATAAACAGCATAACAGTAGCCCTTCGTAAGAGCGTCGGTACAATATCTTGGTAGTTGTATCATAGGAAAATCTGAGGCATCGCCTTTGGATAGACACTGCTTCCTTCGGGTCCTCGGGAAGGATTCCATAGACAGCATAGTCTATGAAAGGGAATCTCCAGTCTTTAATATCGACGTTTGTTTTTGTTGTGCAACTGTAATGAATATACAAGGCATCTTTCACACAGAATAGTTTTCGACCAGACACACTGCTGAGTATTGGTAGGAACAATCAAGGAAGCAGCGAGACCGGCTAGAGCATCTGCTTCTATATTCTGTAGTTGAGGTACGTGCTCGATGAACAATCCAACGGAAGTAGACGCCAACTCGATTGTTGCTCTGTGATAGGGATGAGATCTTCGTGACGAACTTCATAATCCTCTCGGACTTGACTAACTATTAGCTTAGAATCGTCGTACGCTTCTAGATAGTCAACTCCCAATTGTTTTGGCAGTTGCAGGCCGATTAATAGGGCATTATATTCAGCTACGTTGTTGGTGCATGGTTCCACGAGAGAATATGCACGATGTATAACCAAATGATCAGGTGACACGAGCACGACACCTACTCCAGCCACAATATTTCCTTTGGGTCCTGTTCTTGATACATCATCAAAGAACATTCGCCAAATGGGAATTTCTTCAGTTCCAGAGTTAGACTCTACTACTTCATTGGAGAGTTCGTCGTAGAGTTTGGAAGATTCTGGCACCGGATGAGCTGCCATGAAATCAGCTAATGCTTGGCCTTTTACTGCCTTCTGAGGAACGAAGAGCATATCATACGGAGTCAATAGCATTTCCCATGTAGCTAAACGGGAATTGAGGGAACCCGGTTTAGTCATGAGTATTCTGAGAGGATTGACTTTAGATATGATGTGGATAGTCTTTCCAAACACATAGTGGCGTATCTTCTGGATGGCAAATACTAGTACAAGGCATTCCTTCTCCACAAGTGTGTATCTGTGCACGACACCCACCATTGTGCGACTGAGGTAGTAGATTGCCTGTTCATGGCCGCCTTCATTCTTTTGAGCTAGGAGGGCGCTAAGAGAATGGTCCACAGCACGGACATATAATAAGAAAGGCTTCCCCATTACAGGAGCTACCAATACTGGAGGGCTTGTGAGATACGCCTTGATGTCGTCGAATGCACGTTGACATTGTTCAGTCCAGACAAAAGATATGCCTTTCTTCATGAGCTGAATGAATGGTTGACACCTTCCAGAGAGGTTCGAAATGAATCGTCTGATGTAGGCTAGCCTTCCTTGTAGTCCGTGTAGCTCTTTGAGGTTTCTTGGAGGATGCATATCGAGGATAGCCTTCACTTTCTCTGGGTCCAGATTTATACCCTTTGAAATAATGACGAAACCAAGGAACATGCCGCTGGAGACTCCCAGAAAAGAATTGGTTGGATTCATCTTGAGTTGGTGTGCACGTATTAGTTCGAACACCGTTCTTAAGTCTTGGAGGTGGTTGCCCTTGAGACGACTTTTAACTGCGATATTGTCTACGTAGCACTCCACTATTTTGCGCAAATAATTATGAAAAATTGTGTTCATGGCTCGCTGGTATGTTGCCTCTGTATTTTTTAATCCGAAGGGCATCACCGTATAGCAGTATACCCCCAACAGTATTCGAAAAGATGTGTGCTTCTCATCGTCGGGGAACATCTTGATCTGGTTGTAGCCTGAGAACCCATCCATGAAGGACATCCGCTCGAAGCCACAAATATTGTCGATCATTACGTCGGTGATCGGTAGAGAGAACTCGTCCTTCGGACATGCAGAGTTCAAATCACGGTAATCGATACAGATTCGAACTTTACCATTCTTTTTCATGACTGGAACGATGTTGGCAACCCAGTCTGGGTGTTGTTCTTCGCGAATGAATCCACTGGCGATGAGCTTCTTTACCTCATTTTCGATGGCCACCATGATGTCTGGTCGAAATCGTCGTTGTTGTTGCTTCGCTGGCTTAGCTTTAGACGAAATATTCAGGCAGTGTATGGCGACTTTAGGATCCAGGCCTAGCATGTCTTCATAGCTCCATGCAAAGACGTCGATGTATTCTCTTATAAGTTGTATAAGTGATTGGCGTTCCTCGTCAAATAGACTTTTGCTGATGAAGATTGGTTTAAAAGATGATTCATCTCCTAAATTGACTTGGTTGACTTCGTTTTCGGTAGGTGGTTCACGTTGTTCGAAGTGCATGTCACGCCCCGATCTGGGAAATCGCTCGTCCTCGTTAGATTTCACCCGAATCATCATCCTCGCTGGGGCGTGATGCCGCACGAGCCTAGAGTTGCGCTCGTGCAAGGCAAGATAACGGTTCACATAGTGAATATCTTAAATTCGTAATATAAGCAGCGGAAGGAAAATAAAGTAAAACATAAGAATTTCTTTTATTGATTATGAACTGAAGATTACAAAGGCTCTGAATTGCCCAACATAAATGTCGATTGGCTACAACGCTCATGATCTCTCTAGCTCACAAAGGATTACATTGTTCCATACATTATGCCTCTATATAGCCACCAAGTAGTCTTCGACAGAACATCTCCATGTCACAAGTCCGAACACATATGCGGTGCTTTTCTTGAACGCCAAGGACTCCATGCCTCGGCACGTCCAAGCCAAGCTCCGCCCCGAGCTGATCATAACCTGAGCCTGCACATAAACTAGAGGGGGATTAGTGCTTTCGTCCTCGCTTCGTACTGATCAAGACCCGCTCGCACCCATACCAAACACTAAATCATTTAGTGGAACATGCATCATTATTGGTGATATTTCTACTTAGCCTTAGGATCAGTTTTATAGCAATACTTAAACATAGCACATTATCATAAAAGTGTCCTATGTCATGTTCCTGCAGCAGATACAGTTAGCCATAATATGAACGTAAACATAGTGTTCGTGCTCATCTCCGTCCCATATTGCCTAGCCTGTACGGGTTAGAACTTAACATAGAATCATATCATTCTCACAACAACCAACCATAAACTTAGACCATGCATAAGGGTCGCAGGTCCTGCGCCTGCACCTAACTCTCATCTCAGCCCACCGGCCCTATCTATATGAAGGTCACGGTGTTTCGCACCGTAATGGACTTGGCATCTCTTATGTGTAAGCCTACAATCGCTTCGATACGGGTTGCTAGCCCAGTATCCGAAGGATCCCAAACTTACGGATATCATAACTTATCACAGCACGGGACGGTCGCAATCCGCCCGAATGTTGTGTACCATAAATACCACACATAATTCCCTCCTAGGCCGAACGGTCCCGGTGCCACGACGAAACCGTCCGAGGGAAGCCGTACCCGTACACGGGCCATCCGAGTCCATTGACCATAAAATACGTGCCATAGCAAATACACATAACATTCCAACCAAATCCTCCGTTGCATAAACATAGTCTCGATCCATAAACGGTTTCCCATGCCATAAACATATTAGCGTCTCATAACATAATCCACCATCTGTATGGGGAGCTCCGTCGGCGTTATGCCCTAACACATCCATATTGATGCACGACGCCCGACGGCTTAGTCGTCTAGTACTCATATTCAGCGCGTACCATTCGTAAGTTATTCTCATAGCCTACTTCCGTAGTTACTCAGTCATTTCATAGCATAAGTGCCCGAGGGCACGCTCAGCGCCGTAATCAATGTTCTACGCCTAGTGTTCAATATTCTCGGAGGCGTGCACGTGATGCACATCTCGATATTTTCTTTCAATGTTCTACCATCATGCCCTACCGCGACCCGTGCACTTGATTCACGTCGCTTCAATTGTTCGATTGTTCAACGTTATATCTTAGTGTTCGACACATGCTTGGACCTTTCGTCGCCGAGCTACGCTCGCTAACTCGATAACATCTTACGCATACCATAACATATTTTATTATACGTGAAGGAATAGGTAGAGAGAGTTAAGAACCCGCCCACCTTAAGCCGATACGCCTTGCCGTCTCGCCGATTGAAGCGTCTCGCTTCCATAACTCGATCGCATAGCTAACTCCCGGACTTAGCCATTCCTTTGAACTACTCGGTTGATTTGGCCTATCGCACCCATACCACGATTCGTAATCCAGCATAAAGGCATAGCCTGCACACCAGATCAACCAACATTAGCACTTGCTCAACGGAACTTATCATTTGCATCGATTCGATTCATAGATTCCAACCGACTCAAAGCTTACCTTTGGCCAACTTAACTCTCACATCGATTTGCATCGATACTTCATCGGATCAACGCAACTCTACGAGTCAACGACTCATCATAATGCACCGAGCGGAGCGGGGCATTACATAATATACCACTCAAAATCAGGTTCGTCCTCGAACCGAAACCAACACTTAGATCCAAGTGTCCCATATAGATCACTTCACGATCTCGTGCTACTATCGTTGGAATCATACAACTTAGTTTGGATCATACACATATTTTAGGCATCCCACCAATATATACATTTCAGCCAAGCTTAGTTGTAGGATATCGGAACAACTAACAAGCTCAACTTAAATTCCTCAAGCACCAATCATTTCGTACTCGACTTAGTCAAATCTTAGCGCCTATTCTCAAAATACTTCTCGTATGTATCATCCCATAACACGCGATCATCTTCCAAACATCTCTGCATATAACTTAACTCAAAATCGTTACTTCGATCCCATAAGTTTCTCGCCGGCCACATAACACTCGCATTGCATCGAGTCATTGCGCATCCGATCGCAACTATTCTCTGTAATACCTATTCGCCCAACCGTTGTCTATCTCTCACATAGCCCAAGTTGTTTACCTAATCACCCATAATATTTGGCCTCAATGACATGGACTACGTCAACATGTCACCAATTCCTTTGTCTACAATCCGTACTAAGTCTCGCACACAACTATCCCAACACGACCCATGTTCTCGAACTGCCTACGCATCGCGTCTGGGGCTACCCCTGCTAGGTAACTTATCCAGACATCGTACTTAATCTCTCTCGATACAAGAGGTCAACTTGAGTCTCCGATGCTCAAAGGCAACAATCTTTCCGACCCAAGGTCTCTTACGATACACTCGTCTCTGATTCTCGACCGAGTACGAATCCTTTTACTTAATCTTCGATTCAATTCCGACTAGTTCGTTTTATAATATAGATAGCGCGCTCAACACACATAGCCTAACCATTACTCAACCCGATCAACGACATAACTCTTAGGGTCGTTCTACTATCCGTCGCTTTCGCACATTACAAAATTCTTGCAATCGCCTTACCGCATTACTACGCTAAGCACGTTCCTCAACATCTATTCGATCCAACATAACTTTTCTTGACCATATCGATTCTAGTACTCGCTAACTTTCGAGACACGATACTCACTCGCTTAGACTTATCCTCAACATGCACTATATCATTCCTTATCCTCGACAAAATTTCTTATGCGGCTTCTTTAGGGTCATCCTATGGGACTTCAACATTCACTTGATTTGGCGGTCAAGTCTTCTAGGGTCATCTGCCCCGAAACTGCGCTCGATAATTAAAGATCATCAACGAGGGACAGTTATAACGAACCACGCTATATCCTATTACGGAGCCAAATTAATTTACGACACTTCCTATAGGACTTTACCCAATCCAACATACCAATCCATAATTTATCTATCCCCCGCATAACTGATGTGCCGTTAACTATTCGAATCACTTATGCACATTGCATGCCGATACTACTCGAATCACTTATGTATTACCGTCGACTATCCTTGCCAGTCATATGACATCTACTCGCCTCAAGTTCGAGTTTACCTATCCGTGATCATAGCTCGACATATTCCGTACTCATCAAAACCATCCTCGAACAACTTTCGCATCAAACCACGAGTCCATATCAAATTTGCCACGCCATGCAAGTTCGATCATCCCCGCTAGATGAATCACCATACCAGCACTCACGCGGAATGATCGTTCTAATTTGACGTGACGCATGTGCGAGGCTGGTGTTGCGCTCGCTCAAGACAAGAATGTCAACATAGTGGTGATCCGCGAAGCAATCCAGACACTTTCGTTTTTATCCAAGCAATATCCATCCACTCTTAATTCTCTGAAGCACTCCTAACGTTATCATCCAAATTTCTATAACTTAACTTACATCCTATTCATCCAACGACAATGCTCAACATATTTTCGTTCATTCAATCAGAGTATCCCCGAGTTATTATATATCGTCTTTGATACGCCTCAATACCATCGTCGATATGTATAACTTGAACATCTTCCTTCCTCATGAGCTCAAACCCGTTGCAATCATTGCCATTATCCGAACTCGAATACGAATCAAGTCTTGCACACATCAAGATTCATTTCGTTATAACTCACCACCATCGTCGCGACGTAATTTCTAATTCATATATCCATTCTCATATCCCTAACTCGTACTTCCAAATCGTGCTACCGACTTATCGCACTAACTTGAATTCGTTCGAACGATTCCTTCATACTTACTCAATTCATTCCGAATGGTTTTCGTACCGACTTAACTCAACTCGACCGAGTCGACTATTTCCTCGACGCAATATTTCTTTCGCTATGCTCTGTCTACCGTTCGACTTACACTTAACGAATCCTCGTCCGATGTATCGTCCATAGGTACGACTTCGCACATATTCGTTCAACTTAATTCATCGAGGCATACTCGCATCGACTTTTATTGAGTCATTCCCATTCGAGTCTCGGTACTACTTCATCCGTTGCGGACAAACATATCGTAACAATACAATTGTCTCGACGTAACCTATCGTAAGTCACCAACCGGCTTAACATAGCTATCACTAAGTGGTATTCCATATACCACTCAGAATCGAGCCTATCGTTATCGATATAATACTTCGCTACACTTGCTCGCATAATTGGTATTGCATATACCACTTGAAATTGAGTCATTACTCGATATTACACTCCGCATAGGTCGGACATCTATCTTCCGATCAACTATCCCGTATGGCAATCTTTTGATCCCAGCCCTGGTGTTAGATCAAGTTTGACACACATTCAATCTAACCGTATCTTAGCGATCATATAGATCACGCCCGCAACATTCGCTTATTCAAAGCTCAACGCGATATTCGGCCAACATACATGTTCGCCTACTCGATCTCGACTTAGCGACCAACTCGACTCGTATAATCGCATCCGCGATCTTTCAATCTTGCTCATTGCAACTCATGCAACAATTCACTCTCGACACTTAAGGTCATTGCTCAATTTCGTCCAATATATCGCTATCCATCCGCATAGCCATACAACGCGCATCATACCATATCGACTCGTTATACCGATGCAACGAACGATTTACGACTTGCTACACTCCGTGCAACCAACAACACATAATCATTCGCATGGCAACATAACACGCATCGCCTCACATATCAACCCGTTGCACTTCGTGCAACCAACAACACATAACTCCTCGCACTTCGTACGACCAACCATACGCATATCATTGTACTTCATGCAACCAACATCACCATATTCATTGCACTTCGTGCGACCAGCGACTCACAACTTTCTTGCACTTCGGGAAACCATAATCTCATAACCCGTTGCACTTCGTACAACCAACACTCTCCGATGGCCCCCGGAGATAGCGTGATAGTCACGACATACTTGTGGCAGACGTACGTACTTAATATAGACTTATTGTTCGGAACATCCAATGTAGCGTCGAGCAGATCTATAAGCAGTGCGGTTGCGGAAACAACTTAGAGTCAACTGAATTCGATAGCGAAGCAACTGAGGGTCAAAGAGATTCATGCATGGTCCAGAGGATGGAACTGCTCTGATAACAACTTGTCACGCCCCGATCCGGAAAATCGCTCGTCCTCGCTAGATTTCACCCGAATCATCGTCCTCGCTGGGGCGTGATGCCGCACGAGCCTGGAGTTGTTCTCGTGCAAGGCAAGATAACGGTTCACATAGTGAATATCTCAAATTCGTAACATAAGCAGCGGAAGGAAAACAAAGTAAAACATAAGAATTTCTTTTATTGATTATGAACTGAAGATTACAAAGGCTCTGAATTGCCCAACATAAATGTCGATTGGCTACAACGCTCATGATCTCTCTAGCTCACAAAGGATTACATTGTTCCATACATTATGCCTCTATATAGCCGCCAAGTAGTCTTCGGCAGAACATCTCCATGTCACAAGTCCGAACGCATATGCGGTGCTTCTCTTGAATGCCAAGGACTCCATGCCTCGGCACGTCCAAGCCAAGCTCCGCCCCGAGCTGATCATAACCTGAGCCTGCACATAAACTAGAGGGGGATTAGTGCTTTCGTCCTCGCTTCGCACTGATCAAGACCCGCTCGCACCCATACCAAACACTAAATCATTTAGTGGAACATGCATCATTATTGGTGATATTTCTACTTAGCCTTAGGATCAGTTTCATAGCAATACTTAAACATAGCACATTATCATAAATGTGTCCTATGTCGTGTTCCTGCAGCAGATACAGTTAGCCATAATATGAACGTAAACATAGTGTTCGTGCTCATCTCCGTCCCATATTGCCTAGCCTGCACAGGTTAGAACTTAACATAGAATCATATCATTCTCGCAACAACCAACCATAAACTTAGACCATGCATAAGGGTCGCAGGTCCTGCGCCTGCACCTAACTCTCATCTCAGCCCACCGGCCCTATCTATATGAAGGTCACGGTGTTTCGCACCGTAATGGACTTGGCATCTCTTATGTGTAAGCCTACAATCGCTTCGATACGGGTTGCTAGCCCAGTATCCGAAGGATCCCAAACTTACGGATATCATAGCTTATCACAGCACGGGACGGTCGCAATCTGTCCGAATGTTGTGCACCATAAATACCACACATAATTCCCTCCTAGGCCGAACGGTCCCGGTGCCCCGACGTAACCGTCCGAGGGAAGTCGTACCCGTGCACGGGCCATCCGAGTCTATTGACCATGAAATACACGCCATAGCAAACACACATAACATTCCAACCAAATCCTCCGTTGCATAAACATAGTCTCGATCCATAAACGGTTTCCCGTGCCATAAACATATTAGCGTCTCATAACATAATCCACCATCCGTATGGGGAGCTCCGTCGGCGTTATGTCCCAACACATCCATATTGATGCATGACGCCCGACAGCTTAGTCGTCTAGTACTCATATTCAGCACGTACCATTCATAAGTTATTCTCATAGCCTACTTCCGTAGTTACTCAGTCATTTCATAGCATAAGTGCCCGAGGGCACGCTCAGCGCCGCAATCAATGTTCTACGCCTAGTGTTCAATGTTCTCGGAGGCGTACACGTGATGCACATCTCGATATTTTCTTTCAATGTTCTACCATCATGCCCTACCGCGACCCGTGCACTTGATACACGTCGCTTCAATTGTTCGATTGTTCAATGTTCTATCTTAGTGATCGACACATGCTTGGACCTTTCGTCGCCGAGCCACGCTCGCTAACTCGATAACATCTTACGCATACCATAACATATTTTATTAGACGTGAAGGAATAGGGAGAGAGAGTCAATAACCCGCCCACCTTAAGACGATACGCCTTGTCGCCTCGCCGATTGAAGCGTCTCGCTTCCATAACTCGATCGCATAGCTAACTCCCAGACTTAGCCATTCCTTTGAACTACTCAGTTGATTTGGCCTATCGCACCCATACCACGATCCGTAATCCAGCATAAAGGCATAGCATGTACACCAGATCAACCAACATTAGCACTTGCTCAACCGAACTTATCCTTTGCATCGATTCGATTCATAGATTCCAACCGACTCAAAGCTTACCTTTGGCCAACGTAACTCTCGCATCGATTCGCATCGATACTTCATCGGGTCAACGCAACTCTTCGAGTCAACGACTCATCATAATGCACCGAGCGGAGCGGGGCATTACATAATATACCACTCAAAATCAGGTTCGTCCTCGAACCGAAACCAACACTTAGATCCAAGTGTCCCGCATAGATCGCTTTACGATCTTGTGCTACTATCGTTGGAATCATACAACTTAGTTTGGATCATACACATATTTTAGGCGTCCCACCAATATATGCATTTCAGGTTTGCCGGGAGGAGCAAAGTGTCGTATTGGCAATCGTCATCCACGGCCGTAATTTAGCCCTTGGTCGCTTTTGATGTCATATCCCATGTTCTGGATGATATTCTTGGCCTGCCAACTATATCGAAAAAGTTATATTTTTCCAAAGTCATAGTCAGCTTCCGTATTGTGCTTGGGAGAAGTAGAGTCTGGAACGAACTTTCTCTCGCCAATTATACGACCGAAGATGATTAGTTCGTCATCCTTCTTTCTGGCTGGAGCGATGAAGTAGTGGATATCTTTCGGGTAAACTTTTTCCCGTAGGTGAGGCATCGTGACCGGCATGCAAAGGTGTGGTCCTATGCCGTGCTCCAGAGCGTATATCGTATCTATGTCATGGTTACAGATTGATAGACATCGGAGTAATTCAAAGATAAACCTTTACTAAGGAAATAGGCAAGTTCTTCTTCAGGGATAACATCATCCGCTGAAGGTATATTATTATGAGCATTGATATACTCATTGAGAGGATCATCATCAAGAAGAGGAGCCACAGTCTTGGTCGAGTACACCATGTAGGGTAATTCTTCAGGATTGGGAGGACGGGCATCAGTAGGTTCCTTCCGGGGTGTTTTACTGAGAGTGATGGTCAATGGTTTGACCTTGTCAGGGTTCTTCTTTTTCACCCAGATTGTAAGAGGCTTCGGAGTACTTTTTGGAGTACTACGTCCTTTAACTCGGATTGATCAGGGGACCATCATTGGTGGATGGACTTGCTTCAGCTTCATTGTCAGCTTCGTTGTCGTCATCCGTGGGGGGCTGAGATTGGTAAAGTACCGAATCTCTATAGTAAGCTTCGATGCCCTTAAAAAGATCGACATCGGCAAACTCCGTCTTCACGATACCGTCACTGTTGACGTACTTGAAGCACTGGTGAAGTGTGGAAGGAATGATCATGTTCTCGTGTAGCCGTGGACGTCCCAACAAGACGTTGTAGGATACATTGGCATCGATCACATAGCAGGAAACCTCCGTTCGGAGATCACCGATCTGGCACTTGAGACGGATCTTGCCTAGCGGGTGGCTTCGACCAGCATTGAAAGCCATGATAGTTGTGTTGGTTGCAGATAGCTTGTGCAGAGAGATACCCAGAATTTGAAGCAAACTTCTAGGAATGATGCTGAAGGAGGATCTTGGATCGATGTGCATGCGGTCCACCTTGATTGCCCCGATATACCCTATATAGTACAGGGTTCTATCATGATGATTGTTTTTGAGTAACATGTCCTCCTGTGAAAAGGTGATGTTGGGCACCACTTTCATAGTACTGTGGCAGTGAGGACAGGAGACAGGGTCTTCAGCAGGGGCTTTGACTTCGGCGAGGTAAGAGTCAACATGTAGTAATGCCTCACTTAAGGCCTTCTGCGTTTCTTTGGAAAGTCGCAATAGATCGAACATAGACAACTTGCCAGGTGTATTGGCTAGCTGTGCCAGTATGTCAAAGTTGTAGGACCGATCTATGCCCTCGGGAGTTGATGCCTTCATAGACTTGGCAAACTGCGTCTCCTTCTGCTTGGCTTTATCCTAGGTTGGAGGCTTAGACGGGCCGGCTTCTGAGCTTGTGGGGGTAGCAGGGGGTTGAGGAGGTACTACTTCTTCTTGTGCGGGGTCGTATGTCCGAAGATAAGTCTTCTCCGATCGTATCTCGCCAGATAGAACCTCGTAGATGGGAGAGGATACCATATGGCATGACTTGTATTTCTTCCCCTTTTCACTTTGGGAGGTACCACCCCTTGCGTTACTTCTTGCATAAGGTCCGGATGAACCCACATGATCACACCACGTTCAATTGTGAGTGGCACCAAGGTTGAGTTACGAGCTGGCGGTAGGTTGACGACTTACATTATTGCCTTACGAATCGGGACCACGCCGTCTGGGACTTCTGTAGGAGGAAAGTCACCAAACTGAAGAGAGATCATGTTAGAAGATACGACCTTATCTTCAGCTTCGAGATTGATCACTTGGCTGTCGATAAGCTGTTGTATCTTCTTCTTTAGGACGATGCAGTCCTTGGTGGAATAATGCATGTACTGATGATAGAGATAGTACTTAGGATCGTTGAGCTGGCTCGCCTCTGCAGGACGTCGTGGTGGCGGCAATGTCAGCTTATTACTCTTCGTCAATATGTGAAAGATGGTAATGACATCATCTTCATCAAAGGAGAAGGTCTTCTTAGGCATGTCGGAGGTGCCCTGAGAATTGGAAGCTCCTTTGGATGTGTCGACCTTCAGGACTTCTTTCCCTTTACCCCCGCGGACAGGGATAGTTTGAGGATGCTTGCCCTTGTCTTCGGATTTGGGCATTTTTAACCCCAGTAGTTCTAGGTTAGAAACATCATTTTCAGCAGTATCAGCAACCCCAATGAAAGTGGGCCATGTATCATATTTATGTATACCCAGACAAAACTTTACCATAGGAAGGAAGTTATGTCAACAAGTATCCATAAGTTCTGAGTCTGGTATGCCGAAGGGCATCTTCAGTACTAGCCGCCTGAAGCGTTAGATAAAGGCGATGACAGACTCGGTCCTCCTTTGCTTGGTCTCGATGAGGGTGGACATACTAACATGCATGCCACTCTCGTAAACCCTGTTGAGGAACAACCTCTCCAAATCTTTAAATGAATTAATACATCCGTCAGACAGACTGTAGAACCATTCGAAAGCTACCCCCTGCAAGGTGCTAATAAACAGCTTCGACAAGAATGGATCATCTCTGGGCAAGTGTAGAATATGAGTGTTGAAGTACGTCATGTGTGGACGAAGAGAAGTCAATCCATCGAATGAATTCAGCGTCAGCGACTTATAGTTAGGAGGGCAAGTAGCATTCTTGCACTCAGGGGGGTAAGGTTGAGATATTTCCATCTTCTGCAGCTCGTCTTTGTGTGAGATGGTGTCGAGACGGGCGACCAGGAAATCAATTGCATCCTGTTGAAGTGTCGGGAAATAGATGTTGAACGGTTGTCAAGCGTCGTTGGCGAAGGACCAGGTGCAACGGAATGATACTCCTTTTGTAGGGAAGGAGGGTTGTTGCTATGTGCTGGACTAGCGTGAGATGAGACATTTTGTTGAGGTGGAGGGACTGCCCCAGCAGCTTGGACCGTCATGATACTGGTAAGCATATCAGTGATATTGGCGAATGCTATTTCAAGAACCTCTAACCGTTTGCTGGTCTGATCACTGGCTTCTTCAGGTCTTTCTTCGTCCACAATATATGTAGATAACATACGAGGATGAACAGAGGAAACAGTACAGCTGGTGCTGATACTGTCTGTCTCTGAGTGAGCAAGTCCCTCGTCTTCAGATAGAGGAGGCAGATAGTCACCATCAGACTCGGAGAGATCGTCGTCCTCGGGAAGGCTACCCCCATTGTGAGGGTCATCCGCTTCAGATCCTGAGGGAATACTACCCCCAGCTTGGGATTCTTCGTCTTATGTACAGAATCTCGCCTTTGACCGGGTGCCCATATAGACTCCTTCAGATGTGACAGCCTGTTGACCATCTGTTAGTTGACTTCGTCTTCTTTTTCTCGCGAAACTGAGAGAGAAAGCTGGGTTCGTGGTCCACCGTCTTTGATTGGGGCTTCCGTAAGGAGGACCCCATGAAGCCATGTTGGATGAGACACATAGCGGCTTTCCATCGTCAAATAAGTGCTGCCATCGAAATACGGACTTTCTCTGAGGCACTCTTGTTACTTTGGAGCAACAACAGTTGATAACATTACTGGTGCATGGATGTGCACTATGGATTGTTATGTCCTCCCTCGCTTTATGCTTATGATTTATCATGTCGCACAAGTTAGCCGAAGGGAGTTTTGCCTTACAACCCATGTTGCTTGCATCGCCAAGCTTTGTATGCGGGTTCGTAAGAAGAGTTGGCGCATCCAGACTTAGTTCACGTGCAGGGGCAACCCCCACACCTAAGTTATGTTATATCCTTGAAGACAGTCCCGTGCAATACGCGTTGAGGCCTGTCTTTTTGCTGTGGGCGCATAGGCCTTGGAAACTGGCTTTAGGCGCATGCTTCTTGATAGCATGTCTATGTCTCCTTGATGTAGCTGCATAGTATGGATCCAGTGAGCCTGGGCGCATAGCCTTGGGCGCATGACCTGGGATGTCCAATCTGTTGAAGACGGAAGCATTCTGGTTGGGGTTATGTGCCCAAACATCCCCTTGGGCGCATGGCTTTGGGCGCATGCTTGGTGGAGCAACGCTGCTTTCTTCTAGTTTCACCTCCTTCGTTTGTGAGCCTCGCTGGGTTTGTCCAGAGTGTCGCACACCCCAATTCTTGGCATCATAGTGTTTTCCTCTGCCAAGTCTCGAGTGTCGAACACTCTGTTGTTGGTTGCGCAGGAAAAAAGTCACTGGGCTAGAAGGGCCCGAACGGTGTGAGCCTTCTCTATTTGGGGAACTTATGTGGCAGAGTCATGCGCCCATGTGACAAAGTCCTCCAGTTGCATATCTGATATGACACTTGCAGGATATGCACAGCGAGCCTTCGGAAGCCAAGTCTTGCGAGACTTGTTTGGCTTCGCTGATTCTGACGGGAGTAGAGCCATCCCTCGAAAGCATCTCTTCGAACGCTTACTGATCGAATTTTACGATCAGTATCTTCTGAGTGCTCCCCACTTTGTCGGTATCGGATTGCGTCACCACCTTCTCGTCAAAGGAAAAGGTAGTACCCAGCAGAGTCGCCATTTTTGTGGATACACACAAAAAGAAGAAGAAATGTTGTCTTTTCTTTATTGGCATAAGGCACCAAAAATCGAGTACCCCTGAGAGATCCTGCGCTGAGGATCCCCGAGTACATAAAAGAATTCTGGGGAAAGGGACGATGGAGATCGAACGTCAGTTGCTCCTTTACTCCGTTGACACTCCAATTACAAAAGTAGGAGAAAACCTAAAAAAATTGCTAACTCTCGGCTCACTGGCAAGAAGTGCAGCAATTTGGCTCTTGAAAATACTTTCTGTTCTGTGTTTTGCAGAGGGATGAGGCCCCTTTTTATAGGTCGTTCTTGAGCTAAAATGATGTTATGCGCCCATATGAGGAAAACACACATGGTTTTCATGTGGGCGTATAGCCCTGCCTTGGGCGCATAGGGTGTAGGCGCATGCAGGCTGTGAGATCGTGGGTTGGTCATGGTGTTGACGTGGCCGTATGTGTAACGCCCCAGAACCAGAATACTGGAGAGCGGGGGCATACATAGCCAGCTACGTATATTGAAATGGAATCCACCTCGCTATACGGTCACGGCTGTCTGGATACATGAGGGTTTAACTACAAGCCATCAGTCTCTTATGGTCATGAACAAGCCTATTGTCTCAATCTCATGAAAGGAATAGCAATTACAAGATGTTAGAGCATCAAATATACAATAGTAAGGCATCCCATATATTACATATTTGGATAATTATGAAGCTAATCATACAAAATGTGAAGACTAGTAAGAGTTTTAGTCATACATGATCAACCCTAGGATTCGTCAATCATGTTACAACCCGTCGGCAGACAGTGAGTAAAGTACAATACGAGCTAACACGTGCTCGTCGGCTAAACTGCCTCAAAAGAATATTTTTACAATAAAGTGGGAGAACAAAAGGGGAAACCCACTCGTTGCATTGGTTACGCCTGGTGGTCACCATCTGGCTGGAAGGTATGGAAGATCCTCTGGAGCTGCTCCGGTATCTGGCCACGCAAAACCAGCTGGGTCAGATCCCAGAAAGAGCAAGTGCCACAAAGGGAGGCTTCACTTAAGAACTAAAACCAGCAATTAGCATAAAACATAATAACATATTAAAATTGGAGATATGGAAAAATCATGAGGATATACGATGCGATAACCATAGGGACTATTCAGATAGCCAGGTTACAACCCCTAAACCAAACAAGGGCCGGGGTTGTAACCCTTCATCTGAACGGAACTTAGTTTTTCACCATTTATCGATAAAATGAAGCACAGGCAATCAGGTCATGTTACAATCTTGTACAGGGTCAGGACAAGACTAGACTGAGTTAGACTCCATCCAATCAATCACGGCTAAGCAATAAGTACGGCTTGATACTTTAACTAACTAGGGTTATCACAGGCCTAGTTACTAGCAAGATGCAATAAAATATTCCAATAGCCACAAGCCCTGCAAACCATCCAGGTTTTAAAGGTCGAATATCCGTTCGTGAAGGGTACAACACATGACAGTATGCTAAAAATGTGCCCTACTCGTCGGCAGGCTACAAGTCCACTTGCGCGCCCAGATAACGGGATTGCCTGTAGCTGGAAAATCTCTTCATGACTACTGGGTTATTCTAGTTATTAGCCTTAGTCAATTTCAGTAGGTACTCCTGACCGTGGTACTCAGGGGTCCCTGCCCTAGACATGATAGCGAGACAGTATTGGTTCATTTGTGCAAACACAATCGTCTACGGTGTCCAGGCCATTCATTCTTGTCATATCATGCTAGCCGTCGCAACAGCATTCAATAGTTCCCATCAGGCTTGCTTGTCATGTCTTGTCAAGTCATGTCATGTCATGTCATGTTACTTTTTATACCATGTCCATGTACAATTATCTGTCTAGTCATGTCAATCAATTCGTGATTATCAAGTTCATGAAAAAGTGCAAGGACATAAAGACAATCGGGTACACAAAAGGGAGCTCAAGACTCTATGCTAGCGAACCTCTACGCTAGACAAAGAGGCCCCAAGCGTAAAAATGGCTTTACGCGAGCAAGACCAAGGAAAGACCGCTTCTGCGCGAGCGGGAGCCCTACGCGAGAGGGAACTCTACGTGGGCAAGGCTCTACGCTAACAAGAACCCTATGCAAGCGAAACTTTACGCGCACGAGCACCCAAGTGAAACTCTACGCGCGCAAGGCTCTACGCGAGAGGGGGAGAGTCTATGCGAGCACGACTCTACGCGAGCAAGAGTGGCCCCCCACGTAGAGTTCAAGTGAACTCGGCGTAGAAAGGATTACGCTGGCACGTAATGCGTGTGCGTAAAGGGGACACTATGCTGGCACATTTAAGACGTGTGCGTAAAAAGGGGAAACATTACGCCAGCACGTTAAAACGTGCTACGCTGGCACGTTAAACGTGGGCGTAAACCTAAATACTAAAAATTTCATCTTCTTCCCGCCAAGACAAGCAGGCGTAAAAGCTCCACAGCTCAAGAAAACCCCATCTCGGTCAAGATGATGAAATCCAACCATTCCAAAACCAAACTTGCGTAACATCAGAATGCCTTCTACATAGAACTCTTAGTTTTCGAAAACAAGCCAGTTTAGTAGATCAAAACCGAGAAAATCTGAAAATACAACAAACTTAGATCTTCATGAAATGAACCATGGAAACTAGAAATGGTAAGTACTAAAGTGTCTTAGAATCTCGTGAGGAAGACAATGGAACAATAAAACTTGAGTTCCTCTATGAAGCAAGTTGCACTTGCCTACGGTGGTGCTCGGTGGAGAAGAAATAAGGAAGAAGAAAAGAAGTAGTAAATAAGTAATAATGAGGAGAGAGAATGGTTGTTGGATTAATAAATGAGGGATGGTGGTAGGTAGGGGTTTGCATATCAACCCAAACCGAGCCCAACCAAGCCGAACCCAACCGAACCCAATGCAGGCCAAGGCCAGGATAAACCACATAAACCAGAAAATGCTAACTAACCTATACCAATGCAAAACCCAAGACTAGCCAGTCAAGATAAGTCGAACCAGGATGAACCCAAAATAAACCAAGACAAGATTAAACCAGGATAAAGCTAAGCAAGACAAGTCTAATTACAGGTTGGGATTCCGTACACGTATACCAAAATACGTAATACGAACTACGGACGTTACAACTCTACCCACCTTAAAAGAATTCCGTCCTCAGAATTTAATTAAGAGGCTAGAGAGGCAAGAACAAGCTATATTAATCACAAGCAAGTTATAACGAGACAATCAATCAAGCAATCATTCATGCAAGCAAGGAAGCTGAGGGTATAAGGCATAAGAAGGACATTATACCTTACGAGTCAAACAGGTCGGGATATCGCGATCGGATATCATCTTCACTCTTCCCACGTTGACTCACCCAAAGAGTGATGACCCCAAGCAACACGGACTAACTTGATAGTCTTGTTCTTTAGTATCTTCTCTCTTCGGTCCAATATAGGATATGGGTCTCTCCTCATACGAAAGGTTGGTACCAACAACCAATTTCCGAATGATCAAGGACATGACTCGGATCCAGAATATACCGTCGTAATTGGGATACATTGAAGACATCATGCACCTCACGCAACGACGGCGGAAGAGCAAGACGATATGACACATCACCTACTCGCTCTAGAATGTCAAATGGCCCGATATACCTAGGACTAAGCTTTTCCCGTACACCGAAACGAATGATGCCACAGGTAGGCGAGATCCTGAGGAATACATAGTCGCCGGCGAAAAATTCAAGGGAACGTCGATGAGAATTGGCCCAATAACGTTGGCGATCTTGTGCAACTCGAAGATGATCTCTGACTTGTCTGACCACCTCAATAGTCTGGTTTACCATCTCGGGACCAAGCATTTACCTCTCGCCAATATCATCCCAAGCTACAGGAGATCTGCACTTCTTGCCGTACAAGGCCTCGAAGGGTGCTAGCTGGATACTGGCCTGGAAACTGTTGTTGTACGAGAACTCCACCAGGTGCAGGTGATCCTCCCACGAACCACCGAAGTCGAGTGTACAAGATCTCAACATATCTTTCAAGGTTCGTATGGTACGCTCTGACTGACCATCTGTCTACGGATGATAAGCTGAGCTGAACTGGAGGTGAGTTCCCAAACTCTCTTGCAGACTGTGCCAAAAGTGCGACGTAAATCTTGAATCTCTGTCCGAGGTAATACTGACTGGAATACCATAAAAATTGACAATCTGCCTGAGGTACATCTCTGCTAACTAAGCCATCGACTGACCAACTCTGAACGGATGAAAGTGAGCCACCTTTGTGAGTCTGTCTATAATAACCCAAATAGCATCTCTATCGGCCGGGGACCTAGGTAATCCAGTCACGAAATTCATGGTGATATGCTCCCACTTTCATTCTGGAATCGGCAAGGGCTGAAGATTTTCAGCTGGCCTCTGATGTTCATCTTTAACTTGTTGGCAAACTAAACATCGAAAGACAAACCGGACTATCTCCCTTTTCATGCCATTCTACCAAAAGTGCTGACGGATATCACGGTACATCTTTGTGCCACCGGGATGAATCGAATACTGAGAACTGTGAGCTTCTGCCATGATCTCCTGTCTGATATCTCTACTGGGTACACAAAGACGCCTCCCATGCCGAAGTGTACCATCCTTATGGATACATAACTCTGGTCTTCGCCCTGCTACACATTCTGCCCTAAACCGCTGAAGCATAGAATCTGTTGACTGAGCTAACTTGATCCGCTCAACTACACTGGACTGAACTTGCAGACTGGCCATCAATGTCACACTGGTAGGAAGGACCACTTCTATATCTATCTTCTGAAGATCTGCCAATAACTCTGGCTGCGCTGTGAGGAAATAAACTCCGGCTCTCCTGCTCAACACATCTGCTACTACATTGGCCTTCCCTGGGTGATATTGCAGGTTGACATCATAATCCACAAGTAGCTCTAGCCACCTTCTCTGACGCATGTTGAGATCCTTCTGGGTGGATACATACTTCAGGCTCTTGTGGTCGGTGAAAATCTCCACCCTATCTCCGTACAGATAGTGTCTCCAAAGTTTAAGTGCAAACATTGCTGCTGCCAGTTCTAAGTCATGGGTTGGGTAATTCCTCTCATGATCATGAAGTTGACGTGACGCATAAGCTATTACCTTCCCATGCTGTATCAAAACACATCCTAAACCTCTGCCTGAAGCATCACAATATACTGAAAATCCTCCGGTCCCATCTGGAAGCGTGAGAATGGGTGTCGTCATCAAGCCTCGCTTCAACTTATCAAAAAAATCCTGATATTCTGCTGTCCAGGCAAACTGCGCATCCTTGCGGGTCAACTGGGTCATAGGTGCTGAAATTCGAGAAAATATGAAATAAATCGCCGGTAGTAGCCGGCCAAGCCAAGAAAGCTGTGAACTTCCGCCACTGTGCTGGGTACTGGTCATGTCTCAATGGCTACTATCTTCTGGGGCTCCACTTCTACTCCTTCTCTGGTGATAATATAACCCAAGTACGAAATATGATCGAGCCAGAACTCGTATTTACTGAACTTTGCGTACAACTGGTGCTCTCGGAGAATCTGGAGGATAATTCTGAGATGTTGCTCATGCTCCGCTTCACTCTTGCTGTAGACCAAGATGTCGTCTATAAACATAATCATGAACTGATCCAAATAAGGCATGAAGATACGATTCATGAGGTCCATGAATACGGTCGGCGTATTGGTTGCTCCAAATGGCATAACAAGGAACTTCCAATGCCCATATCTAGATCTGAAAGTTGTCTTTGGGATGTCCTGCTCTCTGACTCTGATCTGATGGTATCCTGACCGCAAGTCGATCTTCGAGAATATTGTCGCCCCTTTGAGTTGATCAAACAAGTCATCTATCCTCGGAAGAGAGTATCAGTTCTTGATTGTCACTGAGTTCAAGGTACGATAATCTATACATAATCTGGACGTACCATCCTTATTTTTTACAAGAAGCATCGGGGCTTCCCAAGGCGATCCACTTGCATGAATGAATCCCTTGGTCCTGAGTTCTTCAATCATCTTGTATAATATCTCTAACTCTGACGGCGCCATCCTGTAGACTCTCTCCGACACTAGGGCTGTCCCTGGGATCAAGTCGATAGTAAACTCGATCTCTCGCTCTGGCGGCATTCCTGAAAGCTCCTCTGGAAAAACATCTGGAAACTCCTCGACTATCTGGGGTAACTGTATTGCTGCTACTGCCATCTGCAATACTGGAGGAGAAGGTTCAACTCCACCTCGGGAAAAGGAAAACTCTAGCTCGCCTGGAATGCTAAAAACAACCCTGCCAACATAGCAGTCTATCCTAGCATACTGGTTCCTTAACCAATCCATTCCTAAGACCACATCATGATCGGCCATCGGAAACTCTATCAATCTAGCGGAGAACTCTCTACCGCTAACCACGATCCGACACGAGGAAAACACTCGATCTACTTCCACAAGACCATTACCAGTAAGTATATTGAGCCTCACTGATAATGACTCGGGCTCCAGTCCTATCCGTGTCGCGAATCGTGCAGACATGAATGAATGTGATGCACCAGAATCAAATAATACTGATGCTGGAGAGGAGTTGACGAGAATAGTACCTGCCACTACCTCACCTGGTGCCAATCCTTCTTCTACGGTCATCGCCATTGCCTGACCATGTCCTCTGGATGTGGGTCCCCTCTGCTGAAAACCTCTCTGTCTGCTCTGAATCAGGGCTTGGGCTTGTGCATACTGCTGGGGGTTTTGCTGCTGGAAGGCTTGGGACTGAGGCAGCAAGGGCCTCGGAAACAGTTGCTGCTGCTGGACTGGTGCTGGTCCTCTCTCCGAAGGACTAGAAAAGGTCGAATAAAAGGAACTTCCCCTATTCGGGCAGTTCCCAACCCTGTGGTCTGGTGCTCCACAAACCAAACACAATCCCTGTGCTCTACGATATTCTGCCACCACATGTCCTGGCTTTCCGCAATGTGAACATCACACTACGGAAGAGTACTTCTGCTGCTGAGGGTTCGTCGGGGTTGAATGTTGAACCGACGTCACTGAGGCCGCCCGCCTCGGAGTTCCAATTGTCAAAGCCCTAGCTACCGAGGCTGGTGCTGAAGACTGATTCATTTGGCCATGAGATCGCTTCCGACCTCCGGTCCTGTCCACGATCCTCTGGGAAGTATACTCGTGCCTTCTGGCTGCTCTCAATACCGTATCGAAAGTCTGATGCTCAAACTGCTCCACTGCCAATAAAATCTCCAGGTGGAGTCCTTGCTGGAACCGCTGGGCTCTGTCGAACTCGGTCGCTACCAAGGTAGGAGCAAACCGACTAAGCCTTAAAAACTCGGCCGCATATCCGTCGATCGTCCTGCCCATCTGCTTCAGATTGGTGAACCTCGTCTGTAGATCGTACCGAGCTACAGCATCGAAGTACTTGGTCTGGAATCTCTCATGAAATACTGTCTATACAATAGGTGCCACTAATCCAACGGCCTATGCCGTCCACCAGCTGCGGGCAAGATCCAATAATTATAGGCGTACTACCGCCACCTTCTCATTCTCGGGCGTCTTTGCCGCTTCTAGAATCACTTCTGTATCCTGCAGCCAAGCATCTGCGACAATTACATCATCACTGTCGTCGAAGAAGGGAGGGTTCAAATGCTTGAAGCTGTTGGCTGCCTGGTTCCCTTGATGACCGCCTCTGTTCAGAGCATCTTGTACTGCCTGGTGCAGGGCATCGCCCCGACGATCTTGAGATGCTAGCAATATCCTGAAGAGACCCACCAAGGTGCCATCATCGGACTCTGTAGGCTGGACTGGCTGAACTGGTGGCTCTTGAACCCCAGTAGGCATGACTCTAGAGGCTACTCCTTAATGCTGGACTTGATCTCCAGGTTGCTGTTGGCCCACAGGAGGTGCTCCGCCTTGCCGATCGGTAGGACCAGGAACAATGCCGCTGAAGAAGACGACACAGAGAACAATAAGGAAGGACCAGGACATATCAAAGATACAAGCATGTGATCAGGTCAAGATTTCAGGGATTTAGAGGATACGAGCAGAGATCAAGGCGAGTACTGATTGAGACATCTATTCGGTAAACCCTTACATATCTTGATTCACAAGACCTGCATGGGCTACCACTTAAACCATGTAATGCCACAAAACCAGAATACTAGAAAGCGGAAGCATACATAGCCAGCTACGTATATTGAAATGGAATCCACCTCGCTATACGGTCACGGCTGTCTAGATACATGAGGGTTTAACTACAAGCCATCAGTCTCTTATGGTCATGAACAAGCCTATTGTCTCAATCTCATGCAAGGAATAGCAGTTACAAGATGTTAGAGCATCAAATATACAATAGTAAGGCATCCCATACATTACATATTTGGATGATCATGAAGCTAGTCGTACAAAATGTGAAGACTAGCAAGAGTTTTAGTAATACATGATCAAACCTAGGATTCGCCAATCATGTTACAGCCCGTAGGCAGACAGTGAGTAAAGTGCAATACGAGCTAACACGTGCTTGCCGGCTAAACGCCTCAAAAGAATATTTTTACAATAAAGTGGGAGAACAAAAGGGGAAACCCACTCGTTGCCTTGGTTACGCCTGGTGGTCACCATCTGGCTAGAAGTTAGGGAGATCCACTGGAGCTGCTTCGGTATCTGGCCACGCAAAACTAGCTGGGTCAGATCCCAGAAAGAGCAAGTGCCACAAAGGAAGGCTTCACTTAAGAACTAAAACCAGCAATTAGCATAAAACATAATAACATATTAAAACTGGAGATATGGAAAAATCATGAGGATATACGATGCGATAACCATAGGACTATTCAGATAGCCAGGTTACAACCCCTAAACCAAACAAGGGCTGGGGTTATAATCCTTCATCTGAACAGAACTTGGTTTTCTACCATTTATTGATAAAATAAAGCACATGCAATCAGGTCATGTTACAATCTTGTACAAGGTCAGGACAAGACTAGACTGAGTTAGACTCCATCCAATCAATCACGGCCAAGCAATAAGTACGGCTTGATACTTTAACTAACTAGGGTTATCACAGGCCTAGTTACTAGCAAGATGCAATGAGATATTCCAACAGCCACAAGCCCTACAGACCATCCAGGTTATCCAGGTCGAATATCCGTTCGTGAAGGGTGCAACACATGATAGTGTGCTGGAAATGTGCCCTACTCGTCGGCAGGCTACAAGTCCACTTGCGTGCCCAGATAACGGAATTGCTTGTAGCTGAAAAATCTCTTCATGACTACTAGGTTATTCTAGTTATTAGCCTTAGTCAATTTCAGTAGGTACCCCTAACTGTGGTACTCAGGGGTCCCTGCCCTAGACATGATGTGAGACAGTATTGGTTCATTTGTGCAAACACAATCATCCACGGTGTTCAGGCCATTCATTCTTGTCATGTCATGCTAGCCGTCGCAACAGCATTCAATAGTTCCCATCAGGCTTGCTTGTCATGTCTTGTCAAGTCATGTCATATCATGTTACTTGTCATACCATGCCATGTACAATTATCTGTCTAGTCATGTCAATCAATTCATGATTATCAAGTTCATGAAAAAGTGCAAGGACATAAAGACAATCGGGTACGTAAAAGGGAGCTCAAGACTCTACGCTAGCGAACCTCTACGCTAGGCAAAGAGGCCCCAAGCGTAAAAATGGCTTTACGTGAGCAAGACCAAGGAAAGACCGCTTCTACGCGAGCGGGAGCCCTACGCGAGAGGGAACTCTACGCGGGCAAGGCTCTACGCTAGCAAGCACCCTATGCAAGCGAAACTTTACGCACACGAGCACCCAAGTGAAACTCTACGCGCGCACGGCTCTACGCGAGAGGGGGAGAGTCTACTCGAGCACGACTCTACGCGAGCAAGAGTGGCCCCCCGCGTAGAGTTCAAGTGAACTCGGCGTAGAAAGGATTACGCTGGCACACAATGCGTTTGCGTAAAAGGGACACTACGCTGGCACGTTTAAGACGTGTGCGTAAAAAGGGGAAACACTACGCCAGCACGTTAAAACGTGTACGTAAAGGAGAAAATGCTATGCTGGCACGTTAAACGTGGGCGTAAAACTAAATACTACACTAGCACGTGAGAATGTCTGCGTAAAACTTCATCTTCTCCCCAAGGCCAAGACAAGCAGGCGTAAAAGCTCCATAGCTCAAGAAAGCCCCTTCTCGGTCAAGACTCGATGAAATCCAACCATTCTAAAACCAAACTTACGTAACATCAGAATTCCTTCTACATAGAACTCTTAGTTTTCGAAAATAAGCCAGTTTAGTAGATCAAAACTGAGAAATCCGAAAATACAACAAACTTAGATCTTCATAAAATGAACCATGAAAACTAAAAATGGTAAGTACTAAAGTGTCTTAGAATCTCGTGAGAAAGACAATGGAACAATAAAACTTGAGTTCCTCCATGAAGAAAGTTGTACTTGCCTACGGTGGTGCTCGGTGGAGAAGAAATGAGGAAGAAGAAAAGAAGTAGTAAATGAGTAATGATTGAGGAGAGAGAATGGTTGTTGGGTTAATAAATGAGGGACGGTGGTAGGTAGGGGTTTGCATATCAACCCAAACCGAGCCCAACCAAGTCGAACCCAATCGAACCCAAAGCAGGCCAAGGCCAGGATAAACCACATGAACCAGAAAATGCTAACTAACCCATACCAATGCAAAACCAAGACTAACCAGTCAAGACAAGTCGAATCAGGATGAACCCAAAATAAACCAAGGCAAGATTAAACCAGGATAAAGCTAAGCAAGACAAGTCTAATTACGGGTCGGGATTCCGTACATGTATACCAAAATACGTAATACGAACTACGGGCGTTACAGCATGCTTCGGTGCACGACTGTTCGTAGAGATTGACGTGGTCGTGCGCTTCGATGCACGTTTTAATCATAGCTTTGACCGAGTCAGGCTTGGGCGTATAGCCCTATTTCAGGCTATGCGCCCTCCTTCACAGAGGGTGGCTTGGGCGCATAGAAGTTTCACAAGCTTGGGCGTATAGAGCTTCACAGGGTGACTCGAGCACATAGGAGCTTCACTTGGGCGTATATGTCTTCCTTTCGCTTGGGCACATAAGGCTTTATTTGCTAAAATTTTCATGCTTCTATACTACCAAGAATTTCATGTCAAGGTTGCTTGTCAAAAATGTGCCACGACGGGCCACTATCGTGTTCTATCCCTATATTATCATGGATGGGAGAAACTTGCATAAAATAGCTAGTAACATATTCTTGAAGCCAAGGAAAAGATCTACAACTTTTATGTTGGGAGTTAGGAGAAATTTTGGCCACAATTCAGCCAAATAGGTCATAAAACAGCAAAAAACAGCCAAAATAGGCACTATATGGTACTATACAGCCATGCGAACTAGCACTATGCGGCACTATACAGCCTTGCGGACTGGCACTATGCGATACTATACAGCCATGCGGACTGGCACTATACAATACTATGCAGCCATACGGACTAGCACTATGCAGCCATACGGACTGGCACTATGTGGCACTATACAGCCATGCGGACTGGCACTATGCAGCCATGGGAACTGGCACTATGCATCGTCCCTGCCAGAATCAGGACAGATAAACATAGAAGATGTCCAAAACTTGCTTTGGCCATAACTTTCTCAAAATAAGTCGAAATCTAACTTTTCAAGGTCAAATTGTGTAGAATCAAATTCTCTACCACGTGGAATACTTAGTTTTCGAAAACAAGTAAGTTTAATAGATCAAAACCCAAGAAAACCAAAAATAGTACAAGCTTAGATCTACAAGAAAATATCCACCAAATTGAAAAATGTCAAGTTCTAAAGTGTCATAGAATCATATAAGAAAGACAATGGAACAAATAGAATTAGGTTCCTCCATGATGCAAGTTACACTTGCCTAGGGTTTCTTGGTAGGTGGAGAGAGTTATGAGGAAGAAGAAGAAGAAGTAATAAAGAGTAAAGGAAGAGAGAGAAAGTAGTTGGAGATTTATAAAGAGAGGGGATGGTTCAACATGTGGAACCAACCATCAAAATAAACCAAACAAAGCCATCCAAAGCAAGTCAAGTTGGACCAAACCAACCCAAGGTCAACCCTAGTCAAGATACATCAAGGCAAGCAATAAAAAAATACGAAAATACAGTAAATAAAATACGGGTCAAAATCCGTATACGTATACTGGAAATACGTATAACGGAAAACGGGAGTGACAGAGAGCCCTGCAAAAGAACTGAGCAAAAGCACACAAAGTAAAAATGCTAAACACAAATCATAGACACAGAGATTTTTACATAGAAACCCAGATGGAAAAAATTACGGGACCATTAGATTCCAACCCTGAAGAACCTATACTAATGGAATAAAGAGAATACACCCTCTACAGGATCCAAACGGATCACCACAACTCACTTGAAAGAAAAAAAATTTGATTTCAAACTCCGAAGAACAAGAGATGTCAAAAAGTATTCAAAGCAGTCTCTCCTTCACAATTGTGTTCAATCCTGTCTCTCAAAAATTGTAAAGCAATCTTGCTTCCTTTTGAGATATTTTTTAGGGTGAGAAAACACCTAGTATATATAGCCTCAAACCCACAACTAATTGAGGTATTCAACTATATGTTATTCCTATTATATATAGGAATATCCAATCCAACTCCATTGATATACCTACTATATATAGAAATACCTAATCCAAATCAATTGGAATATTTCTATTATATATAGGAATACCCAATCCTACTCCAGGATATTTTCTACATAGCCACCCATGTTGACACAAAGTCACGGTCAACCAAATATTGATAGAATTGACTAAATAATACTTGTGATAATTCAATACGACACATGCAGACTGCATCAAGCTCAAGTCAGACGACAGCTCAGTTTTGTAAATGCAAGTTATTTTTTAGTCTGTATTTTATAATTTATTGAGTCTAGACTTATGTAAGCTGAGTTGTGCTGAGCATCTGAGACTTAACATATACCCTACCCAAAATCCAAAAGCTCCATATACATCAAAATAAGCCCATTGGACCATAGACCTATTCTGTGCTCTGGAGACAGAGTTCGGGCCAAACTCTGCCTCCACATAGAGTTCGGGCCGAAATCTGTCCCCTAAAAATTAGTACCCTAATTTTTAGGGTTGGCTGGTTGCTAGTTGTCCAACGGCCAAATATTTGAAAATTTCTACCAGAATTCTGGCCGAATTCTGCATATTGGTATCCTATAAATAGGCCATGAATTCTCTCATTTTTATTCATCTAATCTTCTCTTCTCTTCTCTCTAAAGCTCAATACAAGCCATACCCTTCTTCATCTACTAGCCACAAGCTCCCTAAGCCTCAAGTGCTCAGCATTTTTCAGTTAGGAGTTTCTGCAAGAGTTCAAGAAGTCGCTTAGAAAATTCCAAGCATCGCCACTGCGATCTTTGTAAGAAGTTGACGTGCTCTTCTGAAGAAAAGACACGGAGTGTAACTACTATTTCACAAATAGTGGATTTAATCATGAGCTAGAGTTCTCAGGACTGGACTAGTCCTCCACGAGGGAAACCAGGTTAAAAATCGGCTGTGTTTGCGTATGCTTTCTTGCTCCTTATTTATTTTCGCATTTACTCTGATTAGTTTTACTTGTGAAAGAGTTTAAATTTTTAATTGGCAATTATCGCTATAAACTCTATTCACCCCCTCTAGAGTTGCCATATGTTCTTCAATTGGTATCAGAGCACGGTTCTCTCAACAAGGACTAACATCCTAGAGCTGATCCATGGCAACCACACAATCTTTGATTTCCAATCACGGTGAAGGGCAGTCCACTCATAGGCCTCTCCTATTTGATGGAACTAACTACACATATTGGAAAACAAGGATGAGCTTTTATCTCAAGTCACTAGACTTTGACCTGTGGACTATCGTCACTGATGGTTATAAAAAGCCCGCCAGGATAGTTGTCAATGGTGATCTCGTCGAGAAATCACATGACAAATATTCTGACGAGAAGAAGAAACAGGCAAGTCTAGACGCGAGAGCAATTAATGCTTTATTCTGTGCTATAGACAGGAATGAGTTCAACAGGGTCTCAACATGCACCACCTCTCATGAAGTATGGAGACTTCTAGAAGTAACGCATGAGGGAACCACCCAAGTCAAGGAATCAAAGATAAGCCATCTCACTCAAGAATATGAGGCTTTCAAGATGAAGCCAAATAAGACGATCACGCAAATGTTTACAAGATTCCTCGACATCATCAATCCCCTATCTTCGCTCGGCAAATAATACTCAAATCACGAAAAGATTCGCAAGCTACTTAGGGGGCTACCAAAGATTTGGAACCCTAAGGTGACAGCCATCATAGAAGGAAATGATCTCACAACCATGTCCATGGAGACCTTGATGGGAAAGTTGATGACTCATGAGCTTGACCTCAAGGACTTCGAAGAGCCTGCTCCTAAGGCTAAGGAGATCGCACTCAAAGCTCACCGACGGAGGGCCGACCCCGAAGAGACGGATGACGACAACTCAGAAGGTGATGATCAAGCTCTCATTGTCCGCAACTTCAAGAAATTTCTTCGCTTTAACCGAAGAAAGAAGGAACCACAAGAAGACGACGAAGAAGAGCCAACCTGCTACGGTTGTAAGAAGACAGGACACGTCCGAAAAGACTGTCCATTCTTAAAGAAGAGCAACCGCTATGAGAAACCTTACAAGAAGACTTCCTCAATGAAATATGCCAACATGAGCATTTGGCATAAAAACAAAGCTAGTAAATCCGAGGAAGAAAAGGACTCTCCTCAAGATGCTGCAAACGTGTGCCTAATGGCAACGTCCGACAAGGTATCAAACGAAACTCTTGATGACTTCACTTTTGATGAACTTGGTGATGCTTTTACCGATTTACTTGATGATCATAAAAAGGTCATTGGTAAATATAAACATGCCAAGGAAAAGATCAAAAGTAATGAAGTCGAAATTCAAAGACTTTCTTTACTGCTTGATAACATTAGGGACACTTCACCCACGGATATCACAAATGAGGTATCTAAGCTTAAAATAAGCTTACATGATGCCGAAGCACGCATTGAACAACAAACACAAGAAATCACAGCACTCAATACGGAGCTTGCAGAAGAAAAGAGTAGACACAAGATTTCTATTACTAAGATACATGGTTTGAATGCTAGGTTACTGAACTGCAGGCTGTCTCCAAGAAATTAGAGACCAAATTGGAAAAACAGGTTGTTCAACCTCAAGCCCAATCACATGAGACACACACAAAGCATGACACTACTCAACCACGTCATCCACCTGCAGCTCATAATCATGCTTACATGTACACACACTTTCATAATGCACACAAACCACATGCACGTAGAAATAATCATCATACTACACATAGATACAACCACCAGCATGTTGCACAAAATCACCATCACTCTACACATAGACATCATTACCATGCTATTCCATATAGACATCATCACCATGCTACTCCTTATAGATATTATCACCATACTGCTCTACATCACTCTACATATAGACAACATTACCATGCTAACTCTACATATCATCATGCTACTCTACATCACTCTACTCATAGACATCATATGCATGCTCCTAACATAAATAGGAATGCTATATGTACTTATTGTGGTTTACATGGACACATTTCACCATAATATAGAATTAGAAGATTAGTAGATAGAAAGATATATGCATGGTTTCCAAAAACTAACTTTTCAGGACCCTCAAGAACTTGGGTACCAAAGGTCACATCTACTCTTGATGTAGGTGGACCTTCCCTCCTCAACTAAGAGTAAGTGGATTCTCGATAGTGGATGCTCGTGGCATATGATGGGAGACGCAAATCTTTTCGCATCACTATCGATGAAGAGAGAAGGATATGTATCCTTCGGTAACAACCTAAAAGGGTATATTATAGGTAATGGTATTATTGGCTATCCTCCCTCTCCCGTAATAAAGGATGTCTGCCTAGTGACCGAGTTAAAGCATAACCTGCTCAGCATTGGTCATCTTGCTGACCATGGATATGATATTAACTTTGGACAAAACAAATGCCTTATTTATGATAGGTCAACGGGAGACATTGCTTTTGAAGGGGTAAGAGAGGATAATATTTATATTTTTTATTTGTCTATAGATACTAACAATGCAGGTAGATGCCTATATGCTCATAAGGATGAAAGATTATTATGGCACCAGCGTCTTGGTCATGCCAACATGGATACTATATCCAGGCTATCGATTAAGAAGCTAGTTAGAGGCTTGCCCGATATCACATTCAAAAAGGACACGGTATGTGTTGAATGTGAATTGAATAAGGTAACTAAGTCCTTATTTCATTCTATAAACTCTGTAAGTACTTCTAGACCTTTGCAACTTCTTCATATAGATTTATTTGGCCCTAGTATAGTAGCCAGTCTTGGTGGAAAACTCTACGCCTTTGTTATTATTGATGATTTTTCTAGATTTACTTGGGTTTTCTTTCTTACAAATAAAAGTGATGCTATTTCGGTTTTCAAGATTTTTGTAAAGAAAGTTCAAAACGAAAAAGGCTACATGATTACTCGAATCCGAAGTGATCATGGAGGCGAATTCGAAAATACAGATTTTGAAAAGTTTTATGATTCTAATGGTTTTGATCATGAATTTTCTTGTCCAAGAACTCCTCAACAAAATGGTGTTGTGGAACGGAAGAATATGACTCTTGGCGATATGGCTAGAGTCATGTTGAACAAGTTTTCACTTCCGAAATACTTTTGGGCTGAAGCTGTCAGTACAGCATGCCACATTTTAAATAGGGTGCTTATTCGTCCTATTACGAAGAAAATATCCTATGAGCTTTGGTTTGGAAGAACCCCAAATATTTCTTATTTTAGAGTTTTTGGTTGTAGATGCTTTATCCTTAACACCAAAGACAACTTAGGCAAATTTGATAACAAATCTGACGATGGTATTTTCCTTGGCTATGCTGCCAAGAGCAAGGGATATAGAGTTTTTAACAAACGCTCATTAATTGTGGAAGAGTCTACAAATATGACTTTTGATGAAGATAACAGTGCAGCAGCTACTCTTGATGATGATGTTGAGCCATCAACTTCTACTCCAATGAATACCACAACCGAAACCAATTCTCTGGAGGGCTTGTCAAAGAAATTCTCTTTCAAGCCGTCACATCCAGAAAATTTGGTAATAGGTGAGGTTTCACGTGGACTAACTACGAGATCATCATTAAGAGACTCTATTGCTAGCACTGCCTTTATTTCACAAATTGAGCCAAAAAATATTTTAGAAGCTTTCAATGATGAATTTTGGATTTCTGCTGTGCAAGAGGAACTTAACCAATTCGAGAGCAGCCAAGTTTGGGAACTCGTTCCTAGACCGGCCAATCACTCGATCATTGGCACTAAATGGGTTTTTAGAAACAAAGTAAATGAAGATGGTTCAGTCACACGCAACAAAGCTCGTCTAGTAGCCCAAGGATACAACCAAGAGGAAGGTATCGACTACGATGAGATGTATGCTCCTGTTGCTAGACTGGAATCCATTCGGATGCTTTGTGCATTTGCAAATTTTCAAAATTTCAAATTATTTCAAATGGATGTTAAAAGTGCTTTCTTAAATGGATTTATTAAGGAGGAAGTTTATGTGAAACAATCTCCTGGCTTTGAAAATCACAAATTTCCCGACCATGTTTTCAAGCTGAAGAAAGCGCTATATGGCCTCAAACAAGCCCCTAGAGCTTGGTATGAACGGCTAAGCAATTTCTTACTTGAGAAAGGTTTTTCTAAAGGAAAAATTGACACCACACTTTTCATAAAATCTTTTAAAGACACTATTCTCTTAGTCCAAATATACGTAGATAATATTATATTTGGTTCTACTGATGAAACCCTTTGTCAAGATTTTACCAAGTGTATGCAGACCGAGTTTGAGATGAGCATGATGGGGGAGCTCAACTACTTTCTTGGACTGCAAGTCAAACAAATATCAAATGGAACTTTCATCTGTCAGTCGAAGTATACAAAGGACATGCTGAAGAAATTCGACCTTGACAATGTCAAACCAATCAGCACTCCAATGGCTACTACAACTAAACTAGAACCAGATGAAAGCGGAAAACCCGTGGACCAACGTAAGTATCGAGGTATGATAGGCAGTCTACTCTATTTAACTGCTAGTCGCCCTGATATTATGTTTAGCGTTTGCCTGTGTGCTAGATATCAAGCAAATCCTAAGAAATCACACATGACTGCTGTTAAGCGTATCTTTTGATACCTTAAGGGTACGGTTACAGTGGGCCTATGGTATCCCAAGTCAACATTATTTGACCTCATTGGTTACTCTGATGCTGATTTCGCCGGATGCAAGGTCGACCGTAAAAGTACGAGCGGTACGTGTCATTTATTAGGAAAGGCTTTAGTCTCTTGGTTTAGCAAGAAGAAAAATTCTGTCGCACTATCCATAACAGAAGCTGAATACATCGCAGCTGGGCGTTGTTGTGCACAAATTCTATGGATGAAGCAAACCCTTGAAGACTACAATTTATCTTTTATGCACATTCCAATCTTTTGTGACAACACTAGTGCTATAAATCTCACTAAGAACCCCATTTGTCACTCACGCACGAGGCACATTAAAATACGTCACCACTTTTTGCGTGATCATCAGCAAAATGGCACGATTAACTTAGAATTTATTGACACTGATCATCAGTTAGCAGATTTCTTTACAAAACCATTATCCGAAGAGCGCTTCAATTTTCTTTGTCGTGAACTTGGAATTTTGGATGAAGCTATTATAAATTAAAATAAACCTGCGTAAATATCGAGTATGTCATGATTCTATTATGATGAACTTGCTATGGGTACAAGCCGAAAAGGCCCTTCTGACAACAAGGCGTAAAAGCCTAAGCGACACGGTGCACTAGTCCTCAGGGCTACCGCTAGCTGGGATCCGGCCCCTGCAGCTAACCCATGGAAGCTTCAAAATATTGAATTATGATATAATTCCTTGTTTATTACACGGTTCATTTTTATTTATCACTAGCTGACATACTAATTTTTCAACTTCACATTGCTGCTTCAAGTTCACTCTCTGTCATTCTTTGTTTATCACTTGGATCTTTCCTTGTATTTATACTCTTTTTATTTTGGTCTTTCTTACTTAACCAATTTTCAGCCTGATTCCTGTTCTGTCACCAGAATCCGGAATTCGGGCCGAACTCTGTCCTTACCAGAGTTCGGGCCGAATTCGGTCTGGCTATTCCAGAACCGGGAATAGCCTCAGCCGTTGATCAAATTATAGATCCAATGGCTACTATTGATTCCGACCAATTGAAACCCTTCTCTTATATTCGGGATTTCCTCCTTCTTCTCCTCCATTGCCACCTTTTCACTTCTCTAAACTCTTTTTCTCAAAACCCTAACCCTAATTTCTCCTTTCTAGAGCTCATCTCTTCCCCAATCTCAAGGAGAAGGCCTCTTTTTCAATTCTCCTTCATTGTTCATCACTACTTTGAGGTATAATTCAATACTTTTCTATATCTCAATTTCCTTCATTATCTTTATTGTGTCATGGCTCCACGTTTGTTCAATCACGGGAAGAGACTTCGGACCGAGGGAGCATCCTCGTCGAATGCTCCTCCTTGCGTTGAACCGTCCGTTGCACCGGCCGTTGAACAACAACCACCTATCCATCCGTTGTTCAATCCTCCACGTCCACATGACCCGAACACTTTTGATGACCGAATATTTGTATCACTCGTTGTATCATTCGACACATCAAACGATTGGTTTAGTGATTTTCGGACACGTCCGGTGTTTGCGGGACACCCTATCAATTTTACTATTTTCTCTCAATATGATGCACTTTTTCATGACCTTTGCCTTGACGAACTTGTCACCACAAACTCGGTCATTTATCGTAGTGCTATTCAAATGTTCTACTGCAACCTAACCCATGATGATACACACATTTATTCACGGGTTGCGGGAATTGATATCTCTTTTGACGATTTTGATTTGGCCGAACACCTTGAACTCCAAGAGCCAAACTCATGGGAAAAGCTCGTTGAAGCTCGATCATTTCAATTTCCCGATAGGTCTTCACTTGAAAGCTTCAAGGACGACTTGTGTACCCCGAACACGCGTCCTCGTAAGCTTTTGGCCAAATATCTCAATCCCTATTTCTATGAACTTCATCGGATTATCTTTAACACCATTCTACCCAAAGAAGGTTCTACCGATGAAGTCACCTACTTTGAAATCTTGGCTTTATATCACCTCCACTTTCATGTACCATTTAATCTTCCTCGTACAATGATGGATTGGATGATTAACTCTAGGAAGAAACCAAGGTCCTCGGTTTATGCTTTGTATCTTCCTATGGTATTTCGTGCATTTTGCATCCACTTGATGAGTGTCCATTCTTACCTACCCCTGCCTTTTTTTCCAAGGCACGGAGGCTTCAGGCAACCGTTGGCTCACCAGTCGTGTCTGAGCATTCTGATGATGAGCCAGATGTCCCTCCTTTGGGACAGGATCCTCTTCCTCCTCCTGCCACTCTTGAGTCTCTTCAGACCATGCTTCGTGATCGCTTCACCTTGGAGGATGATCGCTGGACTCAGCTGGATTATCGGACTACCTTGCAGATGAGTGCTATCAGCAACTCGCTGTACGACATTCGGTACTCCATTCTCGCCATCCTTCCATGCCTATCCCTATGGAGCGGGACCCCGGTCGTGCGGGCGATCGTATCGATGACCCTTGGGTCATTCGCTACTTGGATCCAGATGCAGCCTTCGTGGACCCTCGTCGTTCCTTTACTGACCCATCAGACGACGCTGGGCCTTCACGAGCTCGATGATGGATATGGACTGCTATTTGCTGCTGCTACTGAGGATCATAGCTAATGTTTCTTTATGCACTTTGGATTTTAGTTACTTTTATGCACTTTTGATTGTATTAGACTTATTATGAGTTGTGACTCTTGAGACTTTTAGTCGTTATATCAGTTTATATGCTGTTTCTTCTCTTATCTTTTGGTGTGTTTTTCTTAATTGTTTATTGTTAATTGCTAAATGCCAAAAGGGGGAGATATTTGTATATTCCATATTATTTTTTGTATTTGTGCTTTTGGGAGACATGTTCTTATCAGGCCAACAGGATTCAAAGCAATGATTACGGGAGAGCTATTTTTTAAGCTCGGCATTGATTATGGGGGAGCTTTACTTTTTGTCCTTAAATGTGTCCAGGTATGAATATTGAATATACAATTATTATTTTGTCAATTATCAATATATGGGAGATTGTTGACACAGAGTCATGGTCAACCAAATATTGATAGAATTGACTAAATAATACTTGTGATAATTCAATACGACACATGCAGACTGCATCCAGCTCAAGTCAGACGACAGCTCAGTTTTGCAAATGTAAGTTATTTTTGAGTCTGTATTTTATAATTTATTGAGTCTAGACTTATGTAAGCTGAGTTGTGCTGAGCATCTGAGACTTAACCTATACCCTACCCAAAATCCAAAAGCTCCACATACATCAAAATAAGCCCATTGGACCATAGACCTATTCTGTGCTCTGGAGACAGAGTTCGCACCGAACTCTGCCTCCACACAGAGTTCGGGCCGAACTCTGTCCCCTAAAAATCAGCACCCTAATTTTTAGGGTTGGTTGGTTGCTAGTTGTCCAACGGCCAAATATTTGAAAATTCCTACCAGAATTCTGGCCGAATTCTGCCTACTGGTATCCTATAAATAGGCCATGAATTCTCTCATTTTCATTCATCCAATCTTCTCTTCTCTTCTCTTCTCTCTAAAGCTCAATACAAGCCATACCCTTCTTCATCTACTAGCCACAAGCTCCCTAAGCCTCAAGTGCTCAGCATTTTTCAGTTAGGAGTTTGTGCAAGAGTTCAAGAAGTCGCTTGGAAAATTCTAAGCATCGCCACTGCGATCTTTGTAAGATGTTGACGTGCTCTTCTGAAGAAAAGGCATGGAATGTAACTACTATTTCACAAATAGTAGATTTAATCCTGAGCTAGAGTTCTCAGGCCTGGACTAGTCCTCCACGAGGGAAACCAGGTTAAAAATCGGCTGTGTTTGTGTATGCTTTCTTGCTCCTTATTTATTTCCGTATTTACTCTGATTAGTTTTACTTGTGAAAGAGTTTAAATTTTTAATTGGCAATTATCGCTATAAACTCTATTCACCCCCCTCTAGAGTTGCCATCTGTTCTTCAACCCACTCCAACACACATGTCAGTCGTTCCTCCATCCTGAAATACTTGAAAAATCATCGGTTGTACAAACCTCATGCGCCGAATATGTGCTTAAATGACACAAACTCATTGGTACTCCTAGAAATTCTGACCACGTAGGTATCTATGTAGCATCCAATCCGCCCAAAAGGTTACTCTCTCTCTCTCTCTCTCATATATATATATATATATATATATATATATATATATATATATATATATAGAAAAACCTAATAAGATAATGTGTTGTTATTGTCACTCCTAAAATATCATCCTGCACTTTTTTTTTTAATTTCTATCATTCAAATTTCAAATCTACCCTAGCATTAATCTAATATTAATTAATTTGTGCATGCATGAAAAGAGAAGTACATTATGACATTTTAGGAGTGCCAATATATAATGTTAATGCAGGGACATACTTGAAATTTGAATGAAAGAAAATTAAAGTGGAGTGCATGGTGATATTTTAGGAGTGCCAATAAATACATCCATAAGATAATATAATTAGATTTGTTGGTGATTGTAGAATAGAGCATTAGACGGGGGAAGAATAATTAGGATCATATTGTATAAAATCTTTGTAATATAAATAACACTCAAAGTTGATCACTTTTTAAGCTCCTTCGGCAAGGCCTTGCGAAGGGAGTGTGTGAGGCTTAGTTAACTTTCCAATCACAAAACCCCCATATCTCGATGAAAACATCGAATAGGTATTAAATGATATGTTCACTCCATGTTTGGGAGAGGTCGGACAATAAACATCGTGCAAATCAGTTACCAACAACCTGATTTCGGATAAATGTGATTATTGTCGAGGAACTAGTGAAGTGTGAGATCCAAACTCGTTCTCTAAATTGCATCATCATTTAGGCTAAACCGTACTATAATTGTGTTAGTGACTACTTAGGTCATAAAGATAGTTATATAATAATAAATTACTAGACTTAGAGATATGTAAGTCATATTACAAGTTAATACTATAATACGTACTTACGATTTTGTTTCATTTCAACTTTCCTATCAAATATTGGACTTTGATTCTCAATATCATATTATTTATTTTATTTACTTTATCGTTCTTGGATCGAGGACTTGCATGTCTTTGATAGCCTAGTTTTTGTTCACTAGATGATGACATGCATGGTACAAGAGGAGAGACTACCTCTATATAGTGTGGACGAATCTGAAGAGTTATAACATAAGCCATGAAAGGAGTAGCAATTTAAAAAATTTAAGCTATAATCTTTTATGTGTATATTAATCTCTTATGGAAAATAGACATATAGGTTGTGTAATCTAATAGTGTATAGTGAAAAGATGTAAAAATTTATAAAAATATTTATGGTTTAGCATTGTCCATACTTCATCCTAGAACTTACAGACAATAATTTCATATATGGATAATAGTGTATTCATATAGTACGTAGTCTGGGATGCTAGTTACGTACTCGGTTCTGGTATTACGGGAGCGAAATGTGACACCATAACTGCTACCGAAGGTGAGAAACGCCTACAAGTCGGATAATGTTACCTAGTTACTGGAGAACGAGAACATGATAAGCGGAACATGACTGTACGAACCTCCACAAATGATCTCTGTCTGATAAACTTTGAATCATCTCCTAAATTTCCTTTTAACTCTCTTGAAAGTTGTAACACTCTGAACTTAACCAGCTATAATTAGATTAGGAATAACTATTTAAACCTTATCCCTAAAATGCCAAACCTGGAGCCATATGGGTCGTCAAATATGATAAAAACCTTCTAGTGTTACATAATGTACCTTCAATTTGGTAGTATGTACCCCCGGATTGACGATACCTTTTAAAAACTTAGTGTAACACTATAACGCCCCAAAACTAGAATACTGGAGAGCGGTGATGGATCAAGCCAGTTACATATACCAGAGTACTCCAGTACCCTGAGATACGATCACAACTGTATAGACATGAGGGTTACTACTATAATCAATCAGTCAATCATAGGTCAAACAATCCTATGTATATCAATCATAGGCAAATAAGTAAAGTACAAGAAGTATGATCATCAGACATAAAATAGTAAAGTATTCCAAACTATGTATACATAGATGATCATGGAACTAGTAATACCAAATGAAGAATTAGCAAGAGTAATAGTCATACATGATCAACTCTAACTATAGTCTAGATTAACACAAATCATATCCATGCCCGTAGGCTAAATGTCGAGATCCAAAATACGAGCTAAACACATACACGATAGCTAAATCGCAAAAGTATATATACATATACTAGTAGATAAAAGAAGGAAAAAAGCTCACTCAGGTGCTCTATTGCTCCGGGTGGTCACCATCGAATGGAATATACGGAAGATCCTTCGGTTCCGGTACCAAATCTGGCCAAACAAAATCAGTGGGGTCAGACCCAGATGGCAAGACCAAAACAAAGTCAATTAATGAACCAAAAACTAATATGAAAACATAATAAAGATCGAAGGAAAGACAATAAGTACAATCATGAATAATGTAAAGGTACCCTAGTAAAATATATAAGTAAATTGGAAACAAGTAAATAACTGAAACATGTGAGCATCTACAAGATCATGTGAAGTAAACTGGAATAACATATAAGTACATGATCAAGAATCATGGTACGAACAGTAAACATGTACATGAACTATAATCAGAAGTATCACACAAAACTTCAATCACGAAAATTGAAAAAAAACAACTCAGAAAAGATAAAGTACTTGCATATCCGCATATGGGCGTCGATACTGTAAGACAAATCTCACAAACACTAACATTTACACACTTCCAATTAAATTGGCGGTATATACCCCCATACTGGCCATACGCTTCAAAAACTTAACATAACAATGAAGATACATATTCGTATTCGTACCTCCAAATTATCCCTCCAATACGTCTCTCCTTATGTGGCAGCTGACGTGACATGTTAAATAATATTATGTGTCATTTGACATGGTCGATGACATGGAAAATTTTAACCCAAAAAGTTAATTATCCAAATTTATCCATTATAATTTAACGTTAATTTTAATGTTAATGTTAATTTAATATTAATATTAATATTAATTAGTGTTAATGTTAATATTAATGCTAATGTTAATATTAATATTATTGTTAATGTTAACGTTAATATTAATTTTAATATTAATGTTAATATTAATTTTAATGTTTATTTTAATTTAATGTTAATTTTAATTTTAAAACTTGTCACGTCAGCTGTCACGTCAATATGTCACGTCAGCTGTCACGTAAGGAAGAACGATTTGAAAGTACAATTTGGAGGGACAAATAGTATTATTCTATTCTTATACAGACAGTACATATTTTAAGCCATTTGTCAACTCATTTAACCTCTCGAGTTTCTTCTCTTTGAGCTGTACTTGTTATTGACTTTTGACGATCGTCATCCACCTCGAGGCATTCTCCACCTAGAAAAGTAACGAAACCATCCCCCACCAATTATTTGCTATCCCTATCATACAATAACGTTCTCCAACCAACATTTACAACTACAATCATATATATATGTATAGACCCCATCCTCTACTTATGTAATATATCACCTACATCTCCAGTCATCCATCAACCTACTATATCCAAATTAACTCAGTTGCATGCACAGACCATAGTGATCACAAAACATGCAACGTTCATCACATTCCTCTTACTACTACTACTAACCACTGCCGTCCAATCTGCTAAAGTTCCGGCACTCATCGTGTTCGGGGACTCGACGGTGGACGCGGGCAACAACAACCACATACCGACGCTCCTGAAGAGCAACTTCAGGCCCTACGGCCGCGACTTTGCGGGCGGGAAGCCGACGGGCAGGTTCTGCAACGGCCGTCTCGCCACCGACTTCATCTCGGAGGCGCTCGGGCTGCCCCCTACCGTGCCGGCCTACCTGGACCCCGCCTACGGCATCCGCGACTTCGCCAGGGGGGTCTGCTTCGCCTCAGCCGGCACGGGGTTCGATAATGCTACTTCGGACGTCCTCGTAAGTCGAATCATGTACTTTCTTAAGTTTTTGTTACTGAGAAAATATGTATGAATGACTTGGGGTTGTGGGGTTTAGATGGAAGGGGTCGGTTATATTTTTCAGGACTTACAGCTGCTTGTCTTGTACTTTAGACGACATGGTGGGGATCCAAAGTATTTAAGATTAGCATCCTTAGTTGTTGGCAGTGCACCGGTTCGTTTGAAGTTTGATCATACCAGTTTGGTAGCCCACAATATATATATATATATTTTGAAAGAAGGTAATTGTGGCGAACGCTCCCACCAGGAATCGATCTCCTGACCACTAGGGTCGCATGCATCTCTCTTAACCACTAGGCTAGAGGTCATTTGCTATAATATATATAATATATATATATATATATATATATATATATATATATAATTTGACCGTAATTCAGTACTACAAGACTGTTAAAAAAAATTGAGACGTCATTTCTCCAAGTCGAGCCGTGGTCCAAGCCATCCAGCCGTCCGGAGGAGGATTCGAACCCGAAACCTATATTTCGGGGGTCTCCCACACTACTACTAGACTAGTGCCTTAGGACCTTTTGGAATAGCAAAATGTGTCACATTTATCATCAAATAAGTGTACATCATTATATCACATCCTATACATAATATCTCGACATATTTAATATCATGTATTTGAACTTTAATTCAAAATGAAAATATTTATTAGTGTAATTTTTATATAAATTAATAAGTCGGTTTGTGAGACGATGGTTTGCCTTCCTTTGATTTTGTGACCGAAATATCTCCGAGCGAAAGAAAAAAAAAAGCAATTGTATTTTCTCTTATTAATTTATTAATTTTATTTAATGACACTAATAATAATATGGTCCGTCATTAGTGATAGTCTGTCTTGGACTATTAGTATCAATAATTCTAATTTAGTTATTGTTCGGAACCGCCTCGTTTTTCTCTTTTCCTTGTTTTTTATGGAAAATGCAACTTTGCTGTCCGTGGGACTGGTCCGTGCCCACGTGACAGACAACCATTGGCCCTCCTGCTAACTTGGGCCCACTTAGATGGAGGAGTCAATGAACGTCTGCCACGTAGGAACGGGCCAACGCGGACCAATCCTCCGGACGATCAAATAGCAGCGTTATTTTGTTTTTATGTACCACTATACTATCCTTAACCCCTTGATGGTTAAATGGTTGTATTATGTCCAATAGTGAATTTTTTTTGTCCAAATAGTGAATTGGAATTGTAAACCATAAAATTCTTGATACAATGAAACAATATCTTGGATGAATATAGCAATGATAATATCTGAAATGGCAGCATTGAATGCCAATGCTTCCATTACATGAAAATGGATACCAGTGGCACAGACAAGATAAATAAATGTCACGTGTGCTAATGGCATGTTGGACCTCCATTCTATAGTTCCGGATGCATTATATATATATATATATATATATATATATATATATATATATATACGAAAGGATAGGCATTCCCACAATTTTTGCATCCCCATGTTCACATCCGTTGGATGTGCTTTAAGTCATCTAATCTTAACCATTGGTAAATCAACGGTTAAGATTAGATGACTTAAAGCACCATCCAACGGTACAAATAAGAGGGATGCAAAAAGTGTGGGGATCTTGATCCTTCCTCTATGGAGGGACAAGTAGACACCCTCCCGTAAGTGGCACCCTACCTCCCTTATTCTTATATATATATATATTATATATATATATATATATATATATAGAGAGAGAGAGAGAGAGAGAGAGAGAGCATAATCAATAGCCTAGTGGTTAAGAGAGATGCATGCGGCCCAAGTGGTCGAAGTTCGAGCTCCATTGTAGGCGAGTTCACCACAATTACCCATTGCTTCAAAAAATCTCCTGACCACTCGACCGCATGCCTCACCATCACTAGGCTATATATATATATATATATATATATATATATATATATGACCTCAAGCCTATTGGTTAAGAGAGATGCATGCGGTCCAAGTTGTCGGAGTCCCAGGAGACAAGTTCGACACAATTACTCATTGCCCCAGTGGAGGCAAGTTCGTTGATGTCCCATAAATCTAATATAATTCTACTAGTACATTAACTGTTTGTACATATACATTTGTTGACAAGTAAGTATAGAAGTTCTTGTGTTGGCATACTGTTTTAAATGGTCAAAACGAGTCTAGGCAAGAAGTATATATAAGTACTGTTTGGTTAATGGACACCGTGTCATGATTTTGTCAGTCTGTGATACCCCTCTGGAAGGAGGTGGAGTTCTTCAAAGACTACCAAAGGAGGCTAAGGAGATACATGGGGGAGGCGAAGGCGAAGTGGACGGTGAACGAAGCGGTACATCATCAGCATCGGGACCAACGACTTCCTCGAGAACTACTTCGTGCTCCTAACCGGACGGTTCAAGCAGTTCACGGTGGAAGGGTTCCGGGACTTCATCCTCGGCCTCGCCGCCGATTTCGTCACGACCATCTACTACCGCCTCGGCGCGCGCAAGATCTCCTTCACTGCGCTCAGCCCGATGGGCTGCCTGCCGCTCGAGCGGACCGCCAACGCGCTGCGCGGGGGCGGATGCGTCGAGGAGTTCAACGAGGTGGCCCGCGACTTCAATGCCAAGCTGCAGGCGATGGTTGGGGAGCTGTGCGCCACGCTGCCGGGGATCAAACTCAAATACACTACGCCGTACGATGCTTTGCTTCATATAATCAACAACCCTCTCAGTACGGTAAGTGTAGGCTAGCTGATGCTCGTCCATTTTTTTCATATAATCAGGATTGCTACTGATTTTCTAGGAAAAACTATTTTACCCTCGGTCTTTGACGGCAAACCGTGAACGCGTGTTGCGTGTCAGCTTTCCATTGACCCTTTCCTATTTGCTTGGGCCTATCACAAGTTGACCTGCCAATGGGCTGCTGGCACATAACGGACGGTCCAAAAGTGCAGTCCAAAACTACGGTCCAAATAGTGCCGTTCAATCTTCTATGCCAATAACAAGCAAGATAGGAACCTATAGGTTGACATGTACTGAGTATGTTGTTATTGCACCAAAACTTTAAAGTATTATATATTATATATATATATATATATATATATATATATAATATAATTATATATATATATTCATGCAAATCAGTCCACACTTAGCATATCATATCCTAGTCCACTCCAGCTCAGCCGAACTCAGAATTTTTGGCCACCTAGTGAGGATAGATACGACTAGTTCTATGATGATTAGTCACAGATTTATATGAAGTTAGGGACTGAATTGTGCCCTTTGCCATATTTCCGTCCTTGAAGCTTGAAGGTTCCTTTTCTAACAGCACACTTTCTTATATATCGATCCAACAATCAACCAATTGTGTCATCTGATATTTGTAAGTTGTAGTACAAAACCTAAGTCCAATATATATATATATATATATATATATATATATATATATATATATATATATTCACTATATAATAGGAAACTTGATGGTGAAACTTTTGAATTCCAAAAATACCCTTATATCTATACTAATTAAAAATGATTCATTAATTTTAATAAGGACAACTTAATAATTATGAAGACTACTCCTTGATTTTCTAAAGAGTTTTCCTAAATTAACTAAAAAATATTAAAATACGTACACATATGCTAGTATATATATATATATATATATATATATATATATATATATATATATATATATATATATATTCTTGAAATATGTCAAATTTTGATCATAGCCTAATTAATTGTTTGTTGATTATTAATTTCTAGGGATCGAGAACGTGGAGGAAGGATGTTGCGGAACTGGCAAGTTCGAGATGGGATACCTGTGCAACGATTGGGACCACGAGACTTGCCCAGACGCAGACAGGTACATGTTTTGGGATTCATTCCACCCGACGGAGAAGGTGAACCGGCTCATGGCTCAGCTCACAGTAACGAACTTGGCTGAGTTTCTATGAGAGCTAGCTTCTGGAATTAATTTCAGTCACCAAAATGTATACCTAATTACACAACCATCCATCTTTTTTTCTTTTGCTCATGCATTATCAGTTTGTAAGATACTGTAATCAAACATATTGAGCTTTTCCTGCTTCATTCAAACCTCAAGGTTATTCTTTTGTCGGAAACACAGTGTGACTCGAATCGTGCGATATTGAATTGAGCTCATATGTCTTAAAAGAGAATTCTCATATAAAACTTGAACCAATTTCAATTATCTACACCACATGATCCCACCTCCTAATCGGTGTGGGATTAAATTACCAAATGTCTCGCTATTGCCAATAGATTTAGGGTATACTCTCCAATTACAACTATATTCGTCATTTATATGTAATCTTATGTGCATTATTCGAAGTAGTCGAATAAGTAAAATTATGCTTAATTGTTGTCACTAATTAAACTTCTAAATTTAATACAAATTTTAAATTGTCTTCCAACAAATAATTCAGGAGTATCAAACATTATCATCATTATTATCAAATTCATCATCTACATTTTCAACTAAATCATCACTATCATCGTCGTTATTGCCTCCATCTACTATATTTTCATCTTCAGTCACAGAAATAACTTGGTGAGAAGAACTAGGACCAGGACGAACATTATTAGTAATAGGAACACGTCAACTACTTATGTAAGGTGGTGCTGGAGTAACAAAAATACTAATATACGATGATTGTACATTAATTTAAAGAATCAAGGTCCATGCTTGATCACTATTTAAATTTATAGAACTACAAGCAAAAATAAGTACTAATAAAATTCATCAAAATCGATAGAAAACTGTTCAGTATTTAAATTATGTAAACTATTATACTTAATATTTTGATTAACTATAAGAACTTCGGTTAAAGCTTCTTCGTAAGCTAACTCATTTAGGGCACCTCCAAGCGAGCATAATATTGTTATACTTTGATCCATGTTGGTAGGTGAAAGAACAGCTGAACACATAGTCTTCTACTTCTTCTGAATATTGGCAGGTGAAAGAAACAGAAAGAGAGCATTCTACTTCTTCTGAATAGCAATTTGAGATGTAGAGAAAGATATTGAGTAATTTGAGATGGAGAGTAAAATATTGAGTTGAAAGAGAAAAATAAGCTACTCATTTATAAGAAATGAGAGAGTTGTTGGAGTGGAAGTAGTCGTTGGAGTTAAAATAGCCGTTGAAGGAGCCGTTGTAATTGAAATACCTATTGCTAAAAAAATCAACCCAAAATCAACCCACTGTGCGAAGCTTCCTGCCCCTGCCAAGCTGACTGAACCAGCCAAATTGCAAGAATTCCTTTAGACAGATTCTGCCAGTTCGTCTGTCAGGATGTTCCTATATTCAAAATAATTGAAAACATGTTATCTGAGCGTAATTTTATGAAACTTTGGTGCTTTGTTGCAAATTTTTTGAATTCACAATGTATTTGTTATATCATGTCATATCATGTCACATTTATAATTTATTTGACAGTTACATTGGAGAATAACTTTTTGAATAAAAATTTGTCACTACGTGGCAATAACTTTTTTTCAAATCCACAACAGGGACAATAGGGATGAAGTGTTGGGAATCGGATACGCCCTCTTGCGCTCCGATACCGTGTCTGAGACGTTGCCGCAGCAGAAACGTAGGCCAACCCACCTGAAATAACCAACCCCCGTCTAAAGGACACCAAGCACAGATAAAGACAAGTATATGGTAGTGACTACGTCACTGGACAAATTCCAATCTCTATAACTAAGATAAAATTACAAGATTGACAAAAACTAATATTGAACCCATTGTCCTAATAAGTTCAACCCCCTCACCACACTCAAGAAGAAAAGAAAGAGATTACAATTGAAATCGCTCACCAACCCGTAGCAATCTCCCTAACCGAAGTTGACGACCCATCGATTAGATCTTTTCTTCCTTTTGTCTTGGATGGCAAAGTCCTAAGAGCAAAGTGTGGAACTTTCTCTTAGATTTCCTGTGGACGAGCACCTCGAATCTCCATTTTTTGTGATGTACTTTGTGCCTCCACCCTCACCCCATATATATAGGATGAGAAAAACCTATTTTAGGTCATAATAGGATTTCTGAAATAGGAAGCCCTCAAATAGGAATCCTACTACACCTAAATTAGCCCATCAACATCCTATTTTAGATTATAATAGGATCTATTAAATAGGAAACCCTCAAATAAGAATCATATTATATCTAAAATAGTCTAGCACTAATTATGGACATCCAAATCAAATTAAATCAAATATTTAATCAGATTTGGACTCCATAAATATGCTATTACCAAATCTAGACTGGACTCCAACATTCTTCCCCTCCAGTCGGATGAGAGGGTGTTGACCCCATGGCTCCTCAACTGGACTCCATGCCTGTCGTCATGCGTAGAGTTCCTGCTCTTCCATGCCACTGATCTTCGATCCCTCGAGCTGGTTTGCATCTTCCTTCGTCTCCAGCTCCTCGACCGTCACGTCGACGCTAGCTGCCATGCGTAGCACCTCTTGCACTACTGGGATCCTGCCGATATCAATAACACGATCAAGACCGATGTCCCTGACGATCAGCCTCACCGCAAGTCTCGGCTGCCTGTCCCCAACTTCTGTCTTCCACCGAAAAGTGCTAACATTTCGACGAGCTTCTTCATCCATGGCTGGCCCAACCAAGCAGACGGTACGGTCCTCCTGAGATTCGAACTCCTGAACCTGCCCACCTTCGTGCCTGAACTTGAAGCTCCCCATACACATGCGTCCTCGAGCAGAACATCACGCACTGTGCATGTCGTCGATGACCCACAGCTCCCCCTGAACTGTGTGAATGATGATGCTCTCGCCTCAGATTGAGTTTGCTACAAACTTTGATCTCCTTCCTGGATTCGAACTGCTGAAATCGATGTCGCTTCGTGAAGCTTTGGCAAATAACCCGTCGCCAAAACCGGATCCGTAGAGCAACCCCCACCTGGAGATCGACCAGTTGTCATGGACCGATAGACTGACCCTCAATCTTTGACTCACCACCATCCGTCACTTTGTCTCGACGAACCGAATCCTCCGTATCCCTTAAAGTACCTAGAAGCCCCTCTTCAGCAAGTTTTCGACGAACTACCTCCTGTCGAGCACCCCTCGAGTCTCCATCCGGTGTCTGTGGCCTACCTGTACAGCTCAGCGGCTTGAGCCTGTACATGCCACAACATAAATCTCCCCGAGCCAGCTGTTGGGAACCCTTCGCAAGCATCCAATCTTCGTCCCCAAACAGACTGCGACAGCCATCATCTGCCAGCCTCCCTACCGAAATTAAGTTATAGCACAAACTCGGTATATGTCGTACACCCTTGAGAACGAGCTTCGCACCGAGCTCTGTTGTCAAGTGTACATTACAGATGCCTACAACTGCAGCCGTGCCCTTGTCGCCCATCTTCACACGTCCAAATCTGCTGCCGCGGTATGACGTGAAGATCCTCCAATGTGGAGTGGCGTGATACGATACCCCCGTATCCATGACCCAGTCATCGTCATGACAAAAGCCACAAGGTTCCTCTGCGTCGGTTGCTGCGATAATGATATCTTCCATTGCTGTGAGATCCTTCTGATCGTCCTTGCCTTTTGTCTTCTCAACTTTGAGCTTCATGCAGTTCCTCTTGATATGATTCCTTTCGCCACAGTGATAGCAGCCCTCCTTGCGGTCCACAATCGTAAGATTTCGAGAATTTTCTCTTGTCCTCGCTTGTGAATTAGGTCTTCCCTTTCCGTAGGAAGTCACCAGAGTGGACTCCTATGATGATTCCACTTTCTTGTGTCAAACCTCCTCATTCAACAAGCTACTTTTGACTACCTCCATCGTGACAACTCCATCAGATGCGGAGTTGCTCACCGACCACCAACGTCTCCTAGCTTTTCGACAGAGAACTCAAGAGCAGTAGGGCCTGAAGCTCATCATCAATCACAATCTTTATCGCAGACAGCTGATTGATGATACCATGAACCTCGTTCAGATGTTGTGCCACTGGGGCACCCTCCGTGTACTTCGAGTTGACGGTTGGCGAATAAGAAACGCCTTGTTGACAGTCGTCTTCCTTTCGTACAGCGAATACAGCTTCTCCCATAATGCTTTTGTTGAACTCTCCATGGACACGTTGTGAAATACCGAATCATCCAACCATTGGCGGATGAATCCAACAACCTTTCGATCTAGTCGTTTCCAGTCTTCAGCAGCTTTGTTCATTGGCTTTGCATTGTCGCCCTCCAACGGACCATGCAAGTCCTTGTACCAGAGTAGATCCTCCATCCTTGGCTTTCAAATCGTCCAGTTTTCCCCTGTGAGGGTGATCATATGAGTGTTCATCTGCTCCGTAGATATGGTTGCCAAAACCTCCAAAGCTCTGATACCAGATATTGGGAATCGGATACGCCCTCTTGAGCTCCGATACCGTGTCTGAGACGTTGCCGCAGCGAAAACTTAGGCCAACCCATCTGAAATAACCAACCCCTTCTAACGAACACCAAGCACAGATAAAGACAAGTATATGGCGGTGACTACGTCACCTGGACAAATTCTAATCTCTATAACTCAAATGAAATTACAAGATTGGCAAAAACTAATGTTGAACCCTTTGCCCTAATAAGTTCAACCCCCTCACCACACTCAAGAAGAAAAGAAAGATATTACAATTGAAATCGCTCACCAACCCGTAGAAATCTTCCTAACCGAAGTTGACGATCCCTAACCGAAGTTGACGATCCCTCGATTAGATCTCTTCTTCCTTCTGTCTTGGATGGCGAAGTCCTAAGAGCAAAGTGCAAAACTTTCTCTTAGATTTCCTGTGGACGAGCACCACGAATCTCCACTTTTTGTGCTGTACTTTGTGCCTCCACCCTCACCCCATATATATAGGATGAGAAAAACATATTTTAGGTCATAATAGGATTTCTGAAATAGGAAGCTCTCAAATAAGAATCCTACTACCCCTAAAATAGCTTATCAACATCCTATTTTAGATTATAATAGGATCTCTTAAATAATAAACCCTCAAATAAAAATCCTATTATATCTAAAATAGTCCAGCACTAATTATGGACATCCAAATCAAATTAAATCATATATTTAATCAGATTTGGACTCCATAAATATGCTATTACCAAATCCAGACTGGACTCCAACATAAAGATGCTTTATGAATACTTATGGGCTGACAATGTACATCCACTAACGGATATATCCATATTTTGTTTATATCTATAAAGCATTGTACCATGATTGGGAAGAGTGAAAAAAATAATTCAAAAACATTCTCATCTTCCTTGTTCGTTTTCTATTTCTCTTTGGTATCACAGCATCTCTGAAAACCAAACGGTTCCATTGATCCACCATTAATCATCTCTCCGTCAAACTAGAGATAGATAACTACTACCTATGGAGCTCATTATTTCAACCCATCCTTACCTGTTTCAAACGGCACTGGATCAGCTGTCCCAAATTCGGTGTCTCAATCATGTCTCTCCCCTCTATGACATATGGACCCCACCGATAGAAATCAACAAAAAAAGCCTGCATGTCATAGAAGGAAGACATAGATTGGAACACCGAATCAAAGATAGCTAGTCCGGTCTTGTTTCAAACTGCGTGGGCTCACCGATGGAAGCAAACATTATCCACCAAAATCTATCACCACCGGAAACGAAAATGCCACCAATGCACCAAGCCACGTCTTCACGGATTGGATGGACCTGGACCAAGTACTCATGTTCTGGATATCAATGCCACATTCTCAGCACCAAATTGGATATGAAAAAATCCAAATTTAAAATTGTTGATTTGTAAGAGAAAAAAGGGAAAAAAAGCAAACAAAGATTAAGAAAGAAGAACAAAAATAAACGAATAACAACATCTGAAGCCCCGGGATATGTCACACTTAACTAATTAGTGTTTGACTTGACTCTCCTCTCTCTTGCCTTATCCAATTAACAAGGAGAATGTCGGTCTATCGATGAATAAGCTAATTTGAAACTACTTCTAACCTCACACAATGAGCAAAGTCGAGATGTTGATAAGAAAGGGGACCAATGCTCTTCTACTTCTTTAGAAAATGCTTTTGTGCCCGTGGTTTACGTGACCGCCAATTGATACACCGTTACATGGCAGCCACCCATTGGCCTCACTACTAGCACCATAGGATTCCATCTCCTAAAAATTCAGGCCAGGAAGTCAATAAAAGTTCACCACATGATAGGCTGAGCTAGTAGCGATCACAAAAATACGGGTAAGCTATGACACTGATTTTGTCCCAAGAAGATCAGCAGTTGGAACACTTACAAGCACATCAGAGGTAGCATTGTCATATCCGCTTCCTGCAGAGGCAAAGCAAACAATGGTGTCAGATTCCTTTATACCGTACGCTTAATCGTAAAATTGTTATGGAATAATGTATAGATACCAGAGATAAATCTAATTTAATGAGGGAGCCAAATTATTATATATATTATTATATAATATAATATATATATATATATATATATATATAGAGCGAGAATAAGGATATATAGAATAATGGAGGTGAGGTGCCACCTCACCGTGAGGTGGCACCATGTCACCCTCCCTTCCCCCCTATGCTATCATCATGCACTTTGGTGCATGATGATAGCATAGGGAGGTGACTTGTAGCCACCCTCCATAGGGTGGCACCTCACCTTCCTCCCTTCATATATATATATATATATAAATATATATATATATATATAGGGTTATGGTCCCCAACTTATACGACCACTAAAGAGAAAGTTTCTCTTTCCCTTCTGCCCCCATCAACAAAAAAAGAGGGACAAATGATTCAGATTCCTCTTTATCATTAAGGGTGACGTCTGCTTCAAGGGTCAATCAATGAATTCAGGTACGCTTCCGCATTTATTTTGTTCTTCATCTCATGAATTAACAGACAGTAATTTTCAGCAAGTGGTATCAGAGCCTCCTTATTGAATCATGTGTTTGAAGTTTCAGACATTTTTTTTTATTCAGGAACCCCTAGGTCATTTGATCTAATTTAATTTAGAGTTCTGATTGTTCGGTCAATAGTTTTTTTATGATCAACCAATTTAGGTCCCTCCTCATGTATACTCTTATGTATATTGTTGATTTTTTTTTCAAACGTTGGATTTATGGTTCCGATGGTTCTTAATGTAACACGTTCTTTGTTAATTCTCTGGATTCCATGGATTTGGATTTGTAAGCAAAGTAGTTGATTCTCTGTTTGGATTTACTATTCAACTACTTTGCTTGCTTGAGGACTTGTTTTGTACCCACTACTTAATTAAAGACAAATCAGTTGCGGTCTGGGGAGGCCATTGTCGGGATCCATCTCAATGACCCCAAGGTTGAGAGGTTTGCCAGCCGCTCCAAATAAAATTAAAACCTTCTTTACTTTGCTCGGTACTATTATCAATCATTAAGTCCTTCTGTCGGTTGAAATATGCCTACTTGCTTCTTAGAACCATCCTAAAGCCCCCACTTGGAGTACAAGCTCGAAGATCGACAATATTTTTTGGTAATCTAGTGTTGAAGACAATTTTCTGGTACCATCAAATTTTATTCTGTCTGTAGAAGCATGGAAATAATGAAGAAAGATTCATGCGGCCAGGGAACCCCATGCGGCTCAGATAGTCCATGCGGCTCAAAGATTCATGCGGCACAAGGGACTATGCGGCTCACGACTTTCCATGCGGCTCAGAAGAGAACGTGGCTTGCAAACAGTTCTCCCCTCCGCCCTATACTGCATTAATTGCTTTGACTGCTGACTGACTCTGACGAAACGATAGGCCAGACACAAAGAGGCAATTATGACTCTGTCATAATGACAGAATCCTAGGAAATCAAAGAAAATCTTTGGCACAACCCCCCGAGATCCAGAAAACACATGCAGCCTAGACACGTGGACAGTCATATGCGGCTCGAGCGGGAGACTCCCCATGCGGCTCAGGCCGAAGTTGCCCTATGCGGCCCGATCGAAACAAGCCCTATGCGGCTCACAAGTATCATCTCCATGCGACTCATTACCCTTTATATGGTCCGGATTATCATGTGGTTCGAAGACTCGGGGCCACTCCCCGAGCTGCCCTGACACGTGGCCAGGCTTATGCGGTTCAAACTTTATGGTCGGCCCAATCCTTATGCGGCTCAGTGACTCCCAAGACACGTGTCATAAAGCCAATCAATTTCCCAGATTTACTGCAATCAAGATGGGTCAATCCCAATAATCTGGAACACGTGGCAGGAGAATGAATTAAATTTTCATTCAGATTCGCAGACATCAGCAAATCATCATCATGGAGATTTATTCCAATCAGCATTAATTACTGATAGGATTTGGTGCAATCTACACTAAATGGCCCAGATTCATCACACTCGAGATTAATGGCCCAGATTGATCAATCAACAGGCCGTCGCCACTCTAAGGGGCAATCATTGTAACCCTAATGATTGATTCCCTTCTTATAAATAGCAAGTGTCATTCCCTTGCAGGAGGACCCCTTTTCGATCAGAAAGAGCACGAGAATACTTGGAGGAAAAAACAGAGAGAGAGAGCAGAGAGAGCATTTCTTCAACGCCAAGCAATCTTCTGGAGCCAAGGCTGCATACTGATCGCCCAAGGAGTAGGCACAGCGGCCGTCGCTTTCCCGAGCCTCTATCGTCACCCTCCAGAATCTAAAATAAACAATTGTACTTAGACTGTGTACCTAGGCTTGCGTCCCTAGGCTTTCTTTGTACAAGCAGTTTGTAACGTGAAGTAAAATTCCAGTCCTCCCGATAATTGTTGCTCTTTTATATTTTTTGGCAAACACGATGGCGACTCTGCTGGGGACAAACTTCTCCACGGCTGAGGATTGGTGACGCAGTCGGATGCAGCCAAGCTTGGCTCCACGCAACAGAAGATGGTCGTCCATTTTGACCAACAGGCGTTTGAAGAGATGCTCTCTGAAGGAAGTGCCGGCCCAATCCAGAAGCGAACCCGCACAAAGAAAGCTCGCTGCGAGTGGAGGCCAAAATCATTCGTTCCTCCACAGCTCTTGACGGGGACTCTCTGCTACCCAGACGGCGAAGGCGACTCTCATACGTCGCCACTTCAAGCCGTAGAGTACTCTGCTGTCCCAAGTTGGCAGAGGAAAGCACTAGGATGCTGGACTTACAAGGACAAAGAGCGACTCTATGTGTCCTAAGAAGAAGCCGAGCACTCCTGTGCCAAATCTGCCAACCATGCAGGAGGCTCATGCGGGGAATCATCGAGCCGCATGAAGAAAGTCTATGCGGCCAGATCATCCAGCCGCATAAAGAAAACTCATGCGGCTGAACTCCTCCCAGCCGCATGAAAAGCCTATGCGGCTACGTCTGCCAGTCGCATGAAGACTACTGATGATAGCCGCCTGACGCCTACTCCATGCGCTCTGTCTTCGATCGCCTCTCTTATGGTCCTGATCTCTTGTGCTCCCAAGAAATATGTCTGACTCTCTCCAGTATCACTTAGACTCTTCCTACTATGTGCCCTTACGCACTAGAGCGAAAAAGTCTAAGGCACGCGAGCTTGGCGAGTTCGGTCCGCTGATCTGATCTCTGACCATCCGAGTCCCGTATACTGTTACGGGCGGCATCGGATGGGAAGTTATACAGAACCACTCGAGTCCAGCCCCCGGCGGCAGACGGACAGAGAGGTTCGTAAAAGTCTCCCAAAATCCCGGGAGCAAACATGGTCGATCCAGACCCATCTGACTTGCGTGAGGCCGTCCTCCACAAACGTAAGGAAAGAGAAAATGCATCGGGGTACAAAGAGTCCTCCCACGGGCGTCACTGCCACCCAAGTCATCGTCAACTACTGCTGCAATAACGCGACAATACGAGAAGACCGGCAGTCCATCTTTCAAAGACTGCAACAGCCATCGTCAGAAGACGAGCACTTCCCATCGTCTCCTGCAACTCCTCAGAAAGTCCCCATCGACGGGAAAGGAAAGAAGACCAGCGCTCCTAGTCCGAAGATATCAACCACTATGACTAAGAGACTGTCGTCTAAGCGGGTGCCCACCACCGCAGTCTTCCAAGGTACCCGTTCTAAAACGAAATCTGCCACAGTGGGAGATTCGTCATCCACAACACAGGGGGTTGCTGGGACTGGGGTTATCACTCCTCCAAACCTCACAACAATCCGATATTCCAAGAAGACGAGTCAAGGGAGGCACTCTCCCATCAGATTCAACAAACCTGACGTCCCCGAGAATGTCCACAACTCCCAAGACGAGGCAAACTCGGAGACTGGGGTACTGTTCCTTCCGAGTCTAAACCAGAGGAGAACATTCCCACATACCCCGACGACTTCTCACTACATGGTATGATTCGGAGGGCGCTTCCTCCACCGCTCCGTCCATCTCTCCTCATGTGAAGACGGTATTCATGACTGACAGCAGCCAAGGCGGTTTCCAGCGATCGCCAACGCATCGACACTCTCGAAGCCATATACTTGCCTTGGTCAAGTCTTGGACGAGATCAAAGTGGCCCTTCCGACTCTGTAAGAAGGGACGCCTGGTCAAACAAGCGCGGTCCCGCGGTCAACGACTCGAATTCAGCAGCACCGAACCCGGGCAACGATCCTCCTGAAACAACGGCCCCCACCTCCGTGGACGAGGCCCGCGAAGCGAGAAGAGAGGTCCAGGAGCTCCGACCCATGTTTCACGCTCGAGAAAAACTCTCAAAACTCAGATACGACAACCGTACCCTGCTGCCTGGAGGGACGTTTCATCCCACCAAGATATAAGCTATTCAATATCAATCCTTATGATGGCAAGACCTCAGCAAGTCGGTACATCACCTACTTCGAGGTCACCACCGACCACCTGTCCCATGATGATGCTATTCTCACACGATTATTCATCGGGGCATTGGAAGGGGCGCCTTCGACTGGTACCGCAACACTGCCAGACAACTGCATCCACTCCTTCGCCGACTTCAAGCGCAAGTTCTTGGAGAGATTCTACGAAGTATGGCAGGACATCACAATGTCCACCCTCATGGACATCGTCAAAGGGAAGAAAGAGCTAACAAGAAACTATATCGAGCGGTTTCACCAAACCGCAATGAAGCTGCCATCTGGAAATCCCGATTCCTCCTTGATCGAAATTGCCAAAAGAGATTGCTTCCACAATCAGCCTCTGGATGGGCGAAAGTTAATTCAAGGACTGGAAGATGTTTATCATCAGTGCCACAAGCGCCGAAGAACGATTGAAGAAGGCTCGCCAACTGGGATGGCATATCTCAGAGGGAGGGACAAGGGCAGGCGTTCCAATGCCAACACCAACAATGGGGGTAGCTCCACCAACAACCGGGACAACAAAGGCAAGCAGGCTATGGTGGCCGACACAGCACAAAAACCTGAGCCAAAACCGGCAGACAAGCAATGGCCACAAATAACCTACTCCTTTGAAGACGGCCACGTCAAGCCCATCCTGGACATGCTCATACAAGGAGACAGAATTCAGCTTCCTCCACCAAGACGGAACCGCGGCAGGCGGACATGGAGAACCCAAAGTACTACCATTACCATCGCTACGTCCACCATGCCACACACGACTGCTACCAACTAAAACGGTACTTCCAAAATCTTATCGATTCGAACGTACTGGCCATCGATTTCGAAGAGGTAACGGTGGCAGCCAATATGGTGTCAGTACAATTCGGCAGCTTTTCTCCGACATAAACTCAAGATGGTGTGGTCCCCATCCCTTTGGCAACAATGGAGATTGCTAATCTTCCACCTCCCCGAGAGCAGGCTGCTGGTCTAGTGCCTCTCACCACATCACGAGGGGAGGTCATGTGGGTCCATCCAGACTTGGTATCAGAAGTGACTCAGCCCACACCATCTTCCATTTGCAAGAAAAAGAGTGGAAAGGTCAGGTCCTGCCGCACAATCTCGACAGATATCGAAGAAGCTACAGCTGTAGTTACGCGGTCTGGGGCACAATCCCAACCGGTGGCTGACAACCGGGCTGAAGATCATCAGCCCGCTGCAAACTGATGCTCTGGGACCGGCTCAGCCTCCGACGGCCGACAAGCCTAGGTCGAGGGAGACTCGCTTTGACAAATCCCTCCGAAAAGAGGCATCACAAGGGCTGGAGAAGCCCTACAACTTCGACATCTTAGCACAATTGGCCAACACACCGGCCCGCTATACTACACTGGATACATCGGTGACGTAAGGTGGATCGGATGCACATTGATCCTGGCTCTTCCATAAGCATTATCCCGAAGGGTCTGCTACATCATCTCTGCATCCCAATGCATCGCATGACGTCTACAAGCACCGCCATCAGCGGTTTCAATTCGGGCATGAGCTACCCAATTGGGAAGATTCGTCTGAAGTGTCAAATTAGCGATCTCTAATCCGAAGTCACCTGCTACGTCATAGATGTAGACACTTCTTACAACATCCTCTTGGGGCGCCCGTGGATACACGATTATATGATCGTGCCTTCCACGCTGTACCAGTGCTTCAAATATATCGACAAACACGGCTTTGTGAGGACGGAATTTGCTGATATCGATCCCTTTAAAGGGGTTGAATCCTACTATTCAGACTCCTGCCTGTATGAAAAGTCGAAGAAGCACCTTGGTGAAGGAGATGTACAAGCTCGTACCGAGACAACCATAGGATCAGAAGAACCTCTGACGATCCACCTCCAAGCTCGCAAACCTGGAAAGTCTGCACCCCTTACCGCCACTCTGCTAAGGACGCAATCAGCCTCTCAGCACAAGAAGAGCAGATGATAATCCGGCTGCCAAGGTCTGTCCAAGTACCAAGACCCACAACAGAGACACTGACAATCAGGCTGCCAAGAATCGGCCAGCTGCAAACGGAGAAGCTCAATCCCTCCGATACCAATAACGATACGCCTTCCCAAGAAGGGTCGTCATCCCGATGCAAGGTCTGGAACTTCTAGCGAACCAACCACTCCCCGCCCAGCATCGAGTACCAAGCTGGGGTCGCTAGTCTGCCAACAACTCCGCACTCTGCTCCACCAGCTGAACCTCTGACGATCAAGCTGCCCAGGTCGTCCTCTCAATCTTCGTTCATACAGGGGTAGCCGAAGAGGAACCGGAGTTGGCCAAGTACATGGCTGACCATACTGATGTTCCCTCTACAGATGATGTAATCTCCCTAAAAAGATACCTTACTTCATCAATAAAGGGCTATCTTTGAACTACCTCAAGCTTAATAAGCTTTGTACAATGTATGCTATGGACACCGGTCTAGGCACTCACCTACACACACCGGTGACAAATGTGTACACTGCGATCTAGCTTACTCCAGTAGAAGATGCTTACCGCATAATTGAGGGAGGGGACCATCCAATCATCTTCGGCCGGAAGGACGATCCGTATCCCTTCACCATAGAAGAAGTCGACCTTGGGCCAGACACCGGAAGACTGCCTCTGTATCTTTATAGTCCCCAATCCAAATACCTCATGCAAAAACAGGAATATGATCTGGAGACGATGCCAGGTTTGAACTATGGTACTGGACGACGATTACCTTTGAAGCCACCGGTCCCGGCAGGCAAACCACGGGACTACTATAGCAAGACTCGATATGGATTAGGGTATGTAACACCTACGACGACCCCTGAAAGTTCAGATAAAGAATATGACTGGCATTCACATTCAACCGGGTCACCAACTTCTGACTCAGATACCAGCATCGGAGATGTGTTCAGACAAGTCTTATCAGTCAACATGGCATTCACCGACGCTTATGAAGAAGATGAAGACATCCCCAAAATCCTCGAGCTAGAGCCGTGGGCCCAACAGCTGAATGCACAATGGGAAAAGCGGTTCGAACAGAGAGAACCTCCCACTGAAGATGAAGTCATACAAGTAGGTCTCGGCAGCGAATCTTCTCCAAAATCGATCTTCGTCAGTAAAAGCCTAACAGACAAAAACGAGAATCGCTGCTGGAACTTATCAAAAATATTTGACGTGTTCGCCTGGAGCTATGAAGACATGCCAGGGTTAAATCCCGATATTGCTCTTCATAAACTCAACATTCGGCCGGATGCAAAGCCAGTCAAGTAACAACAGCGACGCTTCCGTCCGGGCATCATGGATGAATCGAAGCCGAAGTCAACAAACTGATAGCCAGCGGCTTCATTCGTGAGGAACATCCCGACTGGGTCGCCAACATAGTACCCGTCCTCAAAAAAAATGGAAAGATTCGAATCTGCATCGACTTCCGCAATCTGAACGAGGCATACCCCAAAGATGAATTCTCCCTCCCTATTACGGACATCATGATTAACAATACCTGCGGCTTTGAACGTATGTCATTCATGGATGGCTTCTCGGGTACAACCAAATCAAGATATCTCATGACGACGAAAAGCATACATCATTCCGAACACCGATTGGCACATATTGTTACACAGTCATGCCTTTCGGTCTGAAGAATACCGGCGCCACATATCAAAGAGCCATGAGTATCATCTTCAGAGACCACTTACGCAAGACGGTGGAGTGCTATGTTGATGACATCGTCGTCAAGAGCCGCTGTAAGGGAGACCATCTGCAGGATCTGAGGACGGTATTCGACCTGATGCGAGCGCACAAATTGAAAATAAACCCTACGACCGTTCCTTTCTGGGTGTATCCAGCGGGAAGTTCTTGGGCTTCATCATCACCGCCCAGGGTATCCATGTAGACCCTGAGAAGACAAGGCAATTATGGAGATGGGTCCCCGAGAAATCTTTGCGAACTCTGAGGCCTTCAAGGGAGGCTAGCTTATAACCTCTCCGGGTGATGTCGACCATTCACCCACCTCATGAAGAAAGGCGTCTCGTTCGTATGGGACGAAGAATGTCAGCGGGCCTTCGACAGCATCAAAGATTATTTGTCAAACCCTCCAGTCCTGGTGGCCCCGGTTGCTGGAAAACCATTCCTGCTCTACGTACGAGCAATGGAGCATTCCCTCAGAGCCCTGCTGGCACAAAACAACGATGCAGGCCATGAGCAAGCCATATATTACCTCAGTCGAATGATGATTGGGCCAGAGAACCGATACACCGCTGTGGAGAAGGAGTGCCTTGCCCTGGTGTTCGCCATTCAGAAGATGCGGCACTATGTCACTGGACAAACAATACATGTGATCTCACGAGTCAACCCTCTCCGAGTCCTCATAACTAAACCAGGGGCACTCAGCTTGTCACGCCCCAGAACCAGAATACTGGAGAGCGGGGGCAGACATAGCCAGCTACGTATAATGAAATGGAATCCACGTTACTATACGGTCACGGCTGTCTAGATATATGAGGGTTTAACTACAATCCATCAGTCTCCTATGATCAAGAACAAGCCTATCGTCTCAATCACAAGCAAGTAGTAACAGTCACAAGATATTAGAGCATCAATATACAATAGTAAGGCGTCCCATTTACATATTGGATGATCATGAAGCTAGTCGTACAAAATATCAGGACTAGCAAGAGTTTTAGTCAATACATGATCAACCCTAGGATTTGTTAATCATGTTACAGCCCGTAGGCAGACAGTAAATAAAGGTGCAATACGAGCTAACACGTGCTCGTCGGCTAAACGCCTCAAAAGAATAATTTTACAAATAGAGTGGGAGGACAAAAGAAACCCACTCGTTGCCCTGGTTACGCCTGGTGGTCACCATCGGGCTGGAAGACAGGTGGATCCTCTGGAGCTACTCCGATATCTGGCCACACAAAACCAGCTGGGTCAGACCCCAGAAAGAGCAAGTGCCACAAAGGAGGCTTCACTTAGGAACTAAAACCAGCATATCACAAATAAATAGTTAAGGTAATTAAAAGATACTGATAATAACTGAGATAACAATAATATTGAGCACGGAGAAACCATTCAAGTAGCCAAACTGCAACCCTTAAACCAAACAAGGACCGGGGTTGCAATCCTTCGCCTGAATAGAAACCCGCCTCAATTACTATTGATAAGGTAACAAGACAATAAACAAAGAAGGACACAGAACTGCTCCGGTAGCCAGGTTACAACCCTTAAACCAAACAAGGACCGGGGTTGTAACCCTTCGCCTGAACAGAACTGGACCCCTGATCTTTATTGTTAAGGCCAGTATAAATAATTACAGTATTGAAGTAAGGTAAAACATGACGAGCATAACAGGGGTTGCAATAAGACAATAAACGAAGAGAGGACACAGAACTGCTCCGGGAGACAGGTTATAACCCTTAAACCAAACAAGGACCGGGGTTGTAACCCTTCGCCTGAACAGAACTGGACCCCTGATCGTTATTGTTAAGGCAAGCATCAATAATCATGTCATGTCACAATCTTGCACATGATCAGGATAATACTAAGCTGGAATAAAGTACATCCAATCAATTACGGCCAAGCAAGGAGTACGGCTTGATACTTTAACTAACTAGGGTTATCACAGGCCTAGTTACTAGCAAGATGCAACGAGATTATCCCAACAACCACAAGCCCTGCAGACCATCCGGTTATCCAGGTCGAATGTCCGTTTAGGAAAAATGCAACACATGACTGTGTGCTAGAAATGTGCCCTACTCGTCGGTAGGCTACAAGTCCGCTGAATGTGCCCAGATAACGGGATTGCCTGTAGCTGGGAATCTCTTCATGACTACTGAATCATTCTAGTTAATTAGCCTTAGTCAATTTCAGTAGGTACCCCTGACCGTGGTACTCAGGGATCCCCATCCTAGACATGATGCAAGACAATACTTGTTTATTTGTACAAACGCAATCGCCCACGGTGTCCAGATCTTTCATACTTGTCATGTCAGGCTAGCTATCCTAACAGCAGTTTACTTGTCAAGAGTGCGTCACAGCGGACCACTATCGTGTTCTATTCTTATAATATCATGAATAAAAGAAACTTGCATAAAATAACTAGTGACATATTCTTGAAGCCAAGGAAAAGATCTACAACTTTCATGTTTTGAGTTTTTCAAGATTCTAACTACAAAACAACTTAAATAGGCAAAAACAGTAAAATAGAGCAATTCCGGCGCATGGGATTCCTGCACAAATCGGTGCATGGGATTCCTGCACAAATAGGCGCATAGGATTCCTGCACAAATCGGCCCATGGGATTCCTGCGCAGATCGGCGCATGGAATTCCTGCACAAATCGGTGCATGGGATTCCTGCGCAAATCGGCGCATGGGATTCCTGCGCAAATCGGCGCATGGGATTCCTGCACAAATCGGTGCATGGGATTCCTGCGCAAATCGGCGCATGGGATTCCTGCACAAATCGGCGCATAGGATTCCTGCGTAAATCGGCGCATGGGATTCCTGCACCAATCGACGCATGGGATTCCTGTACCAATCGGCGCATGGGAACTCACATTGCGTCTTCAGTACATGCGCGTAGGGAACCTACGCGCATGACACGCTCGAAGTTAAGGGATGCATTGCAGGGACTTCACGGCGCATGGCCTCCCGATGCATGGCCTCCCGGGCGCATGAGGTTCCCGGCGCATGAGGTTCATCGTCCCCAAACAGCAAGTTCAGCCATGAAAGTTTTGAAAACTTGCCATGGCCATAACTTCCTCATCCGAAGTCGAAATCAAGCGAAACAAAAGCCAAAACTGCATGAAATTGAATTCTCTACAACATGGAACCACTAGTTTTTGGAAATACTAAGTTTTTAGAGATCAAAACCAAGAAAACTAAACAAGAAGGACTTAAAACTTAGATCTACAAAAATAAACCATCAAAACCGAAAACTTCCAGTTCTAAAGAGGCTTAGAATCTAGTAAGGAAGATAATAGAACAATAAAACCTGAGATTTATCATGAAGCAAGTTTGCACTTGCCTAGCTCTCTTTCCTGGTAGGTGGAAGAGTAAATGGTGGAGAAGAAGAAGTGAAGGAGAAGAATAATGAAGAGTGAGAGAGTTAGGTGGAAATATAAATGAGGGTGGTGGTGGTAGATGGGGGGTTTTCTTTTGGTTCATGATGAACCCAAAAGCAAACCAAACCAAGCTAAGCCGAACCAAGCTAAGCCATATCCAATGACATGCCAAAATAATCATGCAAGAAAATACGCAATACGAGTCAAGAATACGTACACGTATACCAGATACGTAATACGAACTATAGGCATTACAACTCTACCCACCTTAGAAGAATTCCGTTCTCAGAATTTAATCAAGAGGCTAGAATTGCAAGGACAGGCTATACTAATCGTAAGCTGTAACAAGCAGTCTATCATGCAGTCATTTTTTCAAGCAAAGAATTGAAAGCATAAGGCATAAGGAAGATATTATACCTTACGAGTCAAACAGGTCGGGATATCGCGATCGGATATCATCCTTACGCTCCCACGTCGACTCACCCAAAGAGTGATGACCCCAAGCAACTCGGACTAACTTGATAGTCTTGTTCTTGAGTGTCTTCTCTCTTCGGTCCAATATAGACACGGGCCTCCTCATACGAAAGGTTAGTACCAACAACTAATTCCGAATGATCCAGGATGTGGCTCGAATCCGGGATATACCGTCGCAGTTGGGATACATGGAATACGTCATGCACCTCACGTAGCGATGGCAAAAGAGCGAGACGATATGACACATCACCTACTCGCTCCAGAATATCGAACAGCCCTATATACCTAGGACTAAGCTTTCCTCGTACGCCGAAACGAATGACGCCGCGGTTAGGCGAAATCCTCAGGAATACATGGTCGCCGACAGAAAACTCAAGAGGGCGCCGATGAGAATCGGCCCAATGACGCTGGCGATCTTGGGCAACTCGAAGATGATCTCTGACTCTTCTGACCACTTCAACGGTCTGAGCAATCATTTTCGGACCAAGCATCTGTCTCTCTCCAACATCATCCCAGGCTAGCGGGGATCGACACTTTCTACCATACAGTGTCTCGAACGGTGCCATCTGGATACTGGCCTGGAAACTGTTGTTGTACGAGAACTCCACCAGGTGCACGTGATCTTCCCACGAACCATCGAAATCGAGCGTACAAGACCGCAACATATCTTCAAGAGTCTGGATCGTATGTTCCGACTGGCCATCTGTCTGCGGGTGATAAGCTGAACTGAACTGGAGGTGAGTTCCCAAACTTTCTTGCAAGCTACGCCAAAAGTGCGACGTAAATCTTGAATCTCTGTCTGAAGTGATACTGACAGGTACACCGTACAATCTGACAATCTGCCGGAGATACATCTTCGCTAGTTGAGCCGTCGACTGACCAACTCTGAACGGGAGAAAGTGGGCCACCTTCGTGAGCCTGTCTATGACACCCAAATAGCGTCTCTGCCAGCCGGGGATCTAGGCAATCCAGTCACAAAATCCATGGTTATATGCTCACATTTCCACTCGGGAATTGGCAATGGTTGAAGTAGTCCAGCTGGTCTCTGATGTTCAGCCTTAACTTGTTGGCATACTAAACAACGAGAGACAAACCGGGCTATCTCCCTCTTCATGCCATTCCACCAAAAGTGCTGACGAATATCACGGTACATCTTCGTGCCACCGGGATGAATGGAATACTGCGAACTGTGGGCCTCTGTCATGATCTCCTGTCTGATATCTCTACTGGGTACACAAAGCTTACCATGTCGAAGTGTACCGTCTTTATGGATACATAACTCTGGTCTTCGTCCTGCCTCACACTCTGCTCTAAGTCGCTGAAGCTTGGAATCTGCTGACTGCGCCATCCGGATCCTCTCGACTATAGTGGACTGGACTTGCATGCTGGCCATCAATGCTATACTGGTAGGAAGGACAACTTCTATACCCATCTTCTGAAGATCGGCTAACAGTTCTGGTTGCGCTGTTAGAAATAAACTCTGGCTCTCCTGCTCAATGCATCTGCAACAACGTTGGCCTTCCCAGGATGATACTGCAAGTTGACATCATAATCCACAAGCAGCTCTAGCCATCTCCTCTAACGCATGTTGAGATCCTTCTGGGTGAAAACATACTTCAGGCTCTTGTGGTCGGTGAAAATTTCCACCCTATCTCCGTATAGGTAGTGCCTCTACAACTTAAGTGCAAACACTACTGCTGCCAGCTCCAAGTCATGGGTTGGGTAATTCCTCTCATGATCACGAAGTTGTCGTGATGCATAAGCTATTACCTTCCCATGCTGCATCAGCACACATCCTAAGCCTCTGCCCGAAGCATCACAATACACTGAGAATCCTCCAGTTCCATCTGGAAGTGTGAGAATAGGAGCCGTCATCAAGCCTCGCTTCAACCTCTCAAAAGAATCCTGGCATTCTATTGTCCAAGCAAACTGTACATCCTTGCGGGTCAACTGGGTCAATGGCGCAAAAATTCGAGCAAAATCCGAAACAAATCGACGGTAGTAGCCGGCCAATCCAAGAAAACTACAAACTTCTGCCACTGTGCTAGGTACCGGCCACGTTTCAATGGCCACGATCTTTTGGGGATCTACTTCAACTCCTCCTCGGGTGATGATATGACCCAAGTACGAAATACGATCGAGCCAGAACTCGCATTTACTAAACTTGGCATATAACTGGTGCTCTCTGAGAATCTGGAGAACAACTCGGAGATGCTGCTCATGCTCCGCTTCACTCTTGCTGTAGACCAGGATGTCATCTAGGAATACAATCACGAACTGATCCAAATAGGGCATAAAGATGCGATTCATGAGGTCCATGAATACTGCCGGCGCATTGGTTGCTCCAAATGGCATTACAAGGAACTCTCAATACCCATATCTCGATCTGAAAGCTGTCTTTGGGATGTCCTGCTCTCTGACTCTGATCTGATGGTATCCTGAGTGCAAGTCGATCTTCGAAAATACTGACGCCCCTTTGAGTTGATCAAACAAGTCATCTATCCTCGGGAGAAGGTATCTGTTCTTGATTGTCACCGAGTTCAAGGTACGATAATCAATACACAATCTGGATATACCATCCTTCTTTTTCACAAGAAGCATCGGGGCTCCCCAAGGCGATCCACTAGCATGAATGAATCCCTTGGTTCTGAGTTCTTCGATCATCTGGTACAATATCTCTAGCTCTGACGGCACCATCCTGTAGACTCTCTCTGACACTGGGGCTGTCCCGAGAATCAAGTCGATGGTAAACTCGATCTCTCACTCTGGCGGCATCCCTGGAAGCTCTTCTGGGAAAACATCTGGAAACTCTTCGACTATCCGAGGTAACTGTACTACTGCCACTGCCATCCACAACATTGGAAGAAAAGGTTCAACTTCGCCTCGGGAAAAGGAAAACTCTGGCTCGTCTGGAATGCTAAAGATAACTCTGCCAATGTGGCAGTCTATCCTAGCATACTGGTCCCTCAACCAATCCATCCCTAAGACCACATCATAATCGGCCATCGGGAACTCTATCAATCTAGCGAGGAATTCTCTACCGCTAACTAAGATCCGACATGAGGAAACTCTATCTACTCCCATAAGTCCGTTACCAGTAAGTATATTGAGCCTTACTGATAATGACTCGGGCTCCAGTCCTACCCGTGTCGCAAATCGTGCAGACATAAATGAATGCGAGGCACCAGAATCAAATAATACTGAAGCTGGAAAGGTGTTGACGAGAATAGTACCTGCCACCACCTCACCTGGTGCTATTCCTTCTTCTTTTATGGTCAAAGCCAGCACTTGACCATGTCCTCTGGGTGCGGGTCCCCTCTGCTGAAAATTCCTCTGCCTGCTCTGGATCAGGGCTTGGGCATACTGCTGCGGTCTCTGCTGCTGGAATGCCTGGGCCTGCATCGGCAATGGCCTCGGGAGCGGGTACTGCAGCTGCTACTGCTGCTGGACTGGTGCTGGTCCTCTAACTGAAGGACTAGAGAAGGCTGATGAACTCCTCATGTTCGGACAGTTCCCAACCCCGTAGTCTGGGCACCAAACCAAGCACAAACCCTGTGCTCTGTGACACTCCGATACCACATGCCCTGACTTCCCGCAGTGTGAACATCCCACTGCGGAAGACTGCTTCTGCTTCTGCTGCTGAGGGTGCGTCGGGGTGGAATGCTGAACCGACGTCACTGAGGCCGCCCGCCTCGGAGCTCCAATAGTCAAAGCCCTGGCTACCGGGGCTGGTGCTGATGACTGATTTATCTGGCCGTGAGATCGCTTCCGACCTCCGGTCCTATCCACGATTCTCTGGGAGGTATACTCATGCCTCCGGGCTGCTCTCAACACTACATTAAAAGTCTGATGCTCAAACTGCTCCACCGCCAATAAAATCTCTAGGTGGAGCCCCTGCTGGAACTGCTGGGCTCTATCGAACTCGGTCGCTACGAAGGTGGGAGCAAACCGACTAAGCCTGGAGAACTCGGCCGCATATCCGTCGACCGTCCTGTCCATCTGCTTCAGATTGGTAAACCTCGTCTGTAGATCGTACCGAGCTATAGCATCGAAATACTTGGTCTGGTATCTCTCCCTGAATACTGCCCATAAATAGGGGCCACTAATCCATCGGCCTGCACTGCCCCAGCTGCGGGCAAGATCTAGTAACTGCAAGCGCACTACGGCCACCTTCTCATTCTCTGGAGTCCTGGCTGCTTCTAGAACCACCTCTGTGTCCTGAAGCCATGCATCTGCAGCGATCGCATCTTCACTGCCATCGAAGAAGGGAGGGTTCAAGCGCTTGAAGCTGTTGGCCGCGCTATTACCCTGATGACCTCCTCTGGTCAAAGCGTCTGCCACCGCCTGGTGCAAGGCATCTCCTCGCCGATCCTGGGAAGCTAATAGGGACCTAATGAGACCCACCAAAGTGCCATCATCAGGCTCTGGCTGGACGGGCTGAACTGGTGGCTCTCCTTCAGTAGGCATGACTCTGGAGGCTACTCCTGAATGCTGGGCTTGATCTCCAGGTTGTTGTTGGTCCGCGAGAGGTGCTTCGCCTTGCTGATCGGCAGGTGCAGGAACAATGCCGCTGAAGAAGACGACATCGGGAACAATAAGAAATGACCATGACAGATCAACGATACAAGCATGTGATCAGGTCAAGATTACAGGGATTCAGAAGATACGAGCAGAGATCAAGGGCGAATACTGATTGAGACATCTATTCGGTAAACCCTCATATATCTTAATTTACAAGACCTGCATGGGCCACCACTAAAACTATGTCACGCCCCAGAACCAGAATAATGGAGAGCAGGGCAGACATAGCCAGCTACGTATAATGAAATGGAATCCACGTCACTATACGGTCACGGCTGTCTAGATATATGAGGGTTTAACTACAATCCATCAGTCTCCTATGGTCAAGAACAAGCCTATCGTCTCAATCACAAGCAAGTAGTAACAGTCACAAGATATTAGAGCATCAATATACAATAGTAAGGCGTCCCATACATTACATGTTGGATGATCATGAAGCTAGTCGTATAAAATGTCAGGACTAGCAAGAGTTTTAGTTAATACATGATCAACCCTAGGATTTGTCAATCATGTTACAGCCTGTAGGCAGACAGTAAATAAAGGTGCAATACGAGCTAACACGTGCTCGCCGACTAAACGCCTCAAAAGAATAATTTACAAATAGAGTGGGAGGACAAAAGAAACCCACTCGTTGCCCTAGTTACGCCTGGTGGTCACCATTGGGCTGGAAGACAGGTGGATCCTCTTGAGCTACTCCGATATCTGGCCACACAAAACCAGCTGGGTCAGACCCCAGAAAGAGCAAGTACCACAAAGGAGGCTTCACTTAGGAACTAAAACCAGCATATCACAAATAAATAGTTAAGGTAATTAAAAGATACTGATAATAACTGAGATAACAATAATATTGAGCACGGAGAAACCATTCAAGTAGCCAGACTGTAACCCTTAAACCAAACAAGGACCGGGGTTGCAATCCTTCGCCTGAATAGAAACCCCCTCAATTACTATTGATAAGGTAACAAGACAATAAACAAAAAGGACACAGAACTGCTCTGGGAGCCAGGTTACAACCCTTAAACCAAACAAGGACCGGAGTTGTAACCCTTCGCCTGAACAGAACTGGACACCTGATCTTTATTGTTAAGGCCAGTATAAATAATCACAGTATTGAAGTAAGGTAAAACATGACGAGCATGACAGGGGTTGCAATAAGACAATAAACGAAGAGAGGACACAGAACTGCTCCGGGAGCCAGGTTACAACCCTTAAACCAAACAAGGACCGGGGTTGTAACCCTTCGCCTGAACAGAACTGGACCCCTGATCGTTATTGTTAAGGCAAGCATCAATAATCATGTCATGTCACAATCTTACACAGGATCAGGATAATACTAAGCTGGAATAAAGTACATCCAATCAATCACGGCCAAGCAAGGAGTACGGCTTGATACTTTAACTAACTAGGGTTATCACAGGCCTAGTTACTAGCAAGATGCAACGAGATTATCCCAACAACCACAAGCCCTGCAGACCATCCGGTTATCCAGGTCGAATGTCCGTTTAGAAAGAATGCAACACATGACTGTGTGCTAGAAATGTGCCCTACTCGTCGGTAGGCTACAAGTCCGCTGAATGCGCCCAGATAACGGGATTGCCTGTAGCTGGGAATCTCTTCATGACTACTGAATCATTCTAGTTAATTAGCCTTAGTCAATTTCAGTAGGTACTCCTGACCGTGGTACTCAGGGATCCCCATCCTAGACATGATGCAAGACAATACTGTTTTATTTGTACAAACGTAATCGCCTAAGGTGTCCAGATCTTTCATACTTGTCATGTCAGGCTAGCTGTCGTAACAGCAGTTTACTTGTCAAGAGTTCGCCACAGCGGGCCACTATCGTGTTCTATTCTTATAATATCATGAATAAAGAAACTTGCATAAAATAACTAGTGACATATTCTTGAAGCCCAAGGAAAAGATCTATAACTTTCATGTTTTGAGTTTTTCAAGATTCTAACTACAAAACAACTTAAATAGGCAAAAACAGTAAAATAGAGCAATTCCGGCGCATGGGATTCCTGCACAAATCGGCGCATGGGATTCCTGCACAAATCGGCGCATGGGATTCCTGCGCAGATCGGCGCATGGGATTCCTGCACAAATCGGTGCATGGGATTCCTGCGCAAATCGGTGCATGGGATTCCTGTACAAATCGGCGCATGGGATTCCAGCGCAAATCGGTGCATAGGATTCCTGTACAAATTGGCGCATAGGATTCCCTGCACAAATCAGCGCATGGGATTCCTGCACCAATCGGCGCATGGGATTCCTGCACCAATCGGCGCATGGGAACTCACGTTGCGTCTTCAGTACATGCGCGTAGGGAACCTACGCGCATGACACGCTCGGAGTTAAAGGATGCGTTGCCGGGACTTCACGGCGCATGGCCTCCCGACGCATGGCCTTCCGGGCGCATGAGGTTCCCGGCGCATGAGGTTCATCGTCCCCAGACAGCAAGTTCAGCCATAAAAGTTTTGAAAACTTGCCATGGCCATAACTTCCTCATCCGAAGTCGAAATCAAGCAAAACAAAAGCCAAAACTGCATGAAATTGAATTCTCTACAACATGGAACCACTAGTTTTTGGAAATACCAAGTTTTTAGAGATCAAAACCAAGAAAACTAAATAAAAAGGAACTTAAAACTTAGATCTACAAAAATATAACTATCAAAACCGAAAACTTCCAGTTCTAAAGAGGCTTAGAATCTAGTAAGGAAGAGAATGGAACAATAAAACATAAGATCCATCATGAAGCAAGTTTGCACTTGCCTAGCTCTCTTTCCTGGTAGGTGGAAGAGTAAATGGTGGAGAAGAAGAAGTGAAGGAGAAGAATAATGAAGAGAGAGAGAGTTAGGTGGAAATATAAATGAGGGTGGTGGTGGTAGGTGGGGGGTTTTCTTTTGGTTCATGATGAACCCAAAAGCAAACAAAACCAAGCTAAGTCGAACCAAGCTAAGCCATATCCAATGACATGCCAAAATAACCATGCAGGAAAATACGCAATACGAGTCAAGAATACGTACACGTATACCAAGATATGTAATACGAACTATAGGCATTACACAGCTCTCGCCTCGCTACATGGGCAATATTGCTGTCTCCTTATCATATGATCTTCGTCCCGCAAAAGGCTGTTAAAGGTCAAGCCCTGGCAGACTTTATGGCAGCCTACCTGGGCTCGGAGTCATCCAGGATATATGAGAAAATCCCAGATGAGGTCGCCGATTTGCATGCAACCTCTCACGATGATATATGACAAATGTTCTGCGACGGTGCTTCGAGAACTGGACCCGAGGGCAACATCGTCGTCGCAGTCGGGGTGGTGCTAGTCTCCCCTTCCGGATTGGTGATTAACCGCGCTTATTCTCTCACAGAACCCTGCTCTAACAATGTGGCCGAGTACAATGCCTTGGTCATTGGCCTCCAACTTACAAAAGAGCTGGGGGTAGAATATCTTGAAGCATACGGCGATTCTCAGTTAATCGTCAATCAGATCCGGGGCTCATACGAAGGTCGCCACGAAGACATGATCCCCTACCACCAAATAGCAATCAACATCATCTCTTCGTTCGAAGGATTCTTCATCGAGGACGTCCCCAGACTCCGAAATATTGAAGCAGATGCCTTAGCAGGTCTGGCCGCTTCCCTAGCAGTGCCAAATCATACTCAACAATCGGTAGATGTGATGGCCACGAACTGGTCTGTCCAAAGAACAACGTTCAACTCATGGCGAGTTATTCTGTCCAGACGATTGACGATGCCCCAGATTGGAGACAACCATTCATCGACTTCGTCGTCTACGATATCCTGCCCGAGAACCCAAAGGAAGCTACCTCCATCAGACGGCGTTCCCTCAGATTCTTCTACGATACAGAGACGAAAATGCTGTATCGCCGATCCTATGATGGAGTATTGCTTCGGTGTCTGTCGAACGCAGAAGCCAAAGAAGCCGTGCGAGAAGCTCATGACGGTGTCTACGGGGCCCTTCAGCCTGGCCCTAAATTGCAAGACCGTCTTCGCCGAATGGGCTACTACTGGACCACGATGGTTGCGGATGCGATAGACTATGCTAGAAAGTGCAAAGCTTGCCAAGTCCACGCAGACTTCATTCACCAACCATCCGAGTTTCTACACCCGACAGTGGCATTCTGGCCCTTCGAAGCATGGGGAATGGACATCATCGGTCCAATTACTCCACCTTCCTTCCGTGGACATCGCTTCATACTTGCGATCACAGACTACTTCTCCAAATGGGAGGATGCTGTCCCGCTTGCAGAAGTCAAGACTTCAAACATGATCAACTTCCTTAAGCATCACATCATCTATCGCTTTGGACTGCCCCGGAGGATCATCCACGATAATGGTCCGCAGTTTGCAAGCCACGCCTTTTATCGGTTCTGCGACAAACATCGCATCCAGAATATTGCTTCGACACGTACAACCCGGCAGCGAATGGGTTGGCAGAGGCATTCAACAAAACAATCATCAAACTCCTCAAGAAGTTGGTCTCTTCCAACAAACGCGACTGGAATGAAAAGCTCGGTGAATGTTTATGGGCGTACCGTACTACAGTCCGAACAGCTACCGAGAACACACCATTCTCCCTGGTGTACGGGAGTGAGGCAGTTCTCCCACTAGAGACTCAAATACCCTCACTTCGCATAGCCCTCACTTATCAATTGACGACGGATGATAACTACCGACGCCGACTACAAGAGTTGGAGGCCTTAGATGAAAAGCGCCTCCTAGCCCAGCAAAGGATCGAACTATACCAAGCACGCATCTCCGGAGCCTTCAACAAGAAGGTCAAGATCAGAACATTCCAAGTGGACGATCTCGTTCTGGCGGTCCGGAGACCGATGGTCATGACTCACAAGACCGCCGACAAATTCCAGCCAAAATGGGAAGGTTCATTTATCATCGAGGCTGTATTCTCCAACGGTGCTTACCGCCTCGCCAAGCAAGACGGAGACTTGCTCATGTTATCCGTCAACGGCAAGTTCCTGAAGAAATATTATGTCTAAACAAAATAGTCCAGATTATCGAGTCACGTGCCTGCTGGTACCGCTGAACTCACACCCACAACATTCCAGATTATCGAGTCACGTGCCCGCTGGTACCGCTGAACTCACCCTCACAATTTTCCAGATATCGAGTCATGTGCCCGCTGGTACCGCTGAACTCACCCTATCAATTTTCCAGATTTTTGAGTCATATACCCTCTCGTGCCGCTGAACTCACATCCACAACATCCCAGATTATCGAGTCATATACCCGCTGGTGCCACTGAACTCACACTTTCACAATATCGAGTCATGTACCCGCTGGTGCCTCTGAACTCACATCCCGATCACTCTTCAGATAGTAAGTCATGTATGATCATACCTCTGAACTTTCTTCCTGGAAGAGATCCTCCCTCATGATCTAATACCCGCACTCCCAGTGCACAAAAAGGGTAATCGATCCACAAATTGCCAAAACGGCCATGTCCTCATTATCTCTGAGTCGTTTCACTTCCACCAAAAACAAATCACCCCCTACATAGAACTTCCATGTCCTCATTACCTCTGAGTCGTTCTATGTACCCCCTCTTTATTGAGCCTACTCCTGCCATGTCCTCATTACCTCTGAGTGGGAAGGCTCCGTAGAAGAAACCTTCATACTTGCCATGTCCTTATTACCTCTGAGCAAGTATGTCGATTCCCTTTCAACCTATTATCTGTATCCACAACCGGAGTACGACAAGGATAATAGGCCCACAAATGTCCTCCGTTGACCACAAATATCCTCCGTGAATTCACTCCTACCATGTCCTCATTACCTCTGAGTAGGAAGATTCCACGATAAAACCCTCATGATTGCCATGTCCTCATTACCTCTGAGCAAATATGTTGGTTCCCTTTCATCCTATTATCCGTATCCTAAGCCAGGGTACGCCAAGGATAATAGGCCCACAAATATCCTCTGCTAAGTTTTTTAGCACAGGCCCACTATCCCTCATCATGCCCCAGGAGTCCAGCTGCTCCATGGCATTCTATATCCCGATACTGAGAACGTCCACGACCACCTTGCCGTGGAACTGTTCTAAGTATCCCCTAGTCAAACCTGTTACCTGTACCTAAGACCAAGGTATGCCATGGGTAACAGGTCCACAAACAAGTCCTCCATGCGGGGCAAACACCACCATCATATCACAGGCACAACAAGCAATACGAATGAAGGGTAGAATGGAAAGTACTCTTTATTAAAAGGAAGAAAAAAGCATTACATGTTTCGGGACCACGTCCCTCTCAAAAAGAAAAAAAAAAGAAGACAGAAGAGGAAAAGGCCGACTATAGCTCGGCATTACACAATTCCAAAAGACGATTCTTCACTAAGATGGCCTCCTGTTCGAGTCGCTGTTTAACTCGACACTCAGCCTCCCGGGACAACCGCTCTTCATCATCAAAGCCCATGAGCTCTTGCCAGTCATCTTCCAATTTCTTCAGAGCAACTTCCAGGTCAGTCGAAGCTCGATTGACTCTGTCAGCCTCCTGAATAATCAGCTCCTTATCAGTACGGGCAGCCTCAAGTTTAGACTCCAAGAAAGTTAGCTTCCTCTGAAGCTCAAGGATCTGCTCTCACGTGTCAGTGATCCCACCGGAGGCAGCCGCTTCCCGAGCCATGACATCTTCGTCCTCGTGGCTCAATTGATCATATCGATTGGACAGATCGCGAAGGTCCTTCAGTACGGCCGGCCTAGTTTTATCCTGAGCAGCCCGTGTCTTCTCTATAGTAGCGGTGAGAGAACCACGCTCCCGATCTATAACAGCAGACAAATCAGCCTGCCGCAACACCTGCAACTGGGCCACCAGCTGCTCAGTCTCCAATAACTTCGCCTCCAGGAATGCAGCCAGCCCCGCACCACCAAGAAGAGTCTTAAGGATATCAATTTGACCCTGGGCGCATTGCCGAGACAAGACGAAAGAGGTCCATCTTTCCACAGCAGCCGTTATTCCCCTCCTCAAATGACGGTAAAAGTTGTCAACTACGTCCTGTAATGCGTCATCCAAGACCTCTGTAGAGGACGGCGTCAGAGGAAGCGTGGCTGGCAATATCGAAGGAGTAATGCTAGAAATTACCACCAGGGGGATGGAATCCGAGCAGAACGACGCACGGATAACGGATAACTTTTCTTCCGCCACCCGAAAAGCCTGGATACTCGGTAGGGCGGAGAGGTCGACTCTCGGAGCCACCCAAGCAGAAGAGGATGAAAAGACCATCTTCCCCTGCCCTGGCTGTTCCATCATCCGATTTTCCGAACTCGAGCCCACAGGAGGCCCCTCAAGACGAGCCGAAAGAGGAGAAAGTACACTCCTCTCTACCGGTGCCCCTTCGATATAGTTCGTCTCAATAGTGTCCATCCTCAGCACTGGAGAGGCCGGACCTGTATGCCCAGAATAATGGTCAGTTGACGTGACCTGAAGGATGTGATGATAGAGCCGATAGGCCTTCTCGCGGGATAAGATTTGGCTTATCTTACCAGGAGAGGAACATGGAGGCTGCAGCTCATGCGTAGCTGACATGACCTCCTTACCCGAGTTAGATTCAGCAGGTTCTTCTATCCCAGCCGCCCCAGAGGGAAGTACGACGCGATCAACGTCATCTTGATAAAATTCAGCAGTTTCAGGGACAGGTTTATTAAAATCCCCGTCATCCCGGGTCACCACCTCGGTATCTTGAGACTCTTCTTCCTCTCTTGACACCTACAAGATGGAAAGAACATGATTAAAATCGAAGCTAAAAGGAAAGAAGGAAGGATCGGGAGTGGCTTGGTTACCTCTGACGCGGGGTTAATTTCTTCTCCACTTTCTCTTATAGTTAGCTGACGGTGTCTGGTCGCAACCAACTTCTGAGAACGAGAAATACCGCCAACAGGAGAAACTTGCCTGCTACGCTTTGGAGTAGGGTCAGGCGCAACGGGTGGCTAATCCCCCAATATCTCATCTGACAAAATAGGCGGCTGATCCACCTCTACGTCTGCCACCGGAAGGATAGAGTCATCTCTATCACGCTTGTTGCCTTCATCATCCTCAGCAGCGGAATCCAAATCTGGCACTTTGACTCTAGTCTTTCTCTTCTTGGCCCCTTGAGATCCTTTCTCCAGGCCGGTACCAACAATAAAACTGGCACCCGGGTTAAAACCGACCAGGGGTTTGTTCGCCATGACGTGATTCAAAGCCGCCATGTACAAGATCTCCACTAACGCCTTAATGGCAGGGACCGAGAAAATGGTACGGGTATGGAATGTATCGTAGTATTGCCAAGCCCTGATACCATCAAGAAGGCTACCTTCAAAATCCAGACAGGAGCTGGGACTGTCTAGACAAAGTTGGTTGTATCCAAACTGTCGGGCAAACCTGTTAGGCAGATAAGGCTCCAGAAAAACAGTATTGCGGTTACGATACACCAGATGTGTGGGGCGGATGTTACGCAGCCACAGGAGCATCTGGCCGTCTAGAAGTTGAGGGGACGCAATACCGTCAAGATGTACAGCCTCTATGTCCTTAACAGTAAAGCGAGGGACGGATACAAAAATATGGTACATATCTGCCCTCGCCAATGCCATCCGGCAAGCTCGCATGGTCTCATACTCCCAAGGCTCATCACGATAACAGAAGATAAATACGTCATCATCAGTTACACCGTCTTCAGAGCCCGGTCTCATCAAAGACAGATAATGCATCAACAGCCACCCCATCAAATAGTGATAGGGCAACTCAGTCCGTTCAAAATCCTTGGTCACGTCACGAGCGATGACCTTAGATGTGAAGGTGCGAAGGCTACGATGTATGATGCACACCATAGCCGGAAGGAGAGCTAGCCTGATTCACAACACTAACTTCACAGCCGGAAGGATGAAGTTACGACTGATTCTCTCGATAGAACCAGCCCCTCCAGAGACTACACAATTTCGCAGCCATATCATCAAAAATCCCGCCAGGAGCGCCTTCTCTGACAGCTATTGGGTATCCTGGTAAAAATAACCAAAAGAGTCGGTCTTACTCCCGAATCTGTCACTGGTGGTGACCACCCTCTTAGCCGACGACACCAAGTCTTTAACCGCCTCCCGGGATCGAGGGCGACGGGAGGTAACTCGACCTGAGGCATCCGTCGGGAAGAGATAGTGCGCCCAGTCCTTGGTGTGGGGAGCATTCCCTTCCGAGTTGCTATCCTTTCGGGCTATCTGATGACATGTGCTATAGTGGCACAATATCTCTTGGTAAAGAGCCACGAAGCAGGGATACCGTCTTTCCAAATCTTCGAACTCCTCATTAGTGGGAGTATACGCCTCAAAAGCTTCGTCCCCTAAGGAAGCTTGGAGACCGCGTGCATTTCATGGAGCGCGAGTCCCATTTCCTCTACGGGTGTATAGAAGGTTCCCGTACGGCAGTTATACATCTCCAGCAGAGACATGAACAACTTCCTGTTTATGGACAAGCCATGGCTGGTGCCTCGAATAGCATGGTAAAGGCCAATCTCACACAAAAATGCCTCATACTTCTGCAAGATCCACATAGACAGATTGGTCCACGAGGGAATAGGATATATCCAACTAGGGAGCATCAACCGGCCAATGGGGCAGGAGCCCTTCCGAACAAGTTGATTTATAAAAGTGTCGGCGGTAGAGAATGTGAAATTGGGGCCCGACACATTCAAGAAAGTACCTGGGACCAATCCCGTTACAGAACAGCTGGTGTGCACCTTGCCGACAGCCACTGACTTCAGACTGTTGTTATAATGGATGTTTTCTACAAACATCCCACCTCGGGTAGGGGTTAAAGTCTCTTCCATCTTCTGGTCCAATGGGAGCATATTGAACCAAGATAATGGAAAGTGACGCTCCATTTGGGGGATGCGGATCGCCATCCCGTTAGAGACAAAACTCCAATTCTCCGACACCTCCAGAACATGACTGTTCTCCACAGTCAAGGCGTCTCCAAAAAAGAACGCAGGCTTCAAATATTCCCCTTCAAATTTTTCGGAGTTCATTATAGCGTTAAGGTAATGGAAAGGCTGGTTCTTAATGGCATTCAGTCTAGCCGGAGGTTCGTCACTCGGAAACTGATCCGTCATATGCTGAACAATATGGTCGTATTTATAACCCAGAGCATCTTGGGCACTACCTACCAGGAGTTCTCCAGCAGCATTTACCGGCAGATTTACTGAAAAGAAGACAGAGAAAGATAAGTTAAAAAGATGGATAAAGAGAAATGATTGGGTACTTCCAAGCCTTACGCGGCTCAAGAAAACACCCATGTGGTTCCAACTTAATGAAGCCTTATGCGGCTCCAACTTAACGAAGCCTCATGCGGCTCAAGACTCAGAAGAACACTTATGCGGCTCCGTCCAGAGAAAGTCCATGCGGCTCAGCGTTGCTTATGCGGCTTCGTCGACAAAGCATGTATGCGGACATAGTGGCTATTCTTTTGCGGCTCGCAGCCCAGCCATAGGACGAACATGAAGCTAAAAAAAGCTCGTGCATAAAATATGCGACGTAGCCATAGCAGTTAGGGTTCTTTAACTCATACAATGTCCTTACCAATAATGGGAGGATGAACGTCAGGATAAACATCGGGTACGACGACCGGCGGAGGAACGGCCGCAGTTGAGGCGGAAGTAGTCTTCTTGTCTTTCGTTGTTGCAATCGATGAAGAGGCCGCCTTCTTGCCCTTTGCTGCAACGGTCTTCTTGGGAGCCATTAGTTATCGGAGAAGAAAAGGATGATCGGGATAGAGAAATTTTAAAGAAAAAAGAGAAAGTAAAGAAGCCCTTTCTCTCTCCAAACTCCTCTTATTTATAGGAGGACGAGAGAAGGAGGACACGTGGACTAGTAACCGCCTCGTAAAAGATGAAACCGACTCCTCGAATTTCGTTCCCGAGATTCACCCAGGGCATAAAAATCAAAAGAATTAATGAACCGGCCCTTGGGATTTCCCTCTAAAGACGGCGCTGAAACGAATTATGAGACAATTAAAGACCCTCGCACATGACAAGAATCCCTGCGGCTCGAAAGTCTCTGCGGCTAAGCCGGCCATGCGGCTGAAACAACTCTGCGGCTCGAAAGTTCATGCGGCTGAAACTTCCATACGGCCAAGATATCTATGCGGCTAGGACCTCGTATGCGGCTAGAAGAGCTTGCACACAGCCATGCTTCTTATTCAAAGTATTTCAATTTTGCAAATTGAAATCTTTGAAGGGGGTCTTGTAGAAGCATGGAAAATAATGAAGAAAGATTCATGCGGCCAGGGAACCCCATGCGGCTCAGATAGCCCATGCGGCTCAAAGATTCATGCGGCACAAGGGACTATGCGGCTCACGACTTTCCATACGGTTCAGAAGAGAAGACACGTGGCTTGCAAACAATTCTCTCCTCCGCCCTATACTGTATTAATTGCTTTGACGGCTGACCGCTCTGACGAAACGACAGGCCAGACACAAAGAGGCAATTATGACTCTGTCATAATGACAGAATCCTAGGAAATCAAAGAAAATCTTTGGCACAACCCCCCGAGATCCAGAAAACACCATACAGCCTAGACACGTGGACAGTCATATGTGGCTCGAGCGGAGACTCTCCATGCAGCTCAGGCCAAAGTTAGCCTATGCGGCCCAGATCGAAATAGCCCTAAGCGGCTCACAAAGATCATCTCCATGCGGCTCATTACCCGTTATATGGTCCAGATTATCATGTGGTTCGAAGACTCGGGAGCCACTTCCCAAGCTGCCCTGACATGTGGTCAGGCTTATGCAGCTCAAACTTTATGTGGCCCAATCCTTATGCGGCTCAGTGACTCCAGGACACGTGTCATAAAGCTAATCAATTTTCCAGATTTACTACAATCAAAGATGGGGTCAAATACCAATAATCTGGGACACGTGGCAGGAGAATGAAATAAATTTATTCATTCAGATTCGCAGACATCAGCAAATCATCATCATAGAGATTTATTTCAATCAGCATTAATTACTGATAGGATTTGGTGCAATCTACACTAAATGGCCCAGATTTATCACACTCGAGATTAATGGCCCAGATTGATCAATCAACAGGCCGCCGCCACTCTAAGGGGCAATCATTACAAACCCTAATGATTGTATTTCCTTCTTATAAATAGCAAGGTGCCTTTCCCTTGCAGGAGGACCCCTTTTCGAGATCAGAGAGAGCACGAGAATACTTGGAGAAAAAAAAATAAAGAGAGAGCAGAGAGAGCATTTCTTCAACGCCAAGCAATCTTCTAGAGCCAAGGCTGTATACCGATCGTCCAAGGAGTAAGGCAGAGTGGCCGTCGCTTTCCCGAGCCTCTATCGTCACCCCCCAGAATCTAAAATAAACAATTGTACTTAGACTGCTGTACCTAGGCTTTCGTTCCTAGGCTTTCTTTGTACAAGCGAGTTTGTAACGTGAAGTAAAAGTCCAGTCCTCCGATAATTGTTCTGCTCTTTTATATTTCATGGCAAACACTGTCAAATTCAATTTTTTTATATTAGAAAAAGTATTTTCTTTTAGATAACAAGTCTAATCTTACAATTGAGTTTTTTTTTAATTGGAATGGTTCTTTAAGTGTTGATTATTGAATGCTTGCATTTTGCTATGACATAGATCCTATTTGAAACTTCTATTGAATGCTTGGATATCGATTTTGTATATGTTGTATAATGAGGATGAGTCAGATAGGTGTATCTTACAAAGTCTTTGAAAGCTTTGTTTGAATATACAGTTGATCCTTAGTTTATTTGCTTTTCATTTAGTAACTGCCTCCTGACTTGTAGTTTTCTTCATTCACCTTCTAGTGCTTGACTATTCTATTATATGCAGTACTTGTTATGTTAAGTTTTAAGTCTAAAATTTCGGTTGTTCAAGCACATGGTGAATCATTTTTGTTATAAATTGTATGTTCTAAATTGAATATATTGTATCACGATCTTGTCGTTCAATCATAATTTGGTTTTGAGATCCGAATTATATGATTATTGTATTTGAGTAATAATTTTGCAAATATGCATGTACATAAAGATTTGGACATGACTGAGTCTTGTAAAGATTTAGTCAATATTCAAAATTTTGGTGATTCTTTATAACTAGCAATAGTTGTCTAACATTCTAACTAGACCCATTGAAACAAGATGTCGCCAAAGTGACATCTCTTGCATAGATAATCTATGAGGAATGTCAGATGTTTTTGTGTGTACATTCATGCGAGCATTAACCGGCCCAAAGGAAGGTTAATACTTGGTCGAGTTGCACACAAACATGTGATGATAAATGTGTGACAATTATAAGGTTTACATGTAATTAATAATCCAATACAAAGATAGGCTTATCATTTGACATGAATTATTGTCAACATTTAATTATTACACCAATAATATCACTTACAGTTAATATTACTGTCCAAAGACTTGACATTAACGGTGTACTAGGTATCTTGAGATGGGGTTCACCATTAGTTGAATTTGTTTGACTATATTTTATTATTTGGTTATTAATTAGAGCATGTTTGTTTTGTTGTTTTGTTCTCTTTACAGTTAATATTGCTAAAATATCTACCGATGTTTCCATATTTAATATGAGACAAACATTACAGGCAAAAGGACATAATAAATAAGTTGCTAAGGGTCCTTGTCAAAAGAAACAACAATATAAAACTAAGGGATGATAAGACGAAACACATAAAGAAAAAAATGTACAAAGTCTCACGCATGAATTGTAAAGAAAAATACATTTATAAATTTGGTTTGTTCTGAGATTAATTTAGCTTTAATACCAATAAACTCATGGTAGTTAGATTCTGGTGCGACTACCCACATTAGTGTTCTAGACAAGGTTGCCTGAGCTACCGAAAGCCAATTGATGGTGAAAGATACATTTATGTGGATGGCATCAATTTGGTAGAAATAAAAGCAATAAGACATTTTATGTTATTATTAGGAACCAGTTATTATTTGGATTTGATAGACACTTTTGTTGTACCGTCTTTTAGACGAAATTCAGTTTTAGTTTCCTTATTGGACAAAGTTGGTTATCATTGTTCATTTGGAAACAATAATTTTAGTATATCTTTAAATTCAAATATTATTGTTAATGGTTCCCTTAAGGTTTATGATAACCTATATTCACTTGAAACTATTGCATCTTACAATGAAACCTTGCAAGTAGAGTCATGTGGTACTAAATGCCAAAAAAACCTCATCGTGACATAATTGCAATTATGTCACGTCCCACGTCTAGAAATAGAGTTGAATTACTTGTATTTGATGGAATTTTTGGATTTTCTTGACTTCACAAATTTAATGTGTATTGAATGTGTAAAGAAAACATACCAAAACTGTAAGCAGCTAATTTATTGGTTATGTTGACAGATCAAGGGATTTATAAATTTTACGATCCAACACAAATAAAAATTTGAGACGATAACTATAATATTTTTAAGGATGTTGAGCTTTGGAGGAAGAAATAAAGTTAAGGATATTATCTTTGAAGATGGATCGGTTACGACTACTACTATCAGTTTTGACGATGTGCAGTTTTCTGTACCTGTCATTGATCAAGAAATGAATACAGAATCTCAACAAGACAATTTCGAATTACCTCTACAAGTCGATGTTGAGCTACCTCAACAAGACAACATAGAGGCACCCCCTCCCACCCATTCAAGATGAAGTAATTGTTCCTGAGGAACAAACCCAAGAATCGGTGCCATTAAGACGGTCCACCAGAGAAAGGAGAAATATAATTTCGAAAGATTTTTTCATATTTCTCTCCAGGAACATGAGGAAGACTATGGAATATTGGAAGATGATCCAATCAATTTCCATCAGGCCATGGAAAGTTCTAATTCTCAAAGTGGATTGATGCAATAAATAAGGAGTACTATAAGTCTATGCAAGACAATAAAGTTTGGGAAGCCCCGTTACCAAAAGGAGCGATGTCCATTGGTTGCAAATGAAAATTTAAAACCAAGAAGGGTTTGAATGGTAATATGGGGCGGTATAAAGTACGTCTTGTAGCTAGTGGCTTTACTCAAAGTTAAGGATTGATTTTAAAAAAACTTTCTCTTCGGTATCTTTGAAAGACTTTTAAAACAATCATAGCACATGTTGCACATTTTGATCTCGAGTTACGTCAAATGGATGTCAAAACGATGTTTTTCAATGGTAACATGACGAAACAATTTATATGGTGCAACCAAAAAACTTTGTGTCGAAATATCCAAAGAATATGGTTTACAAATTGACAATATATATTTTAGACTCAGGCAGGCTTCTCCTCAAATATACTTCAAATTTTATCAAGTAATTATCTCGTTTGGTTTTGAGATAAACACTGTTGAAGATTGTGTGTATCACAAGTTCAGTGGGAGTAAATATTTTTTCTGGTTTTGTATATCAATTAAAGTATTTAATGCAAACCAGGTGACACATGTTGCTAAAAGAGACAAATTCAGTCTCAATCAAGTGCCCTAAGAATAGCCTTAAAAGTAAGAAAATACAATAAATTTTTCGTTCATGATCAGTTATATGAAGTCTAATGCATGCTCAAGTATATACGCATCCGAATATTGCGTACATAGTTAGAATGTTAAGCAGATATTTAAACAAATATGTGATGGATCATTGGATAGCAGCCAAACTACTTAAGCAATTTATAGAAAACAAAGAATTGTATGTATTTTCTAGGAGATCGGATAATTTTGGAGATCATAAGGTATTCCGACTCCGATTTTACTAGATGTCAACACAACAAGAGATCCACATCAGGTTATGTTTACTTGTTGACTGGTGGAGATATATTTTGGATGAGTGTCAAACAGACACTCATAACTTCTTCCACCATGGCAGCAAGGTTTGTAGCATGCATGTTATGAGGCATTCGTTTAGAAAATATAGTTACAAAATTTTGTCACAAGGCTGCACCTGCAGGAGGGTGTTAAAAAATTACTCAAATTATGGTGTGACAATAAATCAGCAGTACTGTATTCCAATAACAACAAGAACTTATATAAGTCATAGGATATTGCTATAAAGTTTCTAGTTCTAAATGAAAGAATTTGGAATGGTTAAAGTGTCCATATAGCACATTATGACAAACTTCATGTTAGCGGGTACGCTCACAAAAGTATTATAATCCAAGGTCTTTCATGAACATACTACTCATATGAGTGTTATCTTAATTAAGATGACAATATAGTGAAAGTTTGTATTTTATGTATTTTGGTGTATTTGGTTTTGGACATATTTATGTATTAAAGTATTTTGGATATTTATCTGATCAGATATGGAAAATCCAGCTCATTCTATTTTTATTATGTTAAAGTATTGATCTCATTAAAGTTAAGGAGCACCAGTTGGAAATAGACATGTGTTGATCACATTACGTGTATTTTTATGCTACGCATCCATGATTGATTTATGTCATTTAGCTATATCGATATATATGATCATTGATGGTTTAGTTGCACTAAATGTGACGAAAGTCCCTTTGATCCTATGTTGATATGGTTAATGAATGAGATTGTCCGATGTACCCTAAGGATTAAAATAGCAATTTATGAGCTCACTAAAGTTAACACAATTATAAGGTTGCATATGTGGTCCAGTGGAAGATTATTGAAATTATTCAATAATAGGGACCACACATGTAATTATTTAATTGTGTTGGGATATATAAATAATTAAGCCAAATAAAAGTGGTATATTTCGCAAATTGGCTTCAGGATATAATTGTCATAGAAATAATGTGTAGACACCGAGGATAAATCTAATTTGATGATGGGCAAAATTAGAAATATCATAACATATATATGTGTGTATTTATTAGGATTATGGTCCCTAATTTATACGGTCACTAAAGAGAAGATTGTTTCTTTTTTCTCTTTTGCATCACAATCAACAGAAAGAGGGGGACAAATGATTCGGATTTCTCTTTGTCATTAAAGGTCGTAGCAAATTAAAACATATAACCCTATAAAGAGACGTCTACTTCAAGATCCATCAACCCAATCAATAGATTCAAATACGTGTCCGCTTTTATTTTATTCTTCATTTTATAAATCCGTTGCCTTCTCACCGAAGAGTACTTTTCTGCTGTAGGGCTCGAAGTTGCTCTTGGCACCTTGGTGGTAACGTATCTAGGACCAAGGTAAAGGTGCAGCAGAACTAGCCAACCCAAGAACCTAAGCAACATTTTCAAACAAGAGTAGATGCTGTAAATGATAAGTTCACTCTTCATTTTTGTTGCGTGTTTGGTTACTTACATATTGTACAAACATTAAGGAGGGGACAGAAATAATTAAAACGGTATGGATTTAATTTGTGTTGCTAGTCCTCCAACCACAAAAGAGGCTAGTAAAATGGATTGTTTTGTACAAGGGTAGGATACTGAATTTGTCCATTTTAGAATTTGGTTACTCAAATTTTTTTAGTGACATATTTTAATAACAAAATTGGACATTGAGAAATAAGTCTTTTAATGACGAATGTTCGTCACTAAAAGTTCGAGTACCCAAAATCTAAACCGTACAAATCTGGTACCAAATATCTAACTAGATCCTAAACTCGGTATCCTTACAAAAAATAAGGGTAAAGTGCAAAAAAACCCTTTCTAGATTGACACCTTTTGCGTAGAAAGTCCTATTAGTCATTTTTAGTAATTCGACCCTCCTTAGATTACAAATCCGCTCAATAACGCCCCTCCAGTCAAAATTAAAAAAATTAATTCCGAAAATGTCCCTGCCCTCCTCTTCCCCCCGGTGGCGACGACGACCCCCCAGTCCCGCCCTTCCATCCTGCCCTCCCCCCGTCGGCCCTGCCCCGCCCCCCGCCCTCCTCCTGCCCGACCCCTCATGTCCTCCCCCCGTCGGCCCTCCCCCGGCGGCGAGCCCCCAGCCCCGCCCATCCCCAGAGAGCCTCCCCCCCGACCTCGCCGGCCCCGCACGGCCTTTTCCCGCACTCGCCGCGGTCCTCCCTCGCCCTCGTCCCGGCCCCACGCAGCCTTTCCCGTGGCATCGTCGGCCACCCAACCTCTCCCCCAACGGCCAAGGAAGGAGGGGGGGTGAGAGGTAAAATTGTCATTTTGAAAAATTTTGCAACAAAAAATAAATAGTGAAAAATTTAAGAATAAGGGATCTTTTTTCGCGAAAATGACCAATCTAGGTAGAATTTTTTTGTCATTTACCCAAAAAATAATCTTAGTAAAATTCATGTGGTATGATTTAGCAGTGGCAGCTAGCTACTCCACTTTTGTTCTATGTTTTTCCATATTTTCTCTAATAAGCAATCATAGGACATTCCTACTATAATTATGGGGAAAAAAACACAATTTAATGCTGGTCACTAACTTTGACAGATCTACCAGTATGGAGGGAAATTTGCTGCTCTTTCATACTTGTATCGGAAGTTGAGGCAAATTATGAACTGCTGCAGTTGGTGATACATAAAGTTTCAACCATGACAGTTATTAGCAAGTCAAGATGAAGAAATGACAGATCAGGAAAAAAAAAAAAACTTGAGGACATCATCAGTATGCCCAACCCCTAAAATGATGGAGGCTCAAAGTTAGCAAAATACATCTCAAACAAATCTTTAACGATTTGTCGTTGAGTTGAAGCTTGCATTAGATTTTGAATCCACCTCGTTTAATAATCTTTTACACAATAATATAGTCACGAGAATCCAAAGTATTGTCAAAGATCACAAGGTTAATTAGATAAAATTGTTGCCTAAAAATCTTAGTCGATAGCGGCTAATCCTCTTGCAACTGAGCAGCCGGTTTCTGATAGTTATTCCGTCCAATGGCTGAGTGAACACATGGGTTCCAGTACGTGGCTCGCTAGTTTGGTTCGCGGAAAGGAAATTGATCCTATGGTATTTTTTTTTCTATTAAAAAATTATAATTTTAATCAATTTTTTTTTGTATTTGGAAAAACCAAAAAAATTGAGAGGAAAAAAAAGAATCTTTAGAGGAGGAAAATGATGTTTGGATTGGTGGGAGGAACCACTTTCCCCCATATTTTTCCTCTTCATAGAAATCAAATTCATTTCCTCCTTATTTCCTTTGACATCCAAACAGAGGAAATGAATTACTTTCCTTTTCCAAGGCTCCAATTCCGCAAACCAAACGTGGCCTTAAAGTAGCACTTCATTTCTCACTTGTGACTCCGTCCCTGGCTGAATGAACACTACAATTTGACATAAGTCAATCCTAATTTTAATTTGCTGGCTAAATGTCAAGTTAATTAGATTCATTATATGACTAAATATATTTACGTCCTGATCTCCCTAATCTTGCCATTTTGTATATTAACCCAAAAGAGAGATTTATATAATCATGAATGTAGTTATATCTTGACATAATCAAGTAACTTGGGGTATTGAGTTTAACAATGAATTTAATTGGCAATGTTCAGGCTCCAGTTTTTTTTATTTTTTGAAATTCCACTCACACACACAACTGGGGGGCTCGAACCTTGCCGGCCCCTCCGGATGTCCGCTCTAATACCACTAGGCTAGAGAGCTCGTTCAGGCTCCAGTTATTAGCGCGTTCCAGGAGCAAAAATGTGGATTTAAGTCTTCAAGTTATTTCAAGTACGGGATGTTGTACTCAAAAATGGATCAGAAGGTAGTTGTTTCCAATTTTTAAACAGATATTTTCGTATAGAATCAAAGTTTAAGTAACTTATAGAGAATTTTGCTTTTTTGATAAATTTGTAAGGAAAGAACAGGAACGCCCTTAGTAAGGATATTTTACTTCTCTCCACATTTTAAAACAATATATAATAAACAAAAACTTCCCTAAGGACTTTTTCAAACTTTATTTATTTTTTTGTTTCTTCTGGATAAAAAAATAAAAAAACTATTTATCTAAAACGTCCAAAGTTATGGCCGTTTTCAAGTTTTTATTTTTTTTCTTGTGATTATTAAAGATAAATAATAAAAAAAAATCTTGAAAAGATCCATACTATGTCGTTTTTTCAAGATTACTTTTAAAATGTGATAAATAAAATAATTAAAATTTACACCATGTTATCTTTTATTCATTAAGAAAATCTTCAGAAATAATTTTTTTTCATAAATAATTATTTTATTTATTACATTTCAAGCATAATCTTCAGGAAACAAAAAACAAGAAAAAGTCCATAGTACAGACATTTTCAATTTTTTTAATTTTTTTTAATAATCTCACGAAAAATAACCCAAAAATAATAGAAACTTGAAAACACCCATACTATGGACAACTTAATTTTTTTTTTCATTTTAAATATTTTATTTTTATACTTTTTTTTCTTTTTTCTGAACGTTATGCTTAAAATTAATAAATAAAATAATTAAAATTTACATCATGTAATTTTTTATTCAGAAATAATTAATTATTTTTTATTCAAATTTTTTTTTACTTATTACACTTTCAGCATATTCTTCAAAAAAAAATTAAAAAATATATATAAACTATATAAAATAATAAAATAATATTGATAATATTAAATTAAAATAATGCCCATATTATGGTCATTTTTGTCATGCCCCAGTCCCAAATACACGGGACCGAGCCACGTGGCAATGGCCAGCTACGTACTCAATCAGATTCTAGTCCGACTAGAATACGTATAAGATGTCAAAATGGTGTAACTAATCACTACATCAACACTGTATCTCAATCCAAGTACATAAAACATAAAGAGGAAAATATGAAAACTAGTCTGCAGCCCAATAATCATATTTGTCGAGTAGGCTCAAAAGAGATAATGTGAGTCTACAAATGAAACATAATACAATACTGAATGAAAGAGTCTTGCGGAAACAATCCCGCTAATACAATATTGAATGAAAGAAAAACTGGAAGATAACTAGATCTGACAACAGACTAAACTAGATAATAAAGTCAGATCAAGAAGAGCTCTACCAATGGAACAAACTACTCTGCTGGATAAACCTCTTCTTCTACAAATGGTCCCACTCCTGCATCAACTCTGGATCCGTAGACCTCCGAATAATCCTCGTCTAAATCTGGAGAGAAAACTTGATCCTCAGCGTGATGCAACAAGGTACATATATATGCAGGCCAAAGTACAACAGTAAAGAATGAATAGGTAAATAAAAATAAGACAGGTAACTGGGGTGAATCTAACATAATGTAAATACAAATTGAGAACATCACTCGAACACGCGGGCTGTCACGGTGTATCCCGGAGACCTGATAGGCACTCCAGCAAACTATAAAATACCCCACAGCTCCGGTAAGAAAAACTGTGGCAATCTATGAAAATCCTGAGGCTCTGGTAATGAGGCAACGACATACTCTGTGGGAAAGTAACCCAAGCACACGGTGTATGTTCTCCCCTCGCATGTGACTTCACGAATTGTATCCACGAGACGCATGGACAAAACCTCTAACTAGGACAACGAGTCATAGTAGTAAGTAACAATGCATGCATATCAATGTTATCGTCCTAGAATCAACACGGACTTTCGTATACCTAGATGTAATCAAGTACGAAATTCGTCAGTAATGTAGTGTCCATGAACATGTCCTAGGGTCTGATGTACCCCGCAACGAATTGTCACGGTAACGTAAATGTGAATATCTACTATCGATACCCGATGGCGCTAACGTCCATTGGCACCCGAATGTGATTCGGACGCGAAGTACCGAACAAGACCCTAGGTGATATATTGACATAACAGAAATAAATATTTGAGTTACAGATATGGAAACTGAAGTACAAAATGCAAGGTACACTTGCTTGGCTCTGGTCGCTGAAGAGGAAGAGCTGGTCCAATGTCCAAATCCATAGAGTCCAAAGTGTAAAAAGGACCTAGAGAATAATATTCAGACAAATTAATTATTTAAATTAAGAATCTTACTTATAAGATCTTATATTAAACTGGCTATTGAAAATTTAAAGATTACACTAGTAATTTATGTAACCATGCCACTACTGTTGTCTAAAATATGGATTTGCAGATTCTATACTTCCTTTACAATCTCAAGTACTCTTCTCCTCAATTTGTCAGCCATCTGTACATTCTCCATAAATGTATACAGTTAGTCTTATGATACTCTCCAAATCATCTCATTCATTCCTTCTATTAGCAGTAGGAAGAAGAAACTATACTATAATAGCTATAATTTTCTAAACAATTCCCTGCTACTTCACATCCAACTTTATTACAACATCTTCTATGTTCCAACATTTCATGGACACATCCTCAAGGTTTTTACCAATACAATAATATCCAAGTTCAACTTAATACTATACTGGAACTTGAACCCGACCAAAAATATGTTCCCTCATGCATGTTCCAAGAGTATATACTCACCAACTCCTTACTAATTTCTTCACCCACAAGGGACAAGGCTACTATCACTTTGTTTACTGTTGCTTTAGGGAGGACAACAGATTTGATAAGGCTTCTGTCGTGCATATGTAATGGAAAGACAAAGCCCTCCATAGGCCCTGGCTTATGAACTTCCCCACCTCCTTCATTATTTATTCGCCATCAAGAGTAACTTGTTCACAATCATGACAAACCTTTCATTAGTTCTGCTAGTGGACTCTCATGCAATAAGGAAAAACTCCTTCTTCACCAATCTCCTTGCTAGCCATAACTTGTTTATCATATTTTTTTCCTTTTCAACTAATCCTTATGCACATATAAGTATAAATATACATATGTAAGGAAGCATTACTATAATGGCTATCCCTACTGCTACAAAACCCTGCATTTTAATCCCACACACATAATGCTAAAGAATGAAGGAAAATAAAGGATGAAGATATATAAAAGGAGAAGCAAAAGTAAGGAGGTGTGTTCCACACTAGTAGAACCAATATAGTATAACCCATCTGCCATTAGTCCCAGACTGACTTCCTTCTTCCGAATTTCCTTTCCCTCTCACACAATCAAACTCTCTTACCCAGATCATCTCTTAGGTGCATAACTGATATATGTGTTGGTGCTTTATCTACATGGAGAGAGCTTGCTCTCAACATGTCTTGTAAAATTTTAGTCCCACATTGGAAAAGCACCATGAGTTATCTCAACATATATACTTGGGTGTGTTGTTGAGAGATGCACATGGGGTGGTGACCCTAAGGAGGGAACCATGTGGGTGATTTTACTAGGAGGTAAGAATAAGGCTCCAAGGATTAAGCATTAATGTTTTTGTCATTCTCTTGGATTAATTCCACTTGGAGCTAAGCCCCAAAGGGGCTTAGCGACTCGGACTCGGACTCGGGCTCATGGGCTCATGAGGCGTAATGTGGCGTTTTGTTGGCGCACTTTGGTCTTTATGCGGCTCATATGCAGCCATGCGGTCTTATGCGGCATGCGGCCTCATGCGGCTCATGCGGCCATACGGTTCATGCGGTTCATGCGGCTCATGCGGTCCATGCGGTCCATGCGGCTCATGCGGCTCATGCGGTCCATGCGGCTCATGCGGTCCATGCGGTCCATGCGGCCAGGCTGCTGCTGCTGCTGCCGCATGGAGGGCTACACTGACTGTGCAGATTTCAAATCGGTTATGGAAAGGGTGAATCAATGCGATTAATTCAGATCCTATCTTTGTGGGATTTGAATTAATTTCGTTACTATCTTTGTGGGATTTGAATTAATTCAGTTCCTATCTTTGTGGGATTAGAATTAATTCGTTGCTATCTTTTTGTGATTTGATTCAATCTTTCCATAACTGAAGAGGCGGCTAGGGTTTCCACCCTCTCTCTATATATATTCTCTTCTGGCCTCCTTAGTGGGCACTACGAAAATACAAGTCAAAAAAGGAGAAAGAGAGAGAGAGCTGCTGCCGCCATTGCAAGTCCATCCGAGGAGTCAGAACAGAGGTGACATCGAGCGTTCCACAAGTTATTCAACTTGCTGGTTCCTGGAAGCAGATCGTGTGGGGCGAATCTTGCTTTGAGCAACGGTGTTTTGACATCCCAGCATTGTTCTTCTTCTCATCTCTCTCTAGTTTTATTGTAACTCGTTCTGTCCCAAATGCAACACGTTTGCAAGGAAGAACGAGAGATCTTCTCTTCTCTTTTTCCCTCCTTCAGATTGTAATTTGGCTATTTGATTTTTTATTCTATCGTAGATCTTGAGTTTGCTCTCTGCAAAGTTTTGTGGGACATCTCAGATCTCGATTGCATCTGTTTTTTCCATCTTTGATCAAGCCCCGGGACTAACAATCTCAAAGCAAGATCCGTGTAGATGGAAAACATTAATGCTTCGCTCCTCCAATCGGACTTCTGCAAGTTGGAAAAGTTCGATGGAGAGCACTATCAAGTCTGGAAGAGAAAGGTGTACCTAACTCTTCAACTAAAAGACGTTGATCATGTTCTGTTGGAGGAAGAACCCTCTGTTCCAGACACTGGATCTACTGCCGTCATCAACGCGGCTACCAAACTCCAGGCCAAGTGGAGAAGGGAAAATAGCATCTGCAGGCTTCTCATCCTGAATGCTATGGAGGATTCCCTGGCAGAATCCTATTCTAAGAAGGAACTTGCCAAAGACATATGGGAGTCTGTGGAAAATCTGTATGAAGAAGACAAGAACAGGAGCAAAATGTTTGTGGTTGAAAAATATCACAAATTGCTCTTTGAGGACGAAAAGTCCATGTTACCACAGGTGAAAGAATTTCTGAAGCTGCGTCAGAAACTGGAAGACGAACAGATGCCCCTTCCCGACAAGTTTGTCGTCGGAGGGATCGTCTCAAAACTTCCTGCTGGATGGAGTACCTTCTATGCAAGGATGCACAGAAAGAAGCTAGACATTAGCTTGGGAGATCTACTTCAAGAGATCCATGTTGAGGACGAGATGCGTTCTCAACAGAAGGTGGACACTCTGTCCAAACAGTTGGCTAAAGCCAATCTGGTGCAGACGAGGGATCCCAAGGGGAAGCAGGCGGCTTCTCTTCCTAAGAAGAAGGACTTCACTAATCTGAAAGTGAAGGGTCCTTCATTCAAGCAACAGAAGACTAAGTCCCACGTGACTTGTTACAATTGTGGCAAGAAAGGCCACTACAAGAGTGAATGCAGATCTAAGCCTAAACAATCAGAGAAAGGTGAGCCTAATAAGGTTTCATTGGTTTCTAACATTGTTGCTATGATCGGACATGTCACAACTGTGGGGGTTGACTCTGACTGGTGGATAGACACTGGTGCGACTTGCCATGTCTGTTCTGACAAGGAATGGTTCGTCACGTACCAGCCGATATCTGAGAAGGTTGTCATGGCGAACCAGGCCCAAGCTGAAGTTCTGGGGATTGGGACTGTGGAGCTGAAACTCACTTCTGAGAACACTCTGACGCTTCAAGGTGTGAAGCATGTTCCTGCGATTGCCAAGAACCTAATCTCTGGGAGCCTGCTCTGCAACGCAGGCTTGAGGATGGACATCAACGCTGGTCAGATGGTTATGTCTAAGAAGGGAACATACTTCGGGAAGGCTTATCAAACCGAAGGAATGTTTAAAATTCAACTTGTCAACCAGTTTGATGACATTAATGCAGTTGTATTTTCTGATTATTCTCTTGAGTTGTGGCATAATAGACTAGGACATGTTCATTGTAAAAGAATCAACAAAATATCTAGTCTAGGACTTATCTCCAAATGTGGGGGTAAGGTGGAGAAGTGTGAAGTGTGTGCTCAGACGAAGATCACAAGGAAACCCTTTCATCGGGTCAATCGAAGCATAGATCTTCTGGAGTTGGTGCACTCCGATATCTGTGACTTCAAACATTTCTCCACAAAGGCCGGGATGAATTATTTCATAACCTTCATCGACGACTTCTCAAAATACGCGTTCGTCTACTTGCTCAAGTCCAAAGACGAAGCTTTCGAAAAGTTCAGAGAGTTCAGGGCCGAAGCTGAACGGCAGACCGGACAACAACTCAAGAGGTTGAGAAGTGATCGAGGTGGGGAGTACAGGTCTCATGAATTCGCATTGTTCTGCAAAGAACATGGAATCATATGCGAGACTACTGCTCTATATTCTCCTCAATCCAACGGAGTAGCAGAGAGGAAGAACCGAACATTAACAGAAATGATGAATTATATGCTGCTCACTGCAGGTCTTCCAAAATGCTACTGGAGAGAAGCTGCATTAACGGCCACTTTCATTCTGAATAGAGTGCCATATGCAACTTCGGACGTAACTCCTCATGAACTCTGGTTCAAAGTCAGACCAAACTTGAATGTCATTCGAGTGTGGGGGTGTCTGGCGTATGTGAAGCTTCCAGATCTGAAGATTCAGAAGATGGGGACAAGGACTACGAAGGCGATCTTCTTGGGTATGCCGAGAAGAGTGATGCTCGAAGATTTCTTGATATTGAATCAAATTATATCATCGAATCTCGCGATGCTGAATACTTTGAAGACAAGTTTGCAAAAGACAAAAACATTGTTCTTTCGGACATTCCGAAAAATGATGTAGGTGCAAATGAGACTGAAATCTCATACGAGCCAGTAGTCCAAGAAGAAGCTGTTGTTGATGAAACAACTCTTGTACCAGAACTCGCAGAGCCGTCAGCTAAGCGAGCGAGGAGATCGAAAGATTTCGGAGATGACTTTGTCACCTATCATGTGGAAGCAGATCCGCTTACCTATGATGAGACGATGAAGACCAGAGATGCTATCTTCTGGAAGGAGGCAGTGAATGACGAGTTTGACTCTATCACCTCCAATAACACATGGGTGTTGGTAGATCTACCTGAAGGAGAAAAGCCTATTGGATGTAAATGGATCTTCAAGAAGAAGATGAAGGCAGATGGAACTATCGACAAGTTCAAGGCCAGGCTGGTAGCCAAAGGATTTTCTCAGAAACAGGGGATAGACTACTTTGACACGTACGCTCCAGTAGCCCGGATGACCACCATCAGGATGTTAATCGCTCTTGCAGCTATACATAAGTTGGTGATACATCAGATGGATGTAAAGACTGCATTCCTGAATGGTGAGCTGACCGAAGAGATTTACATGCAACAGCCAGATGGATTTGTCGTCAAAGGTCTTGAAGACAAAGTCTGCAAGTTGGTGAAATTATTGTATGGTTTGAAACAAGCTCCCAAGATGTGGCATGAGAAGTTTGACAAAGTTATTAGGTCAAACGGCTACAGAGTCAGCGAGACGGACAAATGTGTTTACACAAAGTTCGCTGATGGAAGAGGAGTCATCGTTTGTCTGTACGTGGACGACATGCTAATCCTAGGTACGGATATAGGCTGTGTCACAGAGATAAAGAAGTTCCTCTCAACCAAGTTCAGTATGAAGGACTTGGGGGATGCAGATGTCATCTTGGGCATAAAGATCATCCGGACAGACACTGGAGTAGCGCTGTCACAATCTCACTACATTGAGAAGATGCTCACACGCTATGGGTATAAGGATCTTCCAGGGATCGATACGCCATACAGGTGTGATCAGAAGCTGAAGCCAAACTCGAGGAAAAGCGTCAGGCAGCTGGAGTATTCTAGCGTTATCGGAAGTTTGATGTACGCAACTACTGCCACAAGGCCTGACATAGCTTTCGCCGTGGAAATGCTGAGTCGGTTCACAAGCAACCCAGGGGTTGAGCACTGGAAAGCTGTGAAGCGAGTAATGAGATATCTCAAGAAGACTCAGACATATGCACTGCACTACAACGGGTATCCGACAGTAGTGGAAGGCTTCAGTGATGCTAGCTGGTGTTCAGAGGTGGAAAGTGAGAGATCCACAGGTGGATATGTCTTTTCCTTGGGTGGAGCTGCTATATCGTGGAAGTCGAAGAAGCAGACTATACTCTCTCGTTCCTCCATGGAATCTGAATTCTATGCACTTGAAACTGCAGCAGATGAAGCAGAATGGCTTCGGGAGCTCATGTATGATCTTCCAGTAGTTGGGGCTCAGATACCGGCGATACCAATATACTGTGACAACCAGGCGACTGCGGCGGTGGCATCAAATGACCTCTTCAACGGAAAGAAGAGGACTGTGCGGTTGAAGCACAGGGCAGTACACGATCTTATTAAAAGAGGTGTAATTGCAGTGGTTGATGTTCGGAGTCAGGAGAACCTGGCAGATCCGTTCACAAAGGGCCTCAAGCGCCAGTTGGTCGATGACACAGCTTGTAAAATGGGCTTGAAGGCATTCTGATAGTATGTCTTTGTAATCCTACCATAAAAGTTTTATGCTATTAGTTCAAAGAGAAATCTACTAGGCATCTAACTTTTGGTTCAAAGGAGGATCACTGACTGGAAAACTATCAGGTAACGGTGGGTACTTGTTCTATGGAACATGGAAGGGATACAGACCCATAACCACTGTTGTCTACTATGTATTTTTCTGCGGAAAAACAGATCCTGTGGAAGGTTGGCTTAAACGCCTTAATGAGTTCTCAGGCAGAGTGAATGTCTGGTGTGCTTTACAGGAAGCACGGTAGAGCAGCACTACAAGGAGTAAAAAATCCATGCTACAGTGGGATGACTCCACCATGAGGTTCCCAGGTAGGGGTAATGCCTCGGCTTTGCAAGCCAAGTCATAGCGGCATAGCACCGCAAATAGGCAGGTAGCCTAATGCTGTATGACGTAATTAAAGAGTTGTAGACAGCACTACAAAGGGGAGGATGGCCCCATGTTACTGTGGCACGACACCACGATGAGGTACCCAGGTAGGGGTAAAGCCTTGGCATTGCAAGCCATGTCGTTGCGGCGTAACACCGCAAGGAAGCCTTAGGCTTCATGCTGGGTAGTTTGGCACTACAAAGAGGCTTGTGACCTCATGCTACAGTAGTATGACACTACGATGAGGTTCCCAGGTAGGGGTACTGCCTCGGCTTCAGGCCATGTCATAGCGGCGTAGCACCGCAAGGAAGCGCAAGGCTTCATGCCATATCTCTTTAATAAAGAACTCACCTATAGTGTATGAAAAGAGATATCAGGCCGTCTCTTGAGGGTAAACTTGTAGACGCCCAAAATTATATACTGAAACCAGGCTGGCACAGGGCCTTTAATGTGCAGCCAGAAGCACACGTAACTACACTTTGTGAGTGGGAAGAATTACAATTGTGGTGCAGAATTCAAGGCGTAGTCTATTCTTGTATCACATTGTAATTTAACCCATGCGGGAAGATTCAAGTCGTCAGCGACATCTATCCTAATACAAAATGGACAGTTACTGTGGGGAACGCTCAACCCTGGACACATATATATGTTGTGATATGTGGGGGATTGTTGGTGCTTTTTTTACATGGAGAGAGCTTGCTCTCAACGTGCCTTGTAAAATTTTAGTCCCACATTGGAAAAGCACCATGAGTTATCTCAACATATATACTTGGGTGTGTTGTTGAGAGATGCACATGGGGTGGTGACCCTAAGGAGGGAACCATGTGGGTGATTTTACTAGGAGGTAAGAATAAGGCTCCAAGGATTAAGCATTAATGCTTTTGTCATTCTCTTGGATTAATTCCACTTGGAGCTAAGCCCCAAAGGGGCTTAGCGACTCGGACTCGGACTCGGACTCGGACTCGGACTCGGGCTCGGGCTCGGGCTCATGGGCTCATGAGGCGTAATGTGGCATTTTGTTGGCGCACTTTGCACTTAGCACGTCAGCAGTTATGCGGTCTTTATGCGGCTCATATGCGGCCATACGGTCTTATGCGGCATGCGGCTCATATGCGGCCTCATGCGGCTCATGCGGCTCATGCGGCCATGCGGTTCATGCGGTTCATGCGGCCATGCGGCTCATGCGGCTCATGCGGTCCATGCGGTCCATGCGGCTCATGCGGCTCATGCGGTCCATGCGGCTCATGCGGTCCATGCGGCTCATGCGGCACATGCGGTCCATGCGGCCCAAGCGGTCCATGCGGCCTGGCTGCTGCTGCTGCTGCCGCATGGAGGGCTACGCTGACTGTGCAGATTTCAAATCGGTTATGGAAAGGGTGAATCAATGCGATTAATTCAGATCCTATCTTTGTGGGATTTGAATTAATTTCGTTACTATCTTTGTGGGATTTGAATTAATTCAGTTCCTATCTTTGTGGGATTAGAATTAATTCGTTGCTATCTTTTTGTGATTTGATTCAATCTTTCCATAACTGAAGAGGCGGCTAGGGTTTCCACCCTCTCTCTATATATATTCTCTTCTGGCCTCCTTAGTGGGCACTACGAAAATACAAGTCAAAAAAGGAGAAAGAGAGAGAGAGAGCTGCTGCCGCCATTACAAGTCCATCCGAGGAGTCAGAACAGAGGTGACATCGAGCGTTCCACAAGTTATTCAACTTGCTGGTTCCTGGAAGCAGATCGTGTGGGGCGAATCTTGCTTTGAGCAACGGTGTTTTGACACCCCAGCATTGTTCTTCTTCTCATCTCTCTCTAGTTTTATTGTAACTCGTTCTGTCCCAATTGCAACACGTTTGCAAGGAAGAACGAGAGATCTTCTCTTTTTCCCTCCTTCAGATTGTAATTTGGCTATTTGATTTTTTATTCCATCGTAGATCTTGAGTTTGCTCTCTGCAAAGTTTTGTGGGACATCTTAGATCTCGATTGCATCTGTTTTTTCCATCTTTGATCAAGCCCCGGGACTAACAATATGCAATGTAAAAAAAAATAACAAATTCAGCAGGAACAACCAAACATTTCTCTACACTAAAACCTATTGGATTAAGGATGTATTATAGCAGTATATAGTGTTTAGCCGGAGCACATTATTAGAAGCTATCACATTTAAATATATAGCTATACATTCCCAAGTGAACACAAACACCCTAACATGAGCCATATGTTCCTACTAGGTGTGAGCATTTATCAAGGTTTAGAAGGAGGAGGAAATCTTACTGGACAGGGGGTAGACGCGGCCACACGCGCCAAGGGAGTGTTCGACTAGGCGTCCAACTGCCGACCGTTCCTCGGCGCCCCAAGGTCGACGAAGAAGAAGATGAAGTCGATGGAGATGATGAAGGTGGGGTTCGTTCGGCGCTGGGATGCGAACGTCGGACGGGAACCCATTAGCGGGAAGGCACTGGTCGCGCACTCGACCCGGACGGAGTTGTAGTGTATCGGTGAGTGTGGCGACGTCGAAGCCTCGTCACTGAACTCGAACGCCGGCAAGGTGGAGGAGAGGTTACAACCTCACGCCGGCGTGGCCCGTTGTCGACGTGGTGAAGGCTCGATGCTACGGAGGAAAGGAGTACTGGAGGTTGGCGGCTAGGTTTTAGTTATGGGAGAGGAAGAGAATGAATAATCATGCAATGTGTATTACTGGGAAGTCTCACAAAATAATCATGCAATGTGTATCAACCCCTTCATTTTCAATCCTGATCAATGGTGAACCTTCACAAATCTTTACGCCAACTAGAGGCATCCGTCAAGGATGTCCTCTATCTCCCTACCTCTTCATAATGTGTATGGAAATTTTGTCTACACTCATCAACATTTTGGTCAGAAACTCACTTTATGAGAGTATTACTTTTCGCAATTCCCCACTTGAATTCTCACACCTTGCTTTTGTAGACGACCTCATCATTTTTGGTAAATGTTCTTTACATAATATATACCAAATCAAGGTTTTTCTCAAAACTTTTGAAACCTGGTCTGGACAATATATCAACTATGATAAATCTTCTGTATTTATCTCCTCAAAAGCAGATCCTATCATGCGTGAACTTTATAAACACCTCTTAGGTGTACAGTTTATGCAACCAAATGATAAATACCTGGGACATTGCCTTCTTCTTTCCAAAAATAGACTCAATACTTACTCTCATCTTCTCTCCACAAGTACTTCTAAACTGAAAGGATGGCACAGGAAATGCCTTTCTCATGCGGGTAGAACAACACTTATCAAATCTACTCTTTCGTCTATCCCAACTTATTATTTATCTTCCTATCAAATTCCTAAGAAGATTACTGAAGCACTTGCAAGAGATCAATGCAATTTTTGGTGGGATTCAGTTGACAAAAGACGTATACATTTCTCTGCTTGGAGTATCTTTTATAAACCAAAGTTTCAAGGAGGTTTAGGAATAAGAGATCCCTATATTTCTAATCTATCCCTCATGCTTAAGCTCACTTGGAGATTCCTCACAAATCAAAATTCTACCTGGGCTTCTATTCTTCAAAATAAGTACATGTCTACTTCATCATACTGGAATGCTAATATTCCACGTTCTGCTTCATGCATATGGTCTAGTATCATCAAGAGCAGAGAATACTTGATGGATAATGTACTCTGGTCCGTGGGAGATGGTTCACAAATTAACATATGGCATGATCCATGGGTGCCTTCTATTCAGCACCATAGAGCTGCAGGATTTGAATTTAGTTCTCACTGGGTTCAACAAGTCTCAGATCTCATTCACAAGCCATCATTTACTTGGAAGTTTCACTTGATACACATGCTTTTCCTGCCCCATGAAGCCAATGCTATCCTGAAGATCAAATTATCTGTTAATTGCAAATCGGATAAATTATGCTGGAAACATACTAAAGATGGTGAATTAACTACAAAATCAGCATATCGTACAATCTATGAGAAATTACACCATGATATTCATGATACTCATGATACTTCAAATGAAGACTTTAAAGAATGGAGTAAATTATGGTCCCTGAATCACATCAATCCAAAAGTTCTATTATTTGTTTGGCGTGCCCTCACTAATTCCCTGCCTACTTATGCCAACATTCATCGAAGAATCAATGAGATCGACTCATCCTGCCCTCTTTGTCAGGTACATATTGAGAACACTAACCATCTTCTTTTTCATTGTTCAAAAACAGGTGCATCCTGGGTATACATTCCTTCAATCAATGGACTGATTCAGAATGATTCCTCAATATCATTCATTGTATCTACTCTATTGAAAGAGGGGGATCGGGACAAGATTTCATTATGCTTTTACTTAATGTGGCATATTTGGAAGGCAAGGAACAAAGCTATCTTTGAGCATCTTCCCATCAATGCAAGGAGAATTTTTGAAGATGCTACTACACTGAAGAAGAGACATGATGTTATTACCAATGGACATCCCTGTATTGGATCCTCGTCATCGATAATCTACAACAATGTTCAATGGACTCCTCCACCTGACAATTATTGTAAAATCAATTTTGATGGTGCATATTTGGATGGGAGAATGTCTGCTGCTGCTGTTCTTCGTGATTCCCATGGAAACTTTGAGATGCCATTATCAAAAACTGAAGAAGGAGGCTCACCACTGGAAGATGAGGCATTGGGAGTTCGATTGGCATTGAAGATCTGCAAAAATTTTAATCTTCACAACTCTATTCTTGAAGGAGATTGCAAGTTCTTAATTGACTCTATCAACACAATTGAGTCTATTCCCCTTTGGCAAGTTCGACACATTATCGAAGATGCAAGAGCTACATCGAAATCGGATCCTTCCATTTCTTTCAGTTTCACAAATAGGAATGCTAATCAATGTGCTCATACATTAGCTTCTTATGAATTGCTTAACAACTCTTCTAATTTCATTTGTTCTTATGAAGTTATTCCTTCTTGTATTTCAGCCCATGTCACCCTAGACATGAACTCTGTATTTACATGATCTTATCAATGAATTCCTGTTCAAAAAAAACATGAGGATATTATAGGGGAGTGGCTAGGGTTTTTTTCGGATGGATGGAGTGATCTTTTGGATGCTAGGCGTGCCTGCATTAGCAGGCTGCTATTGTCACGACATGCACCCGCTTTTCGGGATGCGAGCGCGTGCGCAAGCCAGCTACATATCAAGCAGACTCCAGCCCAACTCGAATACGTATAAGCTGTCTAGACTATGGTAATATGCCTAATCATGGCAAGACAAAACTATATCTCAATTCACAAGAAAAATATAAAACAAGAATGAACATTATGGTTCATGGTCTGCAGCCTACTAGCATATATGTCCGATTAGACTCCAAAGAAATAGCATGAGTCTATAAAACTAGGCTAACAAGCAGAGTGCAAATAATGGATGTAAATATGTAATCATGAATGGTACCTGAATTTGTAGTAATCAACTATCATCATGATCAGCTAACTAACTCTGTGCAATCAACTACCTAAAGAGATCATCAGGTCCTCAGGGGGCTAGCAAGATACATAAAACATGCCTGCTAATATAACAGTAAATACATGTTTGGAAGATAAGAACAGTGCCAGAAGAACATCTAAGAAACGACATGTCTTATGGAAATGCAATACTAGACTTGGCTAACAATCAATCAAATAACTCCTATAGACTGTAGTACAATGCAAGATACTCCTAATCTATAGTATGTCTCAATTGTAGTACAATGCAAGATACTCCCAATCGAGAATAGCCAATCTTAGTATCAATCTCCTCTCCTAAAGGAATGCAAGATCATGTAAAATCCTATAGACTGTAGTATAATGCAAGATACTCCAAATCTATAGTATATCTTAATTGTAATACAATACAAGATACTCCCAATCGAGAATGGTCAAGTCATGTTAGGTCATACTCAAGACAAGTCCAAGTCCATTAATCATGACCAGGTCAAGTCAATCAAGGAAACATGGCATAACTGGCAACTCTATTACAAAACACGGTGAACACTAGGAAGACCAATAAACAATCAATGAAAATAACTAATATCTTATACGTGCACGTAAATCTATAAAATAAGAAGGCAATAGATGATAACCCAAGTGGAATATGAGAAGAATGTGACAATATGAAAAGAAATACAATAGAAAGGAAAATTTGTAAATACTGTATAAGTTCGGCAAGGTATACTTGCCTGGTGGTAGCACGTAGAACCAACACTATCTAGTCAATCGACGAGCCACAAAAGTCAAACTCTCACAACAGTCTTCGGAGGCTGAAACAGATACTACCAACGTGTTCAAAATAGTCAAATTAGCTGGAATAGTCTACCAATAAATCCAATTCTGGAAACAGGAGAAAAACGGTAATTTTGGATCAAAATGATGTCTGCCGTTGGACCTGCTTTGCATCGAAAAGCGTGCCAACATCTACTGTCTCTAAGTCATCAAATTATATGTCTACGAATCCAGTTTGATAATACGAATCCAACTGTATGTCCAAAGTTGGATTCCGGTGGGCCGTGCACAAATTCGCCCGTTGGATCGGGTCGTGGGCCCGCTAAAACAGTATTTCGGTCGACCATATCAGAATCGGACAAAACTTGGCATACAGGACCAGAAAAATGATACGGTCCTATTGGCACAAGTTTCGTCTCGATATGACAAACGTACACAAAGCAATTGGCTAATTTACAAAAGGGTAGATGCAGGATATTTTGACGGATACGCCTCGATTTCGTCGCACACGCACAACGAAATTGAGTTCCGTCAAATCCCACGCATCCGAAACATCCGTACGCATCTTTAGATGCTCATGGGTTGCGACCATGTCTCCCGGTTTGTCGAAATGCATGTCGTATCGGTAAAAATTATTAAAATATTTACTGTTCTAAAACTATTTTTTTCTAAACTTTGAAACTGTTTTAAGAAGAATTTAATTCATGAAAAATAAAACTAACATTTAGATTTTGATCTCGTATATGTTGTCATAAAACCTGTTCACTTAGATTTTCAAATTGGTCGATGGATTGGCAATGATGTGCCTTCCAAATTGGGTGTCTGAACTATTTTCAACACTGTAAATAGACAAGTTTTTTTTTCGATTTTTCGACTAAATTTTCTGGTGATATAGGGCATCTAAACCTGAACTACTTATCAGGCCTCGTAGCCATATAGGTTGTCTTTGCAATGAATAATTTGGTTCATAAATTGACTATATAATAAAGAAGAAAGGAGGTGATGAACACGAGTACCTGGCTGTTGTGACATAATACAAGGCATTAGTTCAATTTGGTTCTTAGAATCTTCGAATCGATTTCTTAGAATCTTCGAACCGAATCAAGAAATGCAACGAATCAATTCGGTTCGAAGATTCTAAGAAATCGAATCGATGCAAGGTATTAGTTCGAACCGAATCAAGTATTGATTTTAGTTCGAATCGAATCGACGCAAGGCATTAGTTCGATGCAGGCTATACGTTTACGCTGAAATATAAGAGGTCAGTATTTTTCTTATTTACAACGGGGTCCGCAAAACCAAATCACCACCTTATAACGGACTGAGGCATAGTCTAGGTAAGCCAAATCGGTCATATAATTCAATGAAGCACGAAGTGCTCGAATGGCTAAGTCAGAAGAGTTGACCATGCAACAAAGTTATGAAATCGAGTCGCATTGACTCGGCAAAACGACAAGGCGTATCAGCTTAAGGTAGGGGGGCTTTGACTTCTCTTTCCTACTCCTTCGTGCCTAAGTAAAATATATCATTGTATTCTAAGTTAACCTATCGAGACCACGGACGTGGCTCGATCGAGAGATGAAGATAGTGCGTGTCGAACACTAGATAGAATAATTGAAAATGAAATATATATATCAAATGTACAAGTTGCTATGGAATATTGAATATCACAAAGACGAGAGCCTCGATGCGCAAGCCATAAGAACATAGGATAACTGTATCGACAAGTGGCTCAACGCATGAGTCATTCCGTGCCCTCGCGCACGAGTTAGTATGCTAGAAAATTGAAATACTATATCGGCACGAGTGCCTCAGTACACGAGCTATTGAACATTGAATACCCTATTGAGGCGTGCCTCAGTTGCACGAGTCGGAGGAAAGGAACATATATTGAACACTAAGGCATAGAACATGGAATTATGGTATCGACGCGTGCATCGTATATGCGACCCGAAGAATAGAGAACAATCGTGTCAAAACATACATACGTGGATGGCTTCGTTACGAAGAGAACAGTTGTGGCATGAATGTGACGGAACTGTCAGATATGACATGATGCCTTGAAAATGTTTAGGACCTTCGGGTCGTTCGGTTGACGAACATTGAGTTAGGGCATGATGCCATTGAATATTGACACAAAGTATGGAATATAAGAACATAGAAAGTTAATGTGAGAAATACGAGATGATACGAAGTCTGAGTCACAAACTCAAGATATGTTTGGTTGTTTGAATAAGACGCATGTTGCATGATCGAATGAACTTGAGAAATAGATTGGAGATAATCTTCCGTGCATGGGTGTTCCCTTGAACGGGTTTGTACCGGGGCGCCGAGGCGTCAGGACCGTTTGGACTAGGAGGGACGTTAAACTTTGCTGGGCACACATCTCTAAGATGATAAGCGACTAGTTATTGATGTGAACGCTGTACCAATTGGTATACAACGGTAAGCCTCCGGTTATTGGGATAGCAACCCATCCCATGAGGCATCGGGCTACCCAAATTGAGAAAAGAAAAGAAATGAAAAAAAGAAAAGAAAATAGAAACACCTTTAGACCATTCTGGCACGGATACGCCAACGACCTTCATATAGTTAAGGAACGATTGGCTGAAAGAGCAGGAATAGTATATCCTGCATAGAGCACTTATAACATGACAGGAAAGGAATGAGACGTATTCATCTTGCGTCGGTGCAAGGGCAAATGCGTCGATGTTGGTAAGAAGTCACAAAACAACATGAGATTGCTATTGGTTGCCTGTTTGCTTATACGAATCAAACAACATACTTTATATGATAATATGTTTTACTGCTTTCAAATATGCCATGAAATCTATCCTAAGGAGAACATAGAAAGATAACTAAATTGTATGTTGTATGAATCAATACATTATTAAATGTCGGTTTAGTTAAAGTGGGTCTTTGATCAGTACAACGAGGACGAAAGTACTAATCCCCCACTAGTTTGCTAGCAGGTTCAAGGAATGTTCTGTTCGTGACGGAGCTTCGCTTGATCGCGCTGAGGCATGAAATACCGTAGCATTTGAAGCGTGCGATCGTATTGACGCTCAGACTTGCAACAGGATTGATGCGGCCGAGATATAGAAGGCATGATGTATGAAATGGTGAAATCCTTTGCGGGCAAGAGAGAACTTGAGTATTGTAGCCAATCTGGCATATTCAGTTGGTCTATAAGTCTTTGTAATCTCAGTTCATTTATCAATAAAGAGAATTGTTTCGTATACTCTATTTTCTTCTGCTTGCTAATATCAATCAAAGATAACCATTTGAGAACTGTCATCTTGTCATGTACGAGTGCTGTCATGCCCCAATTCGATGGACCGTTCGTCCCCATTTCTATTATGTCGAATCGATCATCCTCGCTAAGGTATGATGTCGTACGAGTCTGGAATTGCACTCGTACAAGGCAAGAACATTATATTTGATCATTCTTATTTGAAACATCAAGTTGAAACTTCATAAATTTTAGAGTAATAGAACATGAAGTATAGGAAGATGAAAATATACTTTTCATTCATAGCTTACAATGAAGTGCAAGTCATAATTACATTGGATGCCGTTGCGACTACATTGATTGAAACAAAAGAAAATACTCGACAAGCTGTCTGAACTAATGTAACGCCCCAGTCCTAAAATACTTAGGACTAAGTATGTAGACATGCCAGCGACATACATACGAAGTATACTCCAGTAAATAGACACCTCGTATTTATACATAAGCTGTAAAATACAGTAAACCAAGAGTAATCTAATCTCATCCACAAAATAAAAGAATAAAAAATATTATACAATCAACTATGAAATATTTTTGTACAATATATTAGGCGGAGACAAATCCACTACCAACAAGTAAGGGAAGGAATACATGGAAAATGAAATGAGTTTGGCGAGCGAAGCGAAGATGATCCAAGTGCAATCATCCTCGAAGGAATAGAGATGATCACGGCCACAACTATAACACCTGCGAAAGATAAGAGCACACACACCTGGAGAGATAACCAGGTCCTCAGAGGAACGTAACAAGATACATAATATCATGCCATACAAACTGAACAAATACTGCTCAATAATAAGTCAATTGGATCATAACATGGTCAAATACCCACCTTTGAATTAGCGTACCATCCCCCAACCAAACAAGGACAGGAGATGGCACACTAACCCACGATGAAGTATCTTGCCAAGTCACGAATCTAATATAGTATCCGGACCACAACAAGGTTCAACACCTTCTCATCGAAGTAGTGAGCCACACCTACAACCAAATAAGGACAAGATGTGGCAAACTAGTCTGCGATAAGTTACTGTTCCAAGCCACGGTCAGATACAAGTACCCAAACTAAGAGTACTCATACCTAACGGATAAGGGTACCTAATCAATCTAGGTGAATGCAGTTTTTAAGAACAAACCTCCTACGCATGGGCACTCTGGCTATAGGGATTAGGCATCGTCCCTCCTCGGGAATCATGTGCCTACGTCCATAACGCTCCTATGAACGTCAGAGGACATCAGTATAATGGGTTCATCCATAATGTTCCACGAACGTCAGAGGGCATCAATGTCCCGTGTCTCCGGCGGAGCTCACAGGTCTAAAAGGGAAGTGTAAAGATGGCCCATACGTCAAGGAATTTTTCTCTCCACCCCATGCCTACTATGTTGTATCCATAACACATAATCCTTATTAACCGCTAAGTCAAACTAAATATGCAACACTATTAGCGGTTAATCCTATCGCACGGCTTATACATACTGGTGGCCAGCCAGTCACGCATGTCCGAATTCTACATACGACTCACAACAAAGTGGTACAAATGTGTCAAGGCCTATGAATGCAACACACAAAGGGTGGTCCCTTAAATCTAAGTTCAATGTGTATAAAAACAGTACATAACAGGAAATGGAACTGAACAGTAAAATTCTATCTAATTATGCCATGCAAAACAGTTTATTTTGCAAAAAGTAAATAATAAATAAATGCATCAAATATGAGCTAAAATAAATAGACAACTAATGGCAAAGTATCTTGCCTGGTGTAATACCTTGTATGGTACGATGATCCCGATGGCACAAAGTTTGTCTTTGATGTTACAACTACACAAGACGGACTCCTATGATAGCATAGATTATTCCATTGGGTCTAGAATGGGGGATTAGTTAGGGTTGACAGGAGGTTGTACAGAATTGGTAAGGGAATATGATAAAGGGGATTAGTCATGGATTGGAGGATAAGCAAAAGAAATTATATATATATATATATATATATATATATATATATATATATATATATATATATATATATACACTACAACAAATAGGACATACAATAGCAGTTTATCTATAGCGTTCAAGCCTCCCTGCTATAGAATGTCATCATCAATAGCATTCATTCTGCAGTGCTATTAAAAGAGCGTACAATAGCAGTTTATCTATAGCATTCGAGCCTTCCTGCTATTATAATATCATCATCCATAGCGTTCATTGTGAAGTGCTATTAAAAGTTCATACAATAGCAGTTTATCTATAGCGTTTATGCCTCCCTGCTATTTTGCTATTAACAGAACTTTATATAGCGTGTTATGAACGCTGTTAAAGGTATAGTTTTTTCTGGACGCTGCTTATGTTCCTATGCCCGTATGTCAAAGTAAGGTATCCAGTTCGATTAGGAGCAGCATCGTATTCTATATATTTTACATGATTAAAAAAAAGACTAACACATTTTGGATGCTATATAAGTTACAACGTCGTAATGGGATTAAATCGTTACCGTAAAAAAAATTTATGCCAAGGAGTCTGCAGAATACTCTTCAAATCAATCTAACCTTTCAGAAATTTTATATAAAATTCCTCTCCCCTAGTAAAGAGAATAAAAAAATTTAGTAATATATATACGAAATATACTTTTGTATATTTAGTAACTATATATTGACAAAAAAAATTATAAATAAACTAAAATATTGGTTAAACCAAATAAACTGAAAATCGAACAGATTTATTCCGTTCGGTTTGGTTCGATACAGGATACACTACACCAAAACAGATGATTTGCAATAGTTAGATTTGTCCAACAATAACGTACTAAAATTGTCGTTACATTTTCGACGGATTAAAACCGTTCTTTAATATCAAAACTATTTTTAAAAAATAAATTTGAAGTTGACGGATTAAAATAGTTGTTTAGGATCAAAATTTCTTTCAAAATTTTCATATTCCCGCACTTAATTTTTAGACTCTCAATATCCCCTCTCATTTCCACCCCTTTCACATTCACGATTCCCTCTCATCCCTCCCTCTCTTTTACTTTCACTTTTACAGGAAAAAGTCACAAGAGACCGGCACTCCTCCATAACCGGCGAAGCGACCAAGAGACGAGAAGGCCTCCATCGGGTACGTCTTTTTTTTGAGTTTGTTTTGATTAGGGATTTAGGGTTTAGATTCCTCTTCGCCTTCTCTTAGATATCGGTTTGATTAGGGATTTAGGGTTTAGATTCCTCCACTGCACCTCCATTTTGATTAGGCGAGAGTACCTCCATTAGAATATCGAACCTCCATCGGCGAAGCTACCACCACCGCATTGGGGAATCCTTGACTTCACCTGCTCCATCGAAGCGTAACGGACACCAACGGCCTACCCAACCCAAAATTCACTGAAAATAGGTATGGATTTGGGACATTAATAATGATGGTGGTTCTCCTTCATGTTTGCAATTGCCTTGATATTGTTTCACATGTTTATATTTTATATATAAGTTACCTAAGAATTTTGTTGTTGACATTTATGTTTGAAATAAGAATTTTAATGCAAATTAGGCTAAAGGGGGCCTAGAACAGACATCATGAGGGACACAAGAATGATTTTGAAGCGACCATGCTTCTTGGATACTTTTTTCGACATGATGGAATACAGGAACTTGCTCACTTAAGGGCATTTGAGGGTTAAGGATGTAACATATAGGAATTATTCATTGAAGGTCATGATGTCTTAAAGAGCATGATGTCTTATTTTTACTTTCAATTCGTCCATCCTTGAACATTTTACTGCAGAGGAAGCTGCCAAGTCCACTGTACTGGAGAGACTTGGTCTTCAATATGTAAGAGGATGTGAAGTAATTGAGATCCGTAATGAGGAAGGGATCCTTATGAATGATTTCACTGGAAGAATCAAAAGAGATGAATGGAAACCACCTAAAGGCAAACTTCGTACAATAACAATTGCTCTAGACACAACACAGTACCATATGGATGTTACTGATATTGCTGAAAAAGGAGCAGCAGATGTTTATGGGACATTTAATATTTTAATGAGGAAACCAAAAGAAAATAAATTTAAGGCTATTTTAGAGTCTATACGAGACCTTATGAATGGATATTGTATAGTTCCTGATTGGCTTCATAACATATTTTATTTTACAAACAAAAAATAGTTCTTCTACAAAGTTCATGCCCATTGTACCAAAAATTCAGAGACATGATGCATTGTGTGCTCTATTTCAGCAATAAAAAGAGTTCCTCTAGAAGTCCATGCCGCCCCTCAACAATTTAAATATAGTTTTAACTTTGCAATAATATTTGAACAAGTTAATGCTAGTTATAACTCTGAAACAATATTTGCATATTATTTATTCATTACTCTTTTATCTTTTTCAATTCATAAGGCTTTAAGTAGGCTTCATCAGTTCCATTATACTTCTTCTGGTGCAGTATAGAGTTGCCTTTCAATATCAGTTAAGCTTCTTCTTTTTTTTTGCATTATACCAATTTTGTATAGTACCATCTTCAGATCTTCTGGAGAATAGCTTTTTTGGGTTCCATTGAGCTGTTTCTGTACAGATGGATTTTATTGATGTTACACAAACTTCTCTGTTTATGTTATTATTAGTTTAGGGAGTGGTTTCTTCTCTGGAGGAAAAAAAGGTCCCTATGCCCCTTTGAATATTGCTTGATGGGTTGCATGTTATATATCCATAGACTACATTGTAGTTTACATTTCTATTGTTGTGAACCAAACGATTAGGGGCAAATGAGTTAGTTTCTGTCACTTTTCTGATACTTAGTGTAACATGTGTTCTGGGATTCAGGAAGCGCTACAAAACAAAGAAGCTGCTCAAAAAGTAGCTGTTAAAGTGCTAAAAGATGCTTCTGCAACTGAAAATTTAGTTCGTATTCTCAAGTACGAAATTTTTTCTTTCATCCTCGTCCATCTCTATTTCCATGAAGAAGTCATTTTATGATTGACTAGATGTTCTTGCACAGGATGTTCTCAGACTTGAGCAGCAACGCGAAGCCCATTTATCCTGCAAGCTCATTCGACCGGTTCCTTAACTTCCATCTGGAGGTTGTTCAAGCAGTGATCGATATGGAAAAAAGGCTATTTTATTTTATGATATGACTTTTAGAAGAACTCTTTTTCTTGCTGAAATTAGATTTTATGATATGAACTTTGTAGAAGAACAACACATGCTCTTCCAGGAAATAAAAAGTCCAGTACCATAAAAACCCTGAATAATGGGGACATCTGTGATCGTGATTATGAGAAGGAGAAACTTTTTTTTGAGCCATATACTCCTGCTGACCCTGGGCCTTATCCCCAGGATAAGCCAAAGCTGAACTCAGTCACATTTACCCCTACTCAGGTACTCCTTTTTTTTTCCTTTTCTAGTTTCTGTAGCAAGAACTATATGAATCTTGTAGCATTTTATTTTTTCCTACTTGGTATCAATATGAAAATCTCCAAACCTTACATGCCATCTTTTTTCCTTCCAAAGAGTTTTTTTTAATTTCTTGATACATGTTATAGGTTGATATGAGAATGCCATAGCCTTTTGCCCTTTGGTTTGTGTCATAGAGATGAATACATTCCCTAAATCAAGTTGTCTCATCTGACCTCATTGTGTATACTCTTTTCTGAGCACAGCTGGAGGGTACTCTTTGGTCTCATGAACTTAAACTATATAACTGAAATGGTTGGTGACGGAGGTCTATCTATCTGCCAACTTGTCTTCTAGTTTTTATGGCAAGGCCCACTCTTGCTCATACCTATAGTGTCCAGGATTTGGCACTAATATAGAGTGTTGCTGTAAGGTCAACATCAATCCCAATTATTTATTCTTTTATGGTGTTTTCTCCATCTATAGAGGTATAGGTCCATTCTGATAGGAGAATGCTGGATGATGATTATATTATAGTATGATATTGAGTTAGTTTAGCATTTGGGTATGCTGGATGATGATAAATTTATAATATGATATTTAGTTAGTTTAGCATTTGGGTAGCTCAATAGTAACAATATCAACTGTATAGGATGTTAATAACCTTATTGGGTAATTTTGTGTTGGTTTTGGCGATTTATATCTCAAATGGAATTGAGGCGAGCCCCGAGGGTAGGCTTTGCATCTCTTTGCTAAGTTATAGGTTCCTAAACCTGGACAGGAAATACTCCATAGAGGAAATTCATGTCCAGGTGATGAATGATTAGAATGGTGATTGTCCATAAAACTATGTTGTTACATAGTAAAGTCATGGTAAAGTGTGACCAATCAATAAACAACTTACATGCTTCGGTTATTAGGTCTTTTTGTACTTCTTTTTTTCATTACTGTCAACTGCAATATGTACTTTTTTTTATTACAGTTTGCATAATTGTAGCTGACTTATTTACAGCAGGAACACCTTTATTTATTTGTGATCTTGTGGTGTAATTTTAGGTGCTTACTGCGAAGAATTACACTCTTATTCTAGGGATGCCTGGGACAGATAAAACTTCAACAATGGTACATGCAGTCAAGGCGCTAATGAAGATAATACGGAGAACAAGGAGGAAAAGCAAATGATACCGAGAACCTACTCGTGGCTACTTTTCAAAGTATTAAAATGCCTATCTTTTGAATATATATAGGACTATTTGTTATTTGCTACTTAGTGATTTTACTGATAGTTCATTTCCTCTTTCTTCTGAGTGGGCATTTTACTTAGTCCGTTGCTTTTCTATGTATAGGTAGCGAATTTGGCTATGTAAGGGTGCAGGCAAACAAGGAACAACTAATGCTACAGGTTAGTATTGATATCATCTGTTCAACCACCCCACCCCAGCACCACCACCACCAGCAAATACCTTTAGTTATATTTTTCTTACATTTATTATTTTCACTATTGATACTACTTATATATATTCAGCAAACATTTATGTTTTGGTATGGGTTGATTTCATGTTTTAACAATTTGACTTCTATAAGATTTGTTATTTTCACCATTGCGACAGCTGCAACTAGACAGTAAGAAAGGGCATCCAAGTGTTACGTAGCTATGTTTCTCGAATATGTACTTAACCAACATGTTTCTAGGATCAAGCACAAACCTACAAGCTTCACTTTGCTTTACATACAAGAATTATTTACCTAAACAAGTAATCTTTGTTTCCTTCTTAGGCGCCAATGATCCACAAATTTTAAAATCTCTCTCTTCATGTCTGTATACATATGATGAGAAGATTTAACTTTTCTGGTGGTAGATGGGATCCTTATATGGTAGAATGATAAATTATAGAATGACTCATGTCTTCTTAGCTTATCCCACGGAGTCCAAAATTTCTTAGCATTTTTTCAGGCCAAGGAAAAGAAAAATGAAGATAATACGGAGAATAAGGAGGAAAAGCAAATGATACCGAGAACCTACTCGTGCCTACTTGCTCCCCATGGTATGATTTTTGAACTTATGACCCAACTACATTTCAATTATTATTTGAAAGACTTATATGTCGATGCGGTTACATTAGAAACTTTATTGAATTGTGAACGATATCTCAATCTAATGGTTAGCTGCAATCAGGCATCTTAAGGGTTAGATGAGTGATTATCACTTGAACTGTACTTATATTTGTATGAAGAACTACATATAATTTTTCTTTCTGAAGCCTCGAAACATTTGGTATGCCTGCATATGAAGTAGAGTGTATACTCAGTTTGTAATGGTCCTGTGAGGGGTGCACCTTTGGCCTCAGTTGGTTTTCTTAGTATCCTTTTCCTATCCCAATAATTTACTTTTCGTCAATTGTCTGGCTCGGCTCGAGATGGTTTTTTCTTTACACTAATGATTTACCCCCTATTTTTGTGTAGGTTGGATGAAGGAAGAGGATGCTTTCTGAGGAGTTTTGGTTGTGGATAGGCTCGAAGGGAGCTAAATGTTAGATAGTCAACATTTTGGGATATATGTAGCTGACTACACTGTTAATGTTTAATTTTTGGACATGTTTGATACTACTTCGTTGTTCTACATGGAGAAATTAAGGATTTTGAATGTTTGGTACTACTTCGTTGTTCTACATATATTAGACAATGAAATTAATAAATTTACTTATGTTCGGAATTCATTCTGTGATTGATTAGCATTTAAATTTTTGAATACCTGTATTTTGTGTAATTGTGGCATTATCTGCAATAGTATTCTGATGTGCTGCATTCTACAAATTTTCGAATACAGAATTTTGACTCTGCAATAGCATTCTGACATGCTATTGTTGCACATATAATAGCAGGAAAGAAATGCTATAAAAAGCAGATATATATCGAAACGCTATTAACAAACAATAACAAACATGAACGCAATTAAAAATAAACAGCGTTCAGGAATGCCATAACACATTTATAGCGTTAACAAATGTTATTAATGAACAATAGCGTTCGTAATGGCTATGTAAACTATATAGCGTTTGTAAGTGCTATAACATGTCTATAGCGTTCATGAACGCTACAATATATTAATAGCGTTCATGAATGCTATTAAAGTTCTATAGCGTTCCTAATTGCTATAACTATCATATAGCGTTTCAAAACGTTATACATTGTCTATAGCGTCAAAGAACGCTATAATCCATGAATAGCGTTCGTGAACGCTATAACTTTATAGTGTTCTTGTACATGGGGTTATTATAGCGGGGGCATATATAGCGGACGAAATATGCTATAATATGCATTCTACAGCGTTCAGCGCACGCTATCATATCCCATATCTGTTGCAGTGATATACGATTTTTTTATAGAAAATTTTTACAATACTTAAAATTGTTTACTAGTCAAAATATATTTTCGGATAAATACTTTAAAAATAGAAGTCACCTTAGGCTAAGACCTTAAGTTTTTGTCAAAACACTATTTTTAAGTTTGAAATCTATATTTTATTAATAGAAAAACTCTTTTAAATACTTGAAATTTTTGGTAAATTTTAAAAGTACATTTTTTAGACAAGATATTTTAATAACCTAGTATAATCTAGAGAATAAAAAAAAACTTTAGCTTGTAAAATATTGTTTAGACGGAAACTATATTTCATAAATTAAAATTTATTTTAGATAAATATTTGAAAAATATTACTAAATCATTTAAACCAAGAACTATGGTTGTGCCAAATATATACACATATAAATCGAGAAGAATATTTTAGTGTGTATAAATAACTTTGAAGTTAGCTAGAAATATTTTTACAATTTCTAAAATCATAATAATAAGGCAAATGATAATATTAACAAAAACACAAAAATAATAGTAATAGTAGTAATGATAATAATAATTTTGAATACACCTACCTACTGTTTTACTAACATCCTCCTTAATATTAATAAAATAAGCTAATAATATTTAACAATAAAACTTGAAAAAAAACAGACAAGAAAAGTAATTGTACTACTAATAAAAATTATAATAAATTATAATAATAAAGGTGCTATGTTTCTCTTCCAATAGTCAATGTAGCAATATCAAACAACAACAAAACTCGTAACAACAAACGCTACAACACAAAGAAATAGAATATTCAAACAAAGAAATAGAATATTTAAACACAGCTTGGTGCTGTGTTTCTCTTCCCACTTCATGAAGTGGGAGAAATAATTTCGAGAGAAAGGGGAAAGTAAGGATGCAGGAGTGAGATCGAGGGAGAAGGGAAGAGGAGGAGGAGGGAGTCACAAAGGGAGGCTAAGCTCGACGTTGGGCACGGAGGGGGCGGTCACCTCTGGCAGTAGTACACGACCCTAGATCCGGCCATGGCGGAAGGAGAGCGATGAAGGAGCGTCAATGGCGGAGGGGGCACAAGCGCGGCTGGCGTGAAAGGGGGACGGCTCGTGCGGGCGTGGCAACAATCTGAGGTGCTGCTGGGCTCAGATTTAGGGGAGCGACGGCACTGGTCGGTCACGCCACATCGGTGCACGAGGTGTTTCGGTGCGGCGGATGCTCAGGTGAGGGTTTAACCTATCTGGTTGTTTGGGTTTCTGTTTATTGGTGGTGGTGATGAGATTCTGGCTGTGGCGGTGGCGGTGGCCATGGCTGTGGTCGGGTCTAGACCAGTGGGTCGATGGTGGTGGTTTTAGTTTATTTGGATGACGGTGGGGTGGCCGTGAGAGACGACGGCGATGGCCGTGGCGGAGGGCTTAGTGACGATGATCGGACGAGGAAGGGTGGTTGCCAGCAAGTGGCGGTGGTTTGGGCGATCGGAGCGGGTGACAGTTTGTCCGTGGTGGTGGTGTCCAAGGATGAGGGTGGTGATTGTGGTTTCGGAAAGGCCAGGGGATAGCCTGCAGAAGATTTATTGAGGTGGCCAGACGTTGCGTAGCAGCGGACGGGACATGGATTAGGGTCAGGATTTATTTGTGTCGTGGTTGTCGACACGGAGAAGAATATAATGTATGTGTAAACATGGAATAAGAATTGGACGGGGAGGGGAACATGGACACGATGCACTAAGTTGTGGTGGAAATATTTGTAGAGAATTTTGTGGAGGAAACATACGGAGGCTCTCCTATTTATAGGAGGTGAATACTCCTAGTTCGATAAGTTATGGGAAATTAAATTCTCCCATGGATAAATTATTATTTATTTTAAATCAATTCAAGGCTAATACAATCACATCAAACTCCAATTTTAAATCTAGACAAGTCTTATCCTTAATTCATTATAGATTAATCATTTCTTTAAATAAATTATTTAAATCAAATCTAATCCTATTTAAATTACCACCAATAAATTCAAAACATCTTTTTCTATAAATTAAAATAATAATTAATTTCAAAAATTCTAATAAATATTTAAATATTTAAAATTCCTTTTCGAAAATGTATAAAATAATTATCATTAGTTTTCTCGAAAATCACAATATACATGAATACAATTTCATGTTTCTCACATACGAATAAAATATTGACATAAATATTGTAACATTTTTTGTATAATAGTTAAAGTAAATAAAATCTAAGTTCCGGCAAACGTTTGGTATGTCACATAAAAATATTTACTATATAAGTATTTCGAACTAAATATTTATTTGCTACTTTTATTAAGAGTTTATAATAAAATTGGTTTAGAAAAATAATTAAATAATACGTATCACGCGTTTGTACTCATCGTACAATACTCAAAATATAAATCAATACAAATAAAAAATTAAAATCGTAGGGAAAATTTAGGGGGTTTACAACTAATACTTGTCATTCCATACAATCGCCCTCTTATACATAAGCCTTCGATGAATTGGCTTCAAAATACTTCAGAATATATAGGAAGATGCTTTAAAATGCCTCTCCGAACTTCAACTTCAGTTTAGAGCTCCCGCAGCAGCTGAGGAGTTGGGGGAGGGGGTTAGCACACTTGCTAAGTGGACGGGATGAACCCACTCGTCTAAACTGACTCTGATTTGTTAAGGTAGGCGTGCATTGGAGTTTTCTTTCTATTTTGAACTAAATGAATTCATATTAATAGCCTTCCATTTGAAACAGTAAAACAGACAAAATATAGCAGTTTATCTCATTCTTACCACGGCCGTGCTCGTCCCTGCATAAAAACAGAGATTATAATTTTCACCTACATACGACAATAGGTGAGCATGCTATTTGATATACGGTCATCGGTGTTAATCACCACGAGGGACTATTCATCATGGCATTACGACACACCCTATCAGACTAGGTTGCAAGCCTAACTGAAGGTCCCGTAATGCCTCATGCCAAGTACGAAATCTCAAATTCCTCCTAGGTCGATTCGGTTCCGATGCCCCGGATACCGTTTCAAGGAAACCCTTGTGCACAAGTTGTCCATGACCATACAAATGCGATAACAGTTTATCATATAAAACGGATTGCATAGCGTGGACATTATTAAGCATTATTATCATCTTTCTCAACTCATGCAACTAAGTCATTTCCCCCAAAGTCGTACTTCCAATTTAGCGTCCCGTAAGTACCAAATTCCCCCCAGGCACCGTATGCCGCAACCAATATTTTATCATTTATTTTATAGATCATGAACTAGTCTATCTCTTTTCTAGAACCTTAAACTTTCTCTTTTAGATGTGAAACTTATATTTCCAGAGTAATTTACTCTAAATTGATACATTTTTGCCGAGTTCTTGATCTTAGTGGATTGGCATGCATTTAACTTGTATCGTCGATTTGAATAAGTTTGAGGCAAAAGAATTTTGTTTGCGGGACATAGTAGAAAAGAAGGGGCCGAACCACCCGCCAAGTATTCGATCGTGCCGATAGTCGAAGTGCTTCGCAACGTTCAAGCTTCACTTACGCGAGCTCCTGCAATGGCACCAACACTTAGTCAGAATTCTTTCTTTAATCCTTCGTTTTGAAATTCGTAGAATGCATCCAGAAAACAACGTGAAAACACATTCATCAAAACCAAGCGACGAAAGCTCCAAAAAAAATCATACAACAGTCCGGTCCCGTTGAAGGGACTATTATATAGAGCTCACACGCCAAGACGTAGCCTGCTGCATCTAGGACTTATTCGAACAGAAGCCATTCCATTAATTGGATCAATTCTCGTAACATTCGTCCAAATCGGTTTGATCGATGCCGCAAGGTGTTATCGTTTACCAAGCTCAGCGATCGAGTCAGATGGCCATCTAAGTTCCTGACCGATCTGACTTGGCGCAAGCATATTACGGGGTCCGCCGCCTACCGGAAGCGGGGCACTACATAATATACCACTAAGAAAAAGTTTCATCCCGACACTTAAGAACAAGGGTCTGACCTTAAATAAGGCAAACAACGAAGGGTACTTCTCTTTCATCTCCGCCTCCATTTCCTACGTCGACTCTTCAATTGAATGGTTCCGCCAAAGCACACGAACGAAGGACATCAATCGATTTCGCAATACCTTCTCCTTAGGGTCTAAAATTTGAATAGGCTCCTCCAAGTAAGACAAGTCAGTACGTAGCTCCAACTGATCGAAGCTAACCACATGACTTGGATCGTACATATAATTTTGAAGTTGTGAAACGTAGAAAATATCGTGCACATTAGCCAAGGAGAAGGTAGTACGATCCGATAAGCAACCGTTGCAACTCGCTCGATGATCTCAAAAGGGCCTACAAATCTCGGGCTCAATTAGCCTTTAACACCGAACCACATCACGCCACGCGTGGGCATTACTTTCAAAAACACATGGTCCCCGACCAAAAATTCTAGTGGTCGTCGACGAAGATCTGGGTTGCTCTTTTGTCGACTTTACGCGATACGGAGTCTATCTCAGATTAAGCAAAACTTTTCGACGACCTACTCCACCAGTTCCGATCCAAGCACTTGTCGCTCTTCGACTTCGTCCCAGCATAATGACACTTCCTCCCGTAGAGCGCTTCGTATTATAATGCCCCAATCCCAAAATACGTAGGACTAGGTATACAAATACATGCCAGCAGCACTTCACCAATGGGCCAAGCTACACAACAAGCCCATTAGCGAAATACTTAAGCTGTAAATCATAAAATACCAAGAAATGCAACACAGTCCACAACTATATACATCTAATCACATCCACAGAGTCCATAAAGAGATCAAGAATAAATAAAAATATATCTTAAATATCCAGCAATAAAAGTAATAAAGTCTGTGCGGGTAAAACATCCCGAAACCACAGAAATAGAAATAAAGTACAAATCAACTACAAGTCTGATGAAAAGAAAAGGAAATAATGTAGCAAGACTAAATATGATGATAACATGATCACGAAAAATCCTCTGGCACTATCTCGTCCTCCTGTACCGGTACGCCTCCGGTCTCAGCTCCCGAACCATAAACCTCTTGGTAGTGATCTTCATCTTCGTCTAAGCCTGGAAAATAGCCAGGTCCTCAGAGGACTAGCAAGGTGCATAATATACATGCCAAGGTACAGAAATAAAAATATGAACTAAGGTAATCTATTGTATCCGCCTATGTGCTATGCAAGTGAGATACTTTTCTAGAATACCAGACCCCTTCCACTAAGGCTCAAATTTGTCACAACCCGCACCCAGTGTAGGGGCACGAGAAGTGGGTATATCCAGCCTACGCCACGGTGTCGGCGGTAGAACGTTGTCCTAGGTCATATACATCTAACAAATATAAGGTACCTGTACAGTATATACACTCCAAACGGAGGACAATACAGAAATGTACAGCTCAATCACAACTAAGGTAGAAGTACGATATGATAGATAGATAATGAAAAATCATCAAATGAAATACAAACAGGAGAAGAAGTCTAAGTGTCTAAGATAACATCTCCACAAAATCCAGAATAACAACAAGATCCCAAATATAACATAAATGTATCCAAATGAGACAAGATATCAAAATAAGATAGAAGTCTAAGCTAACTAGCCTAAACTATAGGGGTGACATCCTCTACTGTTGATGGATCATGCTGAAGGTCCAAGTCGCAGGTGTCATCTACGACAGCTCCATAATAGGTAGGGCAAAGGTTCTCGGCATCCTCTATAATATTTTCAACAGGTCCAGTCAGGACAGGAACGAGCACATAATCTCAACAGTTCATATCAAAACAGAAATATAAAGCATGTAATAGAGTAAAATATATGAAACACTGAAAGAAAGTACATGTAGTAAAAGAGAGATCTGTAATATAAATAGCTACTATAAGTAGAGAACTATCAGTGACTAGTGATGTAGAGTACAAGATAGACATGTGAACAGCTTAAATTTGCACATGATTACAATAAGAGTTTATACAATGACCACTTGGGATTGTTCACATGACTGCTTCTACTCTCCCATATCCCAATCAATACACAAAGATCCAAACAAGTTATGTTATTGTACACTATTTTATATGGAGGCCCATAAATGGGTGTACATAAAGGTATACATGAGGGCTCTGTGAACATGAGAGTACATGAATCACAAGAGTGTACATGAATAATGAAAGCACAAGAGTACATGATGAAAGTGAAACGCACATGACATGATGTATCCGATGCTCCCGAGGGGGATAATATCTCAATAAAAAGATCCATATATTACTAATCCATTTTAACAACGTGACAGCATCAAGTAAAGTAATCTAGAGCAAGAATATAAATCCCAGCAAGTATGAAATGATCAGAGAATGTACTCGCCCGATATCATGAGTATCTGGTAAGTGTAGATGTCCAGACAGAGTAGATGAGTCCTATTTAGAGCAACACAGGTCACAACATATCCAGAATGGTAATATTGAAGATTATAATGCACTCTATATTATTTCTAGGTCATCTAGGCCAAAGTCAACTCTTGGTCAACTCTGATCAACTTATAAAGTCAAACTAGGTCAACTAGGTCAAGTTCTAGCCCAATCAAATCTCACTAAGCCTAACCAAGACTAGCCTAGCACTCACACACAATCACAAGGTCAACACCAACATCACACATACACAAATACATATACACATATATCTACATACCCTATATTCAAGCTATAGGATATAATACCTAAACTCCTATCAACTACAAATATATACATATAGTTATAATGTACACTTGATGGTAAGTATCTATATATATATATATATGACCTATATATACAGGGATGGACTCATATATGGTCTAACTATATGGTTATGTGAAGTATAGTGCAATAGGGTGAACGGTCTCAGAAATTAAGTTGCAGGACTAATGAGTACGCAGTGGCTAATGAATTTGTTCTGATACCAGAGTATGCAAATACAATTCAGTGAAGCATATGTAAATGCACGACATGAAGAAGGATATACAGTGAAATGAGTAATCTAATGTACAATGGTTAAAGAGGATTGCAGGACAAGAATTCAACCAGTTGTGAATTGAGGATACAGGACATTCAAGTTGGCAGGCAATGAATGTAAATGAGTGCATGAATCAATGCATGCAGTGAAGTATATGCAGGATATCTAATGCAGTAGATGCAAATGATTAATTGAAGGTGCACTGTATACTCTAATGTGCAGTTGGTTAATTTGGGAGCAAGACCGTGTATAAAATGATGCTCGACTGAGCCAAGTTCAGATCTGAGCCAATAGGGGTCATGCAAGACATGGCAGATACAGGAAAATTCTCACTAAGGGTTGGACATCTAAATACAATGTAGGGACAGAACATCTACATGGGAATCACATAAAGTCTGACTGAAACAAGGAGTGAAGGTAAATTAATCTGTAACATGCAGGGCCATAATGATATGGTCAAGACACCTTACATGTGGGTCTGAACTTCATCTAAATGCATGCACAAGGAGGAATGCAGTGAACTAGTGGTGCAGTTGACATATGTAGGACACTCCACTCATGCTTCCCGCAACTAAATGGTCTGCCATTTGACAAACCAAAAGTAAGCATATCAAATAATGACTGAACCACAAAATATGGTGTGGAATAATCCTAGTTAAGGGACTAGTCAATACAAGGAATTTGAAATATGAGTGATATGCAGTATGTTGTAAGTGATATTTTCAGGACAAGCTTCTTACATGATATCTAACTTGTGCACAGGACAAATGAAGAGTGAAGTGATATGCCTAATGCACGGAATATATTACAGGCAATGCAATGAATGTATTTGCAATGCAGGATAATGGGAATGCAGTGAACTATGAGTGTCGAGTGAATGTGAATCATGTGCAAGTGTTCAAGTGTCAAATATGTGTGTTAATGAAGTGTCAAAGAGGTGTCAAGTGTCAAGGAACAATGAATATCAAATGTGCAGATAATAGAGTAAAAAGTGCAGCAGTGTGTCTCGACTGTTCAAGGCAGTACGGGATCTGTGGATCAAACCACAGCTCGAAACCCCAACGTCTTGAAACCCCACGACCATGGTCGAGGGTCAGACATTGCATCTACCTAGTTCAGTGGCTAGGAAGAGAAAGTAGGGCTTGTCGAGTGTGGGCAGACACCCTGTCAGCAAGGGACTGCTACAGTACCAGTGTAGTGCAAACTGTGTACATGCAACCCTCGTGCTGATGTGTCGACCTAGATAGGACACGACACGTAGCACCATGTGTCACGTGCTCATGTCCACAGGTAGGTGGGGTATAGATCTAGGTGTCTGATACCCTGAATGGTGTCCAAGTGTTGCCGTGTCTCGATACGAAGGCCGTATCAGTGAGTGTCTGTGTGCTTGTGTGCGTGTGTGTAAAATCAGTACGGGTAGGATTTTACCCAATCTACTCGATGAAACTCTATAAAACTTTGTCAGTGCTGTGTCAGACATGTGCCCTAGGTGTCCACCAAGTCTCGTGTCAACCCATGCTGTGTCGTGTCCGCTACAGTGCCCGAGAAGCAGGGGACATCACGAGTCTCGTGCAGTGTCTCGTGCATGAGGTACGTGTCCAATTTGGACACGAAAAGGGTACATAAATCAACTCAGTCAGACACGAATCCAAGGATTACATATAGATCTACAAAATCATTCAAATATATTTCAAAAATATGAACAAAACCCCCTTTGAGGCATTTCGTCAAACACCTAAGCAATGACACTGATACGTGTCCGATACGGACTCCAAACTAATTCTAATTCCTACCAAACTTCACCTACAGCTAGGGGACACCTAGATGGATGCATCTATGGAAAGAAATCAAGATTTTAAGGTGATTTGAAGGGATTACCTATAGAGAGCAAATCTCTAAGAAAAAACCCCAAATAGTGAAGTCTCCTTCCTCAAGCAATGTCCCAATGAGCTCCCCTCCTTGCAAGCTAGCCTCCTTCTTCTACTCCAGATTTGGAATCAAATGCAGAAGATTGGGATCAATTTGGTAGAGGAATGGGGAGATTTGATGAAAGGGAAAGAAATTAGGGTTTTCTACAAGGGATTTTCTAAAAGAGGCAAGTGGTTATGAAAAGAGACTTTATAGAGGAAAAATTAGGTCATAAGTGGCTATTATGGCTGTCCAAATTAAGAGCTAGGGTTAGGGTCTCTCATGGTGGGCTTTGGGCCAAGATTGTCAACTAGCTAGTTCAACTCCTTAACCAAAAGTCCAATGCACTAAACTCTCTCAATCCTCTCATGAACCCTAGTCACACTCAAGTCAACTAAGACCAAATTAAGTTAGATTAGGGTCCCACACCATGCTAACTAAGTCACCAAATTCAAAGTCAAACTTTAGGCTAGTCTCTAAATTCACAACTAGCAAAAGTCAAAAATAACAACCATCAATCAAATAATTAACAAATAATTCCAAGAAACCAAAATGACCAAAATACTCCTAGGCCAAAAATGATAATTAACATCCTAATCACATGGTTAGGCTCTAGGTTAGGCAGTCTCTAGGGTTTCACTAGCAGCACATCAAAATTACAAGTCATGATTTTAATTAGTTTTAAAATGATTAAAAAATCACCAAAAATCATATTATGATTTAAATATCATTATTAAAAGATTAAAATTATAAAAGTTTTAAAAATTACCCTTATTTAGAGAAGTGGATGTTACAGTATTGTCCCCAGTACCTGTGTCTTGGTACCAAGGACAATCAATTCTCGACAGTGATAATCCCTTACTCTACTACAGAGATAAAGGTCACTAAACAATGGGCCACACGACAATAGGTCTGATATTGTAGTCAAGTTCTTCCCAATCCCCATGTCTAGAATCTAGCAATGTCAAGTCTGTACAGTCATCTAGAAAGTAAAAGCAATACAAATAAGGAAATATGGAATGCTAACACGAGGTCAATACCACGAATAGTCATGTAAACCTCGTATCATAAATGTGTCGGTATCCTGTGAGTATGTACGTAATGTCTAATGTCAATACTCGATGTCACTATCATTACATCGGCACCCGTCTATAAACAAACACTAAGTATCAATGTCCTACGTCGTACAATGCTAATAAAAAAGAACAAAAAATAGAAAAGAATAATCTATAACGAAGGCAAGGCACGCTTGCCTATAACTGCTGTCTGCGGGTAAGCCTGTCCAACACCGGTATCCTTGTCGATCCTCCCAAGCTCACCTATAATAATACACTATATTTAATATTTTATATCAACACACCATATATAAATTACATGAGTATCTATGCCTCCTAGTTGCCATAATGTTGTTACGACACTGCATCTATTATCTAAGTACATATATGTAACAAAACCTCTCGTAAATACTTTACAATTATAATAAAATAATATAGTTAAATTCTAGAATTTATCTATAAATAATTATATATTGTTATAATTATATTTTCAATAGGGGAACCCTTTCACAAGAGGTCTTATGTCAATGCCACATATGACTTCCTCAATTCGACACATTAATTTAGTCCCGAAACAACAATTAAAATAAAATTAATAAATTCTGTAAAAAATCCCAGAAATTAGTTAAAATAGTACTTATAATGTTAAACTTTGCACAACATAAATTTTAATATGGATTCATGGAGTTTTGACACTTTTGGACACAAGGAAAGCAAAATATTTTGGAGTTCGGTGACACGACAAATGTCATGAATTTTTAAAAATAGCAAACGGATGCGAAACCTAACTTTCAGATATGTGTTGGAAATGTATCGACGTCTAGATTCTGAATAAAAATATAGAAAAGTTTGAAACTGAACTTAGATAGGCGAAAAGTGGCCCGTAATAGAATTCGTTAGTTCTGGATACCCTGTCGTAGAATCAACGCCACGGGCAAACCGCTTGTAACTGGGAGAACCCACGATTAGGGTTGGAGTAGACATACAAAGGTAACTCTCAAATTTGGTTTGAGGAGAAACAGATGAGAACAAGTGGTTGAAACATCATCTATAAGTCGACTAACCTGTTGTGACGTTTCAGACTTCGATTCGACGGAGTTTCGGCCCAAGTAACGCGTCGTGTACCTCTCTAATGGCGGCAATGTTGCTCCTACAGTTGCTAGGGTGGAAGGGGATGTTTAGAGGGACGTCCAAGTGGTGGTTTTTTGTTCAAAAATCGAGAAGAAATTATATTTTGTTAAGGAAGGGGGTCGGCTAGGGTGTCGGGTTTGGAGTGGTGGCCGCTAGATTTGGGGGAATTTGTGGAGTAGTGGATGGTTATGAGAGAGGAGGATGGTTAGGGTTTGATAGGTATATATAAATATATATATATATATATATATATAGTGTGTGGGCTTTGGTTTGATCTAATTTGGATAAGATTTGGTTCTCCAAATCATACTATTATTAATAGGTTTCCTATTTTGGTTAGAAGTTTGACCAGGCCAAATATATAAGGGAATATTACATATGGCTGCAATTAATCCTCTAAAATTCTCTTAAATATATGTATACTTGGTTTTGGTACTCCTAGTTAGGTTCTAACTAGTAGGGTTGACTAGGTTAGGGTCCGAGTAGCATTACTAGTCAAATTGGACCCGAAAATTAATTTAATGAGTCTCATGTGCCATTTGCAAATAAGTAGCACATGAGAACTCGATTGGATGTTACACCCTAGGCATGTCCATTGTAGACTCAAAATGGATCAAAATCATATATTGGGTCATACGGTTTCGATCTATGTCAAGTCCAAAAATTAAATTGGAAGTTGGCTTAAAATTACGTTAATGGCTCAAATTGGCCTAAGTTGGCCCAAAATTGCGCAAAGTCAAAGGAATATTGAAAAACAAAATTGGATGGGACATGATATATCAAACTCAAGGTGGACGAGTCTAGAATTCAAATATGGAACTGGATTTGAAAAAATAATATTTATTGTTCTTCCAAAATCAAAGTTACAGTAAACTACTAACGTAGTCATTATTGACTTTAATAAATTAAAATATCTATATAAAATAATTAAAAATAAGATCCAAAAATGAGGGGGCTTACAACCTACCCACCTTAGAAAATTTAGTCCTCGAAATTAAAAATAACACAATTATAAAAAAACTTATCATAAGAATAATTAAGCTAAGACTTACCGGCATCTAAGGATAAGTGGGGATAACACTCACGCATAGAATCTTCACGCTCCCAAGTTGATTCTCCCGGAGAATGGTGCCTCAATGGAACACGAACCAGTCTAATCGTCTGCCCTCTGAGCGTCTTCTCACTCGTATCCAAGATACCTACCGGCTGCTCCTCGTATGATAAACTGGGTCCCACCGTAATCTCAGAGTGATCGACCACATGACTGGGATCATTCACATACCTCCTCAGTTGTGAGACATGGAATACATTATGCACTTCCTCTAGTGATGGGGGTAATGCAAGATGATATGCCACCTCTTCTACACGCTCAATGATATCGAATGGTCCAATATACCTTGGACTCAACTTCCCTCTACTTTCGAATCGAATGGTGCCCCACGTCGATGAGATCCTCAGAAATACATGCTCTTCCTCCTTGAATTCCAGTGGTCGACGATGAATATCGGCCCAATGCTTCTGTCGATCTTGAGCTGCCTGAAGATGACTCTGAATCCGCTTCACTTTCTCGACTGTCTGCGTCACAAGCTCTGGTCCAAGTATATGTCGCTCTCCTATGTCGCTCCAACATATGGATGATCTACACTTCCTCTTATACAATACTTCATATGGTGCCATTTGTATACTAGCTTGGTAACTGTTGTAGGAGAATTCCATCAAGTACAGATGATCCTCCCAAGAGCCTCCAAAGTCCAATAAGCACGTCCTCAACATGTCTTCTAGGGTCTGTATAGTGCGCTTCTACTGACCATCCGTCTGTGGATGATACGAAGTACTGAAATTGAGTCTCGTACCCAAGATCTCTTGCATACTCCTCCAAAAATACGAGATGAATCTAGAATCCTTGTCCGAGATTATACTAACTGGTACCCCATGAAGTTTTACTATTTGTCTCATGTACAAGTCAGCTAACATCTCGGTGGACTGACCGAAATGAATGACACTTTGAATGACAGAAAATATGTCGACTTCGTGAGTCTATCCACAATCACCCAAACTACATCCTTTCCACTAGGACTCCTCAGAAATCTAGTAACAAAATCTATGATAATATGCTCCCACTTTTATTCAGGAATGAGAAGCGGTTACAAGATACCTGCGGTCCTCTGGTGCTCTGTCTTTACCTGCTGATAGACCAAGCACTTTGTTACGAAGCGTGCAATCTTCCTCTTCATACCAAGCCACCAATAGTACTGCTTCATGTCCCGATACATCTTAGTACTCCCGGGATGAATAGAATAAATAGAACTGTAGGCTTCACTCAACAACTCCTGCCTCAGTTCTCTATTTGGAACATATAGGCGATTCCCGCACCTTAATGTCCCATCCTCATGAATACAAAGTCCTGTCTGCTCTCCAGCCTCTGTCCTCTTACGAAGTCTTCGAAATCTTGCGTCTATAGGCAAAGCTACCTTGATCCTATCCACGAGCGACGACTGCACTTCTAAATTGACAAGTACTCTTTGATGTCCGGGCATAATGAATTCTATTCCAAGCTCCTGAAGATCCTCTAATAATTGTGGCTGGGCTGTCAAGAAATATGCAGTAGGCTTCCTACTCAAAGCGTCCGCCACTACGTTCGCCTTGCCAGGATGGTACTGCAATTCTATATCACAGTCTGTCATGAGCTCCAACCACCGCCTTTGTCTCATATTCAGCTCCTTTTGCGTGAAGACATACTTCAAGCTCTTATGATCCGTAAATATCTCCACACGTTCTCCATACAAATAATGCCTCCATAGCTTCAATGCAAAGATAACCGCCACTAACTCCAGATTATAAGTAGGGTAATTCTTCTCATGTACCCTTAGTTGTCTCGATGAGTAGACTATGACCTTCCATGTTGCATCAAAACACATCCAAGTCTACTACCCGACGCATCACTATAAACCACAAATCCTCCCGATCCAGAAGGAAGCGTCAAAATAGGTGCTGAGGTCGATCTCTTATTCAATTCCTTAAAAACCTTCTAGCAATCTTCTTTCCACTGGACTCATGATTCTTACGTGTCAACCGAGTCATCGGCTTTGCAATCTGTAAGAAATTATCTACGAACTTGCGGTAATACCCGACAAGTCTGAGAAAACTCCTAACCTCTGCAACAGATGTCAGTGTCGGCTAAGACTCTACGGTAGCTAACTTCTTCGGATCCATTGAAAGTCCTTCCCCGAGATAATGTGTCCGAGGAAAGGAACTCTATCATGGCAAAATTCGTACTTACTAAGCTTGGGCTATCGCTTCTCCTTCCTCAATACTCCCAGTACAACTCATTCTATCATAGATATAGTATTATAACCTATTCAATGATACTCGTCAGTTCACTCCTAGCAATTTCTCCTAACAAGCTCTACGCATCCAATATCCAGACACGCATACTCGACTCATAATCTTACTAGGATCCATCTCTAATAAACTTATCCGTTTCTAGCTACCCAATATCACAATCATACCAATAATCTAGCTTAATTATATTCTATAATATAACTATAAGGTTTGTCTATTTTAGTCATCCAATAAATAGAAGCTAACAGGAACCAAAGACTGGGTCAAACAAACATATATACCAACTTCAAACAATGGTAGGGTCAAGCAAAGAAGGAAGGTTTGTCGAATTATCTCCAAGAATGGTATGAGGCCAAACAAGATTCATAGGACGTAGTCTAGGTAAGACTCGAGAACCATATGTCTCTGTGATTATGTCACATAAAGTTATTGCCATGCCAGTGTGCATCTGGCTGCAAATAACTTTCTTGTTCCATAATACGACGGGTGGCTGTAGTGTGTAGAAGCATGGAATTTCAGGACCAGAAATCCTATGTGCCTAACATCACATGCGCCAGGGAGCTCAGATGAAGTACTTGGCATAGCAAAGCATAGACATTAAAAGAAGATTTTTATTTCATATAAAAGTCTATTACATGTCTTAAAAAGAGCTATACAAAGGAGAATTTCTACAAAGAAAAGACCCTAAGTCTGCAGCTAGGCGCAGCAACCACCATGCGCTCTCAAACAGGCGCATCTTGCCATGCGCTTTCAGCCAAGCGCATCCCTTCAGCAGCTCAGTTATGTGCATCCTCAGTTATGTGCATCCCTTCAGCGGCTCAGTTATGTGCATCCCTTCAGCGGCTCAGTTATGTGCATCCCTTCAGCAGCTCAGTTATGTGCCGCCCTTCAGCGCCCCAGTCAGGTGCATCATGAAGTGTCAGCATATGCGCCATCAAATGCTTCGACTAATAAAGTATTTATTGAACCCAACCAGAATGGGTAACACCCACTCTAGCGGGAGGAGGAGCTCTCCCAAAGCCTAAGGAAGATGATCGGAGCACCGCAATTCTGATCTGCGGCTCTTCCAGCATAACGGAGATGAGGCTCGAGCATCTTGATCTTTGGATGCAACAGACACCTTCTGCCTGCCTCAGAAGCCCTCGACTCTGACTTTTGGATGTAACAGTCACCATCAAGTGCATCAATGAAAACAACGCGTCACATCTTCACCCTCGGGAGCATCTCGTCAACAGAATGTGCTCGAGCAAACAAGTTCATTTCGGGAGGACGTGAGAGAACGAAAAGTAAACCCTCTCTATGCCACTATTTATAGGCCGGGCAAATCAAACCCATGCGCCAAGTGGCCGGCTCTCCGAATCTTGTGCAATGAATTTGCATTAATGGTGATGAACCTGACGCTTCGAATTCAGCCAAGTCAAAAAATGGCTATTCAAAGCACTCGAAGAACGTAACAGTCGGGCCCATAAAGACGTATCATGCAAAGCAGATGCACCTGCCAGATCGCGCATCATACTGATACGCCCATCAGCACCAAGCCCCATACGAGGATGCACCCCATGCGTCCCCATCCGCCTAGTGGAACGCGAATCGACGTGCCCACTCAATAGCCCATTATCTGTCAAAGAATATTAAATACTGAAGTCTGACAGAGTTGGCAGCACGTCCCCCGAGGACTGAACGATTGACAGCTTTTTCAGAAGACGAAGCTTCGCCGACGTCAGCATCATCATTGCTCCCCTCCGGCGGTTACAAGCCACGTGGCCGCCCAACCATCTCGCATGCGCCATCGCAGCTATGCGCCTAAATCTCTGCATGCGCCTCAAAAGCCGTGCACCTCAGACCTTTCTCTGATCCCTAAAGATAGAAGTAAAGTCACTGCTGAGGCCCCGCATGCGCCTCAAAAGCCATGCGCCCCGACTGGTCCGTGACTCCTAAAGGTTACGAGCCAAAGTCTCCTCATGTGCCTAATCTCAGGCGCATCCTATCAGATCACTCCCCACCAAATCCGAGATCTTCGAGCCATGGTACGACACGCGTCCTTTGACTTGATTCAGCCTATGAAGGGGTGCTAATCACCCAAGATCTCAACAACTGAAAGATCCTCTCCATTGCTACGTGTCAGCTCGGCCGCAGCCCATAAAGGCAACAGGAAGGGTTCAACTTCTCAATCAGAGCGCATCGTTCATGCGCCTCCATCAGCAATCACCACGTGGCGTCCCCGCGTACAGGCGCATCCTACATATGCACATGAGCAGCCAGCCTGCAAAGCTATAAATAGAGGGATCACTTCCTTCTTACACACACACATCACACAACCACCGATATACATATACAGAGAGGCAGATACAGACACTCAACGTCTTCTTCCTCTCCGCAAGATCCAGCACCCAGAGCAACTCAGACCTTCAGAGAACCGAGAACCGTCGTCAGATCGTCAACGGAGTCAACGCATTACCACTCGCTCCATCGGCACAAGGGACCCAGATAAACAAAAGTGTACTCCTAGGACTACGTCTAAGTCCTACATTGTAACACTGTTCTGTTTGTAATTAAAATTTAATCAAAAGATTTTAATGGCAAACATAGTACACATCTACCATGCCAGGTAATACAGGTTCTTGAGCTTATATTGGACAAATCCATGAAATATTTTCGAATTAACTTTTTATGAAAATACAGAAAAAATGTCAACATGCATAGGATATGGTTCAAGTAGAATTTGAGAATTGAAATTGGTTTTGGATTGAATTGTGATCATGCCAAGGTTTTTAGAAGATCTTTTTAATTCAAAATCTGTTCATTCGAACAGAGGATATGGATTCTCAAAAAGGGTTTTGGCCGTTAGAAACATTTTTCAAATAGGGCAATTAGCAACTGGCCCCCTTCCATTTATGGTTTTTGCATAACTTCTATTAATAAGGACTTAATGCTATGGCTAGTTCACTTAGAAAATTGATTAAAAATTAGCCACATATTTGTATAAAGGAAAATTTTATATTTTAGTTTAAGGGCTCATAAATCTACCCACCTTAAAATAATTTCGTCCTCGAAATTTAACAAGCTATGATTTACTAGAAAGGATAGTTACAAGCCAATATTTAATATAGGACATTCAATAATACCACTACTATAACTTACTAGGAATTACCGCCCGCTCCTCCTTGTAACGTTGTCGTATCCTCCATGATCATGGCAAAAGCTTGTCCTCCTTGTGTGGTTGGTAGTGGTGGGGCAGTCGTGTTTCTCTTAGGACAAAATCGAGATATGTGCTGGTTGGATCCACAAGTCTAACACAACCCTAACCATTTACGGCAATCTTCTTAGATGTGGCTCCTTTTCATGCAGTATTGGCAGGTGGGAACATCTTGGTCTCGATATGGGGCTGCTCATGGTTGCTGATGATACTGCTGTGCGAAGGTCTTCTTTGGGACATTGGGACGTTTTGCTGATCCCGATTGGCTGCTTCCTCCTCTATATGCGTCTCGGTCTCTCTTTTGCTTGCGCTTCAACTCTTTCTCTACCTCCTGTGCGACCTTCAAGATTTTCTCGTAGGTTGTGGCTTGACTGGTGGCGATAGCTAGGCAAATTTCATGTGATAACCCTTTCTTGAACTTCTTGGCTTTGCCTTCAGAGGCCATGCTCTCTGCGAAGCGGCTGAGACGGAAAAATTCTATGGTGTACTCGTCGATGGTGAGGTTGCCCTGCTCTAGGATCTCAAACTCACTCTCTAACTCCTCTCGGGCTACATCGGGATAGAACATTTCCTTGAATAGCTCCTTAAACTCTTCCCAAGTCACGTTTGGTACGGTAAATCGGGGCTCATCTCTATACCATGTGCGGGCGATATCGTAAAGCTGTATGCTGGCTGACTCGATCTTTAGGTCTTCAGGAACTCGAGACATCCGAAGATATCGATCCACGTTCTCTAACCACTCATCTGCGTCGAGAATCCCCTTCGTCCCATTGAATTCCCTGGGCTTAAGGTCCATGAAATTCTTGGAAGTCCCAGGGCACAGTCGGGGAGCATCTCTAGTCTGAAGAGCCTCCCTCAAGGTGTCGCAGAAGACATTGGCCTGCTCCGTCTAGGAAGTGATGAGCTGCTGGAAAATTCCCAAGAGTATAACATTATCCAGTGCAGGTGGCAGAGGCAAAACAGGTATTGGATACACGGCAAGTGCTGGAGGCATCGCTGGTGCTGGATGCATCGCTGGTGCTGGATGCATCGCTGGTGCTGGATGCATAGTGGGAGCTGGATATATCGCTGATGCTGGGTGCATAGTGGGAGCCGGATACATCGCTGATGCTGGCTGTGACGGGTTGCCCAGATGAGTAAGCTGGCCTCCCTGCGTCGGTAGAGTCCCGTATATGAAAAATCTGCCTATAGTCGGTGGGGTGTTCAGGGGAGCGTTGTTCCTGTCTTGAGAATCCATTTAACTGCAACAAAAGAAAATATTTAGCTGCTAGAGAATTTCAAGCATGACGCAAGTCAAGGATTCAATGAAAATCAAGGGTAGAGATCAATAGTGTGCCAAAACGTGTGGATGAGATCCTAAGAGTCTAATCCTACTTGCAAGCTCACGTTGGTACAGTAACATAACCGAAGTGATTAACATAGACCTGCATGGGCCACCAAAAAAACTTGTCATGACCTGCACCCGCTTTTCGGATGCGAGTCTGTATGCAAGTCCAGCCTATACCGCAGTATCGGCGGTAGAATATTGTCTAGTATACACAAGTCACAAAATCTATAGAACTAACATAGTAGTCTAGATCTCATCCACAGAAATAAGATACAATAAACTTCAATAAGTACACATGAATAGTTAAGAACTGGATACTGGATAATAATATAAAATGAATTTTCGAAGTTATCAAGGATCCAAGTCACGTTCGGTAGATACAAATCCACTACCAATAGACGAAAATAAAATAAAGACGTGAAGTAAAATAATTGAGTCCAGACTGCTAATTATCAATAGCATCATCATTGCATGTACCATGGCCTGATGCTGGCTAAACCTGTTAATCCGCACGTGGCTCAAACTCGACTAAACCTGAAGAGATTATCAGGTCCTTAGAGGACTAGCAAGATACATAAAACATGCATATCTAACAGTTTATCATGCATGAAAAGAATACAGGATATAAGCAAAAAAAACCAAGCAAATACGATACACGAATGTATGAATAACTACGCATAAATGAATTGCTGGAAGAATATGTGAACAAGAGATCAACGAATACCAAACCCTCGCCCCGAGTGTAGACTCGTAGGTTTGAACTAATCACTAACCCTCGCCCCGAGCGTGGACTCGTGGGTTAGTTCAAGACAAATCACCCTCGTTTCGAGTGTGGACTCGCAGGTGCAAACGACTGACCCTCGTCCCGATTGTGGACTCACAGGTTGAAAAAATTAAAACAAAGAAAGAAGTTCAGTTATAACGCACTTATTCTATGACACGACTCAATCAAGTATGGGTGAGAACAAATTCAAGTGTGAACTACAAGGCCAATTATGAACAAGGTCTATATGTCAATGAAGTAACTCAACTAGTATATAATATGAAAAAGCACATTTCAGCAAGCAATCAAAAGAGACTGGTTAATGAAAGGAAATGCATGTAAATAAAGCTGTAAAGAAAGGCAAGGTATACTTGCCTGTGGTCCTGAGCTGCTGGCACGGCCAAGGGCTACGTCAGAGTCCAAATAACCTATTTATGAAATTACCATGTCAATATATTATTAAGGCAATAATGAATCTCTCTAAGTCATTTCTTATCTTAATTTATTCCAACAGGCTTATCAAGTCCAACCTCATTGACTAATAACCCACATTTGTTGCCTTCCTTAGCCTGTATAGTCCATACAAGCCCACACTACCCTTGCATCATTATCTATCTACTGCCCTACCATTCTACTGTACTTAGTCTCCACCTGCTGCTACTTATGTGTTCATGGGTAGTCATGTTCTTTTACTATGTACCCATGTATTTTATAATGGACCCTTCTGTTTGTATGACTGATATTGGTGGTTGCTTGTGAGTCAACTAATGCACACTAGTCATCTAACCTAGGTTTGGGTCTGCTGTATAGTATAACTGCAGATATTTGTGCAGTTGCATCATGTTCACATGAGCAATACATCTGGTTCTAAGATTCTGGGGTCAAGCTGCTTATTATAAGATACATGGTGGGGTATCTTACAGTAGGATACCTTCTTTTCATTTCTGATACTCTGTTAGCCATTACCAATGTCGACCTTATTAACTGACACAAGCGAGTTCCTTAGTTCATCCCAAGGATACATGGGTTATCTAATACACACTTCATACTCTAGCCTTCCAGATATCCTAACTTACATTGGGTAATACCCTCTTCTAGTATACAAAATCCGATAGGCATAACCCACAAGGCTATATTCACTCACCCCATACTCTGCTACTGATCCTTGCTAAAGTTTCTAATGCACTCTACTATGAGTGGTCTCTCTTGTACTTATATATGACTTGGAGGTACTTCCCACAGATGGGACAACACATATATTAAAATACACAATATCCAGTATGGGCATGCTTCCTTGCACCCCTCAGCTATATACCCCTAATATGGAGTGTCAGGTTTTGGCCCTGTCACAGAACAACTAGCCAAACCCAACTCTGATATTCCCATACCCCAATGTTTATACCTCTGCCTCCAAGCTCCTATTCTATTGACATATTAATCCTGGGCCGACTCATCAACTGTTGGTTCCCTCTTGACCAAACTGCTACTCTAATGTATCTTATTGCTTCTGCCTATACTGTCCTTTGCACAGGTTACTACCAAGCTATTGCTATATCCTATCTTTCATTGCCTACAGGTATGTGTCTACACCCATAGTACCTATCTATGGCTGCACAGAAATCCTCTTCCTTCTACTGCTCTGTTTTAGCCATTTACAAGTTGCGCTTGAACGTGTTGGAGTGGGTGGGGTTCCCAACCTATGTGGAGAAGACCCCGGAGTGCGACGAGCGCCGTTCGTGTGTCGAAGAAGCTCGGGGAGGAAGCAGGACTGCTGAGAGAGCTGCAGAGAGCTGCTGGAAGCAGAGGGGCCGAGTTCGGGCCGAACTCTGCCCCTGGCAGAGTTCTGGCCGAACTCTGCCTCCTCATTCCAGAAGTGGGTCGGCCAGTGCTGGTTGCCCCGCACAGAGTTCTGGCCGAACTCTGTGTGTCGGGGGGGCTGAAGCGGGATTTTGGATGAGTTTTCATCATTGGATCTAATCCAACGGTTCAGGTCGGTTGCGGGATTAGGGAGATATATATTGAGTTTTCTCAACCCTAATTCATAAGTGCAACATAACACAAGTTTGAGAGAGAAGGAGGCAAGAGTGCCATTGCAACTTCGGAGAAGAAGACGGAGGATCGAAGGTCGTTTTTCGAAGGAGATCGTGTTTCGGGTAATCTCTACTCGTCGTTCTCGTTCTTCGTAGCCTTGTGATCATTGTTCTTGTCTCTGAGTGTTGTGGGGATCCGTTTTGGATCGGGAGGAGTTTGTAGAGGGTGTAATTCTTCTATTCCATTAGTGGAGGCTTCTCAGGGTTGGACTCCGATCGTCCCGTGGTTTTTTCCCGCAAGGGTTTCCACGTCAAAAATTCTCTGTGTCTGCGTGATTGTTGTGTGTGCTTGTTTTTGGGTTCGTGCGTTGTTTGCTCGGTCCTCTCGCAGGTATTCTCCGGTTTGGGGAAAGGTTTCCGCGCTTCTTTCCCAACAGAGTGGTATCAGAGCTTTGGGTTCAAAGGGTGTCAGGAGTTGACAGAGGAACCAGAGAGGAGAGATGGACGCGAAGCCGGTGCGCATGGTGAACCTTAATGGCACAAACTATCATTATTGGCGGAGCAAGATGAAGGATTTGCTATTTGTCAAGAAGCTGCATCTACCTGTGTTTGCATCCGAGAGGCCCAGTGATAAATCCGAGGAGGACTGGAAGTTCGAGCACATACAGGTGTGTGGGTACATACGGCAGTTTGTTGATGAGAACGTGTACAATCACGTTGCCAATATTGAGCACGCGAAGACGTTGTGGGATAAGCTGGAATCCTTGTATGCGAAGAAGACCGGGGTAAACAAGTTGTTCCTGATCCGAACGATGATGGGTCTGCGGTACAAGGATGGGGCGTCTATTACGGATCACTTGAGTGATTTTTAGGGCGTGGTTGACCAGCTATCTTCTATGGGAGTCAAGTTCGACGACGAAGTTCAGGGACTGTGGCTGCTGTGTACCTTGCCAGACTCGTGGGAGACCGTACGAGTATCTATGATCGCTTCTGCTCCAGAGGGCGTGGTCAGTCTGGAGTTTGCCAAGAGCGGGGTGTTGAATGAAGAGATGCGGAGACGTTCTCAGGGCACTTCATCCACATCCCACCACTCAGAGGCACTTGTTTCAGAGAGCCGCGGAAGGGGCAAAAGCAGGGGTCCAGGTGGTGGCAGAGACAAGAGCAGAGGGAAGTCCAAGGGTCGGTACGAGGACTCAGAGTGTTATCATTGCGGTAAGAAGGGCCATATCAAGCGGAATTGTTTCGCTTGGAAGAAGGAGAAGAAGGGCGACAAGGAGAAGCAAGAAGAGAACACTACAGCGGCGGCCTCGGTACATGGAGGCGATGTGATCGTCGTAGGTGATGAGGTCATTACTAACCTCGCCTGCGATGACAATTCTTGGCTGGTGGACTCAGGGGCTTCAGCACATGTATCTCACAATAGGGCACTGTTTGCCACTTACACGACAGGCGACTGTGGCGTGTTGAAGATGGGCAACGGAGATGTGTCGAAGGCGGTTGCCATTGGAGATGTGCATTTGAGAATGAAGACGGGTGCGGTTCTTGTTCTCAAGGATGTTCGTCATGTTCCTGATATCCGTTTCAACCTGGTGTCGGTTGGAAGGTTGGATGACGAGGGATTCTTCAGTCTCTTCGGGAATAGTCAGTGGAAGCTTTCCAGAGGTTCGATGGTGATTGCCAGAGGAAGCAAGAAGTCCGGTCTCTACTATATGGAGGGGAGCGCAGAGGGGGCACAGGAGGTGAACGCAGTCAGTGACGCGTCTACCGAGTTGTGGCACAGGCGGCTCGGCCATATCAGCGAGAAGGGGATGAGCTACTTGGTGAACAGGAAAGTGATTCCGGGGCTCAAGTCTACAAAGTTGGAGAAATGCACGCACTGTTTGGCTGGGAAGCAAAGTAGGGTGTCTTTCCAGAGTCACCCAAGTTCGAGGAAGCCGGCGTTGCTCGAGTTGATTCACTCGGATGTCTGCGGTCCTATGAAGGTAAAATCTCTTGGTGGTGCTTCTTACTTTGTGACTTTCATTGATGACTGTTCCAGGAAGGTTTGGGTCTATGCCATAAAGACCAAGGATCAGGTGCTGCCTACTTTCAAGGAGTTTCAGGCCTCCGTTGAAAGGGAGACGGGCAAGAAGTTGTTGTGTGTTCGGTCCGACAATGGCGGCGAATACATCGGTCCCTTTGATGCGTATTGCAGAGAGCAAGGGATACGACACCAGAAGACTCCGCCAAAGACACCTCAGCTCAATGGTGTAGCGGAGCGCATGAACAGGACACTGATGGAGAGGGTGCGGTGTTTGCTGTCAGAAGCAAACTTGCCGGGCAGTTATTGGGGTGAGGCTCTTCTCACAGCTGCTTATATTATTAATTTGTCTCCTAGTGCTCCTTTGCAGGGTGATGTGCCTGACAAAGTATGGTACGGCAAAGAGCCGTCATACAATCACCTGCGGGCGTTTGGTTGTAAAGCCTTCGTGCATGTACCGAAGGACGAGAGGACCAAACTTGAGCCGAAGACGAGGCGATGCGTCTTTGTCGGCTACGGTCGGGATGAGTTTGGCTATAGACTCTACGACCCAGTGGAAGGAAAGCTCTACAGAAGCAGGGACGTGGTGTTCGTCGAGGATCAGACCATGACCAACACTCAGGACTCCGAGACGCCTTCTGAGGCTGAGGAATTGCCTGAGTTAGAGTCATTTCGCTTCGAGCAGTTTCCAGAGGACATCGCGGAGGATCCAGTTATGGGGGAGCCGGTACATGGAGTTGCTCCCAACCTTGATCATCAGCCTGCTGATGGTGGTCAGGGTGTCCCTCAGGAGGATGAGCATGCCGGAGAGGTAGTTCCTGAAGGGGAGGAGGCTGTCGGTATACAGCCAGCACCAGTGGCTCCACTGAGAAGGAGCAACAGGGATCGTCGACCATCTACGAGATACTCGCCGGATGAGTATGTGCTACTGACTGACGGGGGAGAGCCCGAAAGTTTCGCAGAGGCTATGGAAGACGAACACAGGCAGGAGTGGATGGTGGCTATGCAGGAGGAGATGAGTTCCTTGCACACCAATTCTACTTATGATCTGGTGCGGTTGCCAAAGGGCAAGAAGGCTTTGAAGAATCGATGGGTGTTCAGAGTGAAGCAGACGGATGATGCTACTCGCCCTCGATACAAAGCGAGGCTGGTAGTCAAGGGCTACGGTCAGCGGAAAGGCGTGGATTATGATGAAATCTTTTCGCCTGTCGTCAAGCATTCGTCTATTCGGGTGGTGCTAGCATTAGCAGCCAGTTTCGACTTGGAAGTCGAGCAGATGGACGTGAAGACGGCGTTCCTCCACGGTGATCTTGAGGAGGAGTTGTACATGGAGCAGCCGGAGGGATTCTGTGAGAAGGGCAAGTCACATTTGGTCTGCCGGTTGAGGAAGAGCTTGTATGGTCTGAAGCAGGCTCCGAGGCAGTGGTACAGAAAGTTCGAGTCGTTTATGGGGGAGCATGGTTATGCACGGACGACGTCGGACCATTGTGCATTTGTGAGGTATTTTGCCGATGATGATTTTATCATCTTATTGCTCTATGTTGATGATATGCTATTAGTGGGTCGGAATGCCACTAGGATAGCGGAGTTGAAGCGCAAACTGGGCGCGGCCTTCTCTATGAAGGATTTGGGCGCAGCGAAGACTATTCTTGGGATGGAGATCAGCCGAGAGAGAGAGTCCAAGCTGCTACACTTGTCCCAAAAGAAGTACATTCACCGGGTACTTCAGCGTTTCGGGATGGACGGGTCGAAGAAAGTGAGTTCCCCCCTCGCGGATCACTTTAAGTTCACTGAGGAGCAGTGTCCATCTACCGAGGACGAAAAGGAAGATATGGAGCGGATTCCATATGCTTCAGCTGTGGGAAGCCTTATGTATGCCATGGTGTGTACGAGGCCAGATATTGCTCATGCAGTTGGTACGGTTAGCAGGTATCTTTCGAATCCTGGAAGGGTACATTGGAGTGCGGTCAAGTGGATTCTACGATATCTTCAGGGCACTGCTGGTTGGAGACTTTCCTTTGGTGGTGACGAGCCGAAGCTGGTCAGGTATACTGACGCTGATATGGCTGGAGATGTAGACACGAGGCGGTCGACTTCGGGCTACGTGATGATGTTTGCGGGAGGAGCGGTGTCGTGGCAGTCGCGGTTGCAGAAGTGTGTTGCCTTGTCGACGACGGAGGCAGAATACATTGCGGCGACGGAGGCTTGCAAGGAGCTGTTGTGGATGAAGAAGCTGTTGCAGGAAATGGGACTGAAGCAAGAGCAGTATACTTTGCTTTGCGACAGTCAGAGTGCTATCCATCTTGTGAAGAATCAGACGTTTCATAGCCGGTCCAAGCACATCGAGACTCGGTATCACTGGATACGGGATGTGGTTGAAAAGAAGGACGCGAAGCTTGAGAAGGTGCATACAGATGACAACGGAGCTGATATGTTCACGAAGATTCTACCAAGGGGGAAGTTTGAGTACTGCAGGCAGATCGTCGGGATGACGATGTCCTCCCCATAGTTGTGAAGGAGGAGATTTGTTGGAGTGGGTGGGGTTCCCAACCTATGTGGAGAAGACCCCGGAGTGCGACGAGCGCCGTTCGTGTGTCGAAGAAGCTCGGGGAGGAAGCAGGACTGCTGAGAGAGCTGCAGAGAGCTGCTGGAAGCAGAGGGGCCGAGTTCGGGCCGAACTCTGCCCCTGGCAGAGTTCTGGCCGAACTCTGCCTCCTCATTCCAGAAGTGGGTCGGCCAGTGCTGGTTGCCCCGCACAGAGTTCTGGCCGAACTCTGTGTGTCGGGGGGGCTGAAGCGGGATTTTGGATGAGTTTTCATCATTGGATCTAATCCAACGGTTCAGGTCGGTTGCGGGATTAGGGAGATATATATTGAGTTTTCTCAACCCTAATTCATAAGTGCAACATAACACAAGTTTGAGAGAGAAGGAGGCAAGAGTGCCATTGCAACTTCGGAGAAGAAGACGGAGGATCGAAGGTCGTTTTTCGAAGGAGATCGTGTTTCGGGTAATCTCTACTCGTCGTTCTCGTTCTTCGTAGCCTTGTGATCATTGTTCTTGTCTCTGAGTGTTGTGGGGATCCGTTTTGGATCGGGAGGAGTTTGTAGAGGGTGTAATTCTTCTATTCCATTAGTGGAGGCTTCTCAGGGTTGGACTCCGATCGTCCCGTGGTTTTTTCCCGCAAGGGTTTCCACGTCAAAAATTCTCTGTGTCTGCGTGATTGTTGTGTGTGCTTGTTTTTGGGTTCGTGCGTTGTTTGCTCGGTCCTCTCGCAGGTATTCTCCGGTTTGGGGAAAGGTTTCCGCGCTTCTTTCCCATCAGAACGTAGACACCAAACTACCTAACACACACCCCATTCCTAATCTCTCTTCTCCTAGATTCGATCTTTGTAATCTCCTATACATCAAATCTGAATACCCCAATCGAATAAACATATTGCTTACTCTAGCCCAGTCGACATGTAACTATGCTCTCGCCCCTTGATCTTTGATGCCTGTGTATTCGACTGAAACCAATTCGATATCAGGTATCCAATCGGATACCATTTTGAAACTAATACAAGGTGGTGTCGTGTGTGAACAGATACGTAATGTATTGTGTGATAACTGGTGCACGAAGTACCCCAATCCATTACTCTATTATATAAATCTAACTCGTATCAAACATTTAGCCATAAATGTTCAAAATTGATCCCCATTATACTGAATACTTGAACCTGGCCATAACTTACCTCAGTTGTATTCTTGTATCCTGACTCACATGACATCTTGCTATTCAACAGGGTGTTCCTCATAGCTACTTGTAGGTACTCCTAAGTAGCTACAAGACTTCTACCTACTGAGGTTGGTCTGGTGATAAAAGAGTTAACTCTCCTCTATAAGTGTGTTGTCCTTTATCTATCAAACCACTATACACCCCTCCCTCTATTTCTGTTTTGTCTACCTCTGATACTCGATTCTCCTTTGTACATATGCCTATTTCTATTACCTGTTGTTGCTACAGCCCGACTATGTATCCCCATCACCACTGAGCACAAGATTTCACCCTCCTACAGTTTACTATTTGGAACACAGGGTTCTTAGATTACGATACATGATTTAACCTCCGTGGGCATACTGAACTTGTACTACCTCTCTTGCACAAGGCAAAACTTCTCCTGCAATGCACGCAACCACACATGATACCCTCAAATCCTATGTACATTGATACTCTATCCTAGCACACATGAAGACATAAACTACAAACATCCCTCGCATGAATTCCATTATCCTAAGCCTCATCTAGACATTTAATCAAACATCTAGTAAAATAATAGAGATAGGGGTGGGCACGGGTCGGGTCGGGCCCAAATTTGTTGGACCCGGACCGGACTCCTTACTTGGTAGAGCGGGACGGGACGGGTCCAAAAAATATTGGATCCGGACCTGATCCGACCCGTTTGAAACGGGTCCAAAACGGGTCGACCCGCGGTTCCAAACGAGTCCAAAAAAAAGATTAAAAAATTCTATAATAGTAAACATTTACATATGTTATATTGTCTATAAGAACAAAACAAGTCTAATGTCTTCCCAAACTTCTAGAATTTGTTTAGTAAACAATAAGATATTCTATTATGTATAGACTATAATAACAAAAAATGCTAAAAATTGATATAAAAAATATATACTCCTAGAAACGGGTCGGGCCGGGGCCTCGTTTATTTTGAAAATAGGACCCGCCCCGACCCGTTAATGTCACACGATCCACCCCGGCCCGCCCCGTTTAAATTTTAAAATTTAGGAACCGGCTTGTTTAGACATTTTACGGTTCCGGCTGGGTCGAAACCGCGGGTCCTAGAACCGTATGTCCACCCCTAAATAGAGACTGAGATTAATAAGAGGCAGATTACGAACCTATTGGATTGGTTGTCGTGCTCTACCCTCCTCGATTCCTCTTTGGTGGTTCTTGCAATGAAAGAAGTAGAGAATTAGGGTTTGGGAAAAGGAATTGACCGATCCTGTAGCACCCAATTTCTAAAATAAGGATAATTTTTGAACTTTTGTATTTTTAATTATTTAATAATGTTATTTAAACCATTTTATAATATTTGGTGATTTTTAATTAATTTAAAACTATTTAAAACCACGACTTATGATTTTGATGGTTGACTAGTGTAACCCTAGAATTTGCTAAGACTAGAGACTAACCATGACCATGGGAGCCTAGTCATGTGATTAGGATGACTAATTGTAACTTTTTAGCCTGGGGGTATTTTGGTCATTTTGACAATTTTGTGAAGTTGTAAATTATATTAATTAAATATGTGCTAGTTAATTATTTGAGACTTAACCTAGAGTTTAGCCTAATCTAGATTAGCCTTGAGCTTAGAGTCTTGGTTAGGATAACCTAGTAATGATAAGGTTAACAATATCTAGATATTTCTAAATAGGATATTTATCCCTTAGGATATTTGTGAAAAAGAAAGCCTTAGGACTATTGGACCAATAGGAAGGCTTAAAATTGGGTGGACAAACCCTAGCCACTCATCTAAAACCCTAACCCTAACTATTTCCAACAGCCACCAAGCTCATCTCCCCTTATTTAATCACTCCATCAAAGGTTCTTGCCTCTTTTTAATATCTACATAAATCCCTACTTGCGTTCTTCCCCAAACCTTCACCAATTCCTCATTTCTCCACCAAATTGGACCAAACCAATTGCGTTGGACTCCCCTACAATAGAGGATACCAATAGTGGGCAGCTAGCAAGGTTTCTAGGACTTGAGATCGTTGCAAGTGGGAGAGAAGCTCTCATTTCAAAGCCTATTCATTGAGGTTTCACCCTCAATAGGTAAAACCTATCAAACCCTAATAAATTCCTGATTTCTTCCCATAGATGCATCCATTTAGGGTTCCCCTAGGTGTAGCCCAAGTTTGGTAGGAATTTGTGTCCATTTCGTGTCCGTATCGGACACGTATCGGTATTTTTAATGGGTGTTCGATGAAATGCCACATAGGAAATTATTTTAGTAATTTTCAAAACTAAATTCATGGTTGTGTAGCCCTATATGTGTAGAACACGAAACCCTAACTCAGAGCTTGTTTTCGTGTCATGTTCGTGTCCAAAATGGACACGAACATGCTGCACGAGGAGTGCATTGTGTGCCCTGCTACCCGAACTGCATTGTGGACACGACACGCGTCGAGACGAGGTGCCACTTGGCATAGACCGAGGGGCAATGACTGACATGTCATCCCTCAAGTCTTGAATCATCTTGTGTCGTATCGGACAAAAATTTTGATCTGCACTGGGCTTACATAGACTGTGCACAGGCGGGTTTTGACTACTGACATGGGGTTCGTGTCGCTTCTGGACACGTTGTGGTCGTGTGTCAGGGTGTTAGACACGAAGCCCTATACCTGGCAAACACCTAAACATGACCACGAGACACGAGCTTGCACGTGTCGTGTCCTATTAGACTCGACATGGCTGCACGATCCAGTCTGAACGCACAGACTGATACACCTTGTTTGCACGTTTTGGACACGTTTGTGTCCACTTGGTTGGACACAAATACCCCCTGATACGTGGACATGAGACACACACTCATGCACATTCAATTTTATGTTTTCATCGATTTTCGAAAAGCAAAAACCCATGTTCCTGAAATTCCTGATACTGTGTACTGTTTCAGTATAAATTCTGAGTTTAATTAGGTAAATTCGATTTCGAGATTTCAAAATGAGTCTTCATTGTTACCTGGGTTTAAGTTATGTTTCAAAATTGTTTCCATGATGGTTTTGGGTTTCAATTTCAGGATTTTGGGTTCGATTTGAGGGAAAGGACTGAAACATAAAACTGAGATTAGATATTGGGTTTAAAACTGAGAATGGGTTCTAATAAAAGCTGAGATTTAGTTCTTTTTGTTGATATGGATTCAAATGGGTGTATATGTATTCATGTATGTTTCTGTATAGAAGTATATTTGATGTTAGTTATTAGGATTGGGTTTAGGAATTTACTTAGGAATATATACAAAATCTGAATATATATATGTTGGAGTTTTAGAATGTAACTTGTTTCTATATTAATATAGGTATAGATAGATGTTGGGTGTGGGATTAAGTTGAGAACTGTGAGAATTCTCAGTTTTGAGAATTTGTAGGTAACAGTGAGGTTGTATTGGGGTTTATAAGTTTCCAGGTTTTGTTAAAATAGGTTTAGTAAGGACTGAATTTGGGGGCAGGCCTTAATTTGACATAGCTTTGCCTAGCCTGCCATGGCTTGACTTAGCTTGGCCCTTCTTGGCTGGCCTTTGGATGGCCTGGGTTTTGGCCTAGCCTAGCTTGGCCTGTTGCAGTTGCTGCTTACAACAGCACAACACATGGGCTGTGGCAATGGCAAATGGCCACTGCAGGAATTTAGGAGGATGTTTAGATATTAGGTTGTGTGGGGGTTATGAGTATAGAGTGAGTGTGTGTGTCAAGAGTGTTTTAGTGTGTGTGTGTGGCAAATAGCCCATGAGTTAGTGGATTAGTTAGTTTAAGAGAGTGTGGGTTAATGAGGTTAGTTAATGTAGGCATCAAGTGTTAGAGAGCATGTTAGCATCTAAGTTAGGATGTTAGTATCCTAATGTGAATATGTTAGTTAGTGTGATTTGGATATGGGTTAGTGATTTGAATGGAAATTGAGATGCATGTATATATATATATATTATATCTATATGCCTTGGGTGATATTGGTTTTAGGCTTAGTTTGACCTATAGAGTTGACCATAGCCTAGTTGACCAAACCCTAGTCAATTGACCCAAGTTTAGCCAAGTTGGACTAGGAGGTTGACCCAGAGTTGACTATGAGTGGACTTGACCTAGAAATAGACACACTAGGCCTATTTAGGCTTGTAGACTATAGTTTGACTCTTAGTTAACCAAGGCTTGACTTAGTAGACTAGGAGTTGACCAGTTGACCAAAAGTCAACTGTAAGTCAACCTTTGACACACAGTTTGAACTAGTTTGATTTGATTTAACTTTCTTTGACCAAGTGTGACCTAGTTTGACCTAGACAGTTGACCAAGGTTGACCAATAGTTGACTTTGACCTAGTTTGACTTAGAATTATGTAGTTGCATTACAGATTTCCATTATTATAATTTGAGTACTTTATAACCTGTTTTACTCTAAATAGGACTCTGTGACACCAGTTCGGACATCTATTCATATCAGTCATTCAGGGTGACAGGCGAGTACATTTTCTGATCATTTCATACTTGTTAGGATTTATATTCGTGTTCTAGATTACTTTACATGATGCTGTCATATTATTATCACGGATTGGTACTATATGGATCTTGTCATGCGATATTATCCCCCTCGGGGTACATCAGATACAGTTGTCATGTGCTTTTTACGAACATCTTGTATTTCATGTACACCGTTATTCATGTATACTCTTGTGCAATCTTGTACTCTCATGATCACGTGAGCAAACATGATAAAAATCTCTTGTACAAGGTAACGTAACTTGATTGGATCCTTGTGTATTGATTGGGGAGGGTGAGTAGGAAATGGTTATGTGATCAAAATCCCATCTTGTAAAATCTTGTGAAATCTTGTATATGTCCATTGTACACTCACGTATGATGGAGTTACCCTTGCATTGTCCTAACCCGTTTATATAACCATCTCATGCTCTAAATCATAGGTTACTTACAGTTCTTACTTATCATGTATATAGATATTTTCAGTTATCAAATCTCTCTCATTTTTATATATATTTCTTTACAGTTCATGTATCTTACTCTTTTGTATGCTTTATATTTCCTAACATGATATGAACTGCATGAGATGTATTATGCTCGCTCCTGTCCTGACTAGACCTGTTGAAAATATTACAGATGATGATGGGGACTGCCCTACCTTCTATGGGGCACCTGAGGGTGGCATTCAGGAGCCCGATGAGCATCTAACTCAGTAGAGGGTGCCTAGTCTATCTAATATTTATAGTTTTTAGTTTGTATCGGATTGTTCCGATTGTTAGTTGAGACTTAGTTATATTCAGGACTTGTATTTATTTGTGTTGAACATCTATTTTGTGTGGTGTGATAACTCTATTTATATTCAGTTTCTTCTTTTTATCTGATTCCATATCATGCTCTATCTTTCCTTGACTTGTGATTGAGATATAGAGTTGAGATATTATATTATACCTCCGTGCGGAGATGACAGGTTTATATATCTTATTGTTAGATGTTATAGATGACCTATACAGCGTTCTACCGTCGACAATGCGGCGTAGGCTGGATGTACCCACGTTCTCGTGCCCCTAAACAGGGTGCGGGTCGTGACAGATCCCCTGTGTATATATATACGATGTTTAGATAGTATTGAAATTGGTTTTGGATTGAATTGTGATCATGCCAAGGTTTTTAGAAGATCTCTTTAATTCAAAATATGTTCATTCGAACAGAGGATATGGATTCCCAAAAAGGGTTTTCGCCGTTAGAAAGATTTTCATATAGGGCAATTAGCAACTGACCCCCTTCCATTTATGTTTTTTGCATAACTTCTATTAATAAGGACTTAATGCTATGGCTAGTTCACTTAGAAAATTGATTACAAATTAGCCACATATTTGTATAAAGGAAAATTATAAAATTTTAGTTCAAGGGCTCACACGTCCTACGAAAGACCAAAGAACCAATGGGTAATGAATTAGTTAAGTCCGCAGGCTGACTGAGCAATACGATGTGCATTCTGATAGTATAACTAAGTGGGCATACTGGCAGTATTTTGTCTGCTTAGGAAAAAATTATTTTTTAGAGGATTTTGGATATTCAGTCTATGCGCGATTTCTAGTATGGGTGTAAGGCAATGCTATGGTATATATAGGGGTTTAGGGTTATCTTCCTTATCATTATCTTGACGAAAAATCGAAATCCAAATTAAGGTACACAAGTCAATTAATCGGTTTAAACTTGTCGATTACCTTATGGGTGATCCGTCCGTACAGTCTCGATACTAAATCCGAAAATCAATAACATGATACAATAACCAAATATCGAGTACATGTACTAGCAATACAAGCACATGATACCGTTTCAGAACTGGATACGGGATATGGATTTAATACCCGTAGAAATACAAAAAAAGGGGAACGGAAAGTGACAAACTATCTAATTTCTAACAAGAAAGCCGCATAACAACTTGTGAAAATATGAAAATTTTCCTCTTAACAACTTGTTTAAATATCACATCCTCTATTTAATCAAGCCCGATCCCTTACCTAACTATTCTAGGGGTTATTGTTTTGTACCCAAACTTGCCCCGAAACTACTGTATAATATGTTTACACAAAAAAATATCAAACAAGAATGTCATTTTTATATGAAACATATATATTTTTAAGATATTTATACAGTCATAAAATCTGGGAACATAATTTTTTAATTAATTTATTTCAAGAAGATTTGATTTCATATATGATTCTTGTCTATTGCATTTCTTTGGTACTAACCATAACTTTAAGAGTGTATTTGGTATGCGAAATACTTTAAAGCCGAAAATATTATATTGTCAGGAGTCAAATTCCTTCGAATTAAATTCACAAAAAAATTATAATTTTGTATGTGATGAGAATATAAATCTTTTGGGAATACACAATTCATGTAAGACAAAATACAACATTCTTGAATGATAGTATTTTTTTTTCTTAAAATGTCTAATAACTGAATTAGTTAGAACTTTGAACTAGTATTGAAGGTTAACGGGGTTAAAATCCCACCAATATTATAATTTTTTCTATCATTATTAATTTTACTAACCCAAGCCGAACTTACACCCAATCGGACAAACATAAAGCCGACCCAACCCGACCCAAACATGGCCCGAACTGATTCGAACCCTACTCAGACCCGAACCGACTCGACAAAACGACAACAAGAGGAACTGGGTAGAATCAATCCGGGCTTGAACTTGAGTTACATTATACAAATTCCTTCGAATTAAATTCACAAAAATGTTATATTTTTGTATTTGATGAGAATATAAATCTTCTGGGAATTTAATGTAAGACAAAATATAACATTCTTAAATGATAGTATTTTTTTTTCCTTAAAATATCTTATAACTGAATTGGATTGAACTTTGGACTAGTATTGAAGGTTAACGGGGTTAAAAACCCACCAATATTATAATTTTTTCTATCATTATTAATTTACTAACAGAAGTCGACATGACACCCAATCGGACCAACATAAACCGGACCCAACTCGACCCAAACATGACCCGAACTGATTCGAACCCTACCCAGACCCAAAGTAGACCCGAACCGACTCGACCCAAAACGGCAATAAGAGGACGTTTGAACTTAAGTTACCTTACATCAACATATTTTGGGGAGCACAGATTTCTCCTTTTATAAATTTTTTGTATTTCCAAACATTCTAAATTTTCAAGAATAAATTTTATAACCCAAAAGAAACATAATAATTAAATTTTCATCTTAGAAGTTCCATGGATAACTACCCACTAGTTAGAAAGAAGAATATTTGAACATCCACAAAAATAATGACACTTATGCAATGTTTAGGACTAAAAAAAATGGGAGGAAGAAGAAAGTTTGTGGAGAATAAAAGAATGATGGTGTTTGAAAAGGGAGAGAAAATTTTGAGGTAAAATTCATGTGGGCTCCACTAAAAAAATACCATAAATAAAAGAAAAATAAAAAGAGAGAAAAATATTTTGGAAGAATTTACTCAACTACCCCTCAAAAAAAATAAATATAAACTATAATTTGATAAAAACAAATAAATAAATAGTAGTTATATTTTATCCAACAAATAAAATAATAAATTTTTCTTATATTTTTTGGTCATCCAAATAAAGTAATAAATTTTTTACTATCTTTCCAACTCCAAAAAAAATTCCCAAAAAAAACCGTTATTTGGTGAGTGGAAAGGAGAAAATAGTGGTCACTGAGAAACTCCAACGGTAACATAGGCGCTGTCTCCTAGAACAATCTTTGTCTCTTTCCTCAGAGTCCTCACTCTCCCCTCTTAAATTCCCCCACCACAAAACAATCGAGCTTGAAAAGAAAAGAAAGGAAGAAGCATAGATCCATGACTACTACTAAACTTTACTCAATAATGATCTTTCTCTCCTTATTCTTCTTCTTACTCCGCTTCTCCTGTGCGGACGACAACGAGCTGTGGTGCGTGGCGAAGAACAACGCGGAGGACTCGGCGCTGCAGTCGGCAATCGACTGGGCCTGCGGTCCCGGAGGCGCCAACTGCGAGCCGATACAGCAGGGCGGGAAGTGCTTCGAGCCGCAGGACCTGCAGTCCCACGCGTCGTACGCGTTCAACGACTACTTCGTCCGCAACGGCTTCGCGCTCTCCGCCTGCGACTTCTCGGGCACCGCCGCCCCCATCTCCCTCGATCCCAGCCACGACAAGTGCATCTTCCCTTCAAGGTCCCTCCCTCCATTACCATTACTCTTCTTAATTTTTATTTCCCTTCTTAAAATTAGTTTAATTATGGTCAAGTTCGGATTATCTCCAATTTTAGTATGTTTTAGGTCTATTTTAGGATCACCAGGTTATTCATGTCTAATTTTAGTATGTTCTTTGACACACATTTGTTTTGACGCACGCACTCCATAGCCACACTGATATGGTAATGTATTGTTGGATGTCAAGAGAAGTTTAAAATGGACATAGTAATTGACATCTAAAAATGCACTATCACATCAGTGTAGTTATGGAGTGTGTCAAGGAAGTGTGTCCTCATAGCAATATTGTTAAATAAATTATCTAAGACAAAGTTCTAGCCTAATTTTCCTTAGTCTATTATTAGAACATCCACACACTGTGGGACACTCCATACCATATTCCATTTTTTGGAAATCGTGTAAATTATTATCTATGGAGTGTCTCTTTCCTATTGGCACACAATGACACACCAAATCTATACTCCAAATTTGTTATTCCCAAAACAGATATAGATGGAAGAACGATCAGAATTTAAGAGACCTCTTGTAAAATCAATTTTGCTCTCTATTCTGATATAGCAACTGTCAGATGCAAACTTCAGACATTCCGGCAAACGAGTTTGCTCTCCAAAATTACCTGAAGGACTTCGGAGATTCTGGCAAAAGAGTTTGCTCTCTAAAAGTACATGAATTGAGTTTTAGGACTTCGGAGATTCCTGCAAACGAGTTTGCTCTCCAAAAGTACCCGAAGCCACAAAATACTACTATCCTTTCAGATTACAACTTCTTCTCTCAAATACAAACTGATAGAAAGAGGGTGTTCTTCCTTACAAATGTGTTGTAATTGAGACAGAACATATTACAAATAGAAGAAGAAAGGTGAAGAAGAAATAATAACAAATTATTATTCTTGGTAGGGTGGTGAAGACCACTGTTGCTCAAAGTAAGATTCGTCCACCGCAATATACTCCCAGGAACCAGCAAGTTCCGCTCGTTTGTCAACTTTTTGTGATTCGAACGGGCTTCCTGGACTCAACGGACTCCTATATATAGAGTAGAGTGAGACTTAACTTATTTGGTGCATCTTTACAAAGGAGGCCAAGTGGCTCTATATATAGAGTGGAGTGAGACTTAACTTTTTCTCATATTCGATGTGCGACTAAAATGCCAATACTCATAAATAAAGTTTGATATTTTAGATCATCCTGCAATCAGCATAATCGTGTGCCAGTCTAGGCCTACCCCCTCATAGCTCCCGTGCATACACGAAACATCCTTGAGTTCGTGTCCGAGTCCGAGTCCGAACGACAAAAAGCAACATGCTTCCTTGTTGGAGTTGATTATTTTTTTTCTAGGAAAACACCCCCACATGGCACCCACATGTGCCCCACTACATCCCATGTGCACACCTCAACACAAGCTAAGCATTATATTGAGATACCCACTTGGTGGTGTAGCCAATATGGGATATTTTACACTAGTCCAAAGGCAAAAATACCAACAATCTTTCACATATCTCAATATATGTGTGTTGAGCATTTCCCACAGTGACTGTCCATCATGCATTAGGATAGATATCGCTACGACTTGAATCTTCCCGTATGGGTTAAATAACAATAGGATACAAGAATGGACTAAGTCTTGAATTCTGCATCATAACTGTAATTCTTTCCACTAACATAATGATATCAATTGTGCTTCTGGCTGCACATTAAAGGCCCTGTGCCAGCCTGGTTTCCGTGTATGTATCTTGGATGTCTACAAGATTTCTCTCAAGAGACGGTCTACATTTCTATCCATACACTCTAGGTGAGTTCTTTTAAAGAGTCTTGGCATGAAGCCTTTCGCTTCCTTGCGATATTACGCCGCTATGACATGGCCCAAAGCCGAGGGTATACCTCATGTGGTGGCATACCACAATAGCATGAGGCCCAGTCTCTTTGTAGTGCTAAACTACCCAGCATGAAGCCTTTCGCTTCCTTGCAGTGTTACGTTTTCGTAACATGGCTCGCGAAGCCGAGGCTTTACTATTCATAGGTACCTCATGTGGTGTCACACCATTGTAACATGAGGTCCAACCTCTTTGTAGTGCTCTCTACCACTCTTCATACTACAACATTAGGCCCACTTGCCCATGTGCTGTGCTACGCTGCTGTGGCTTTACCCTTACTAGGTACCTCATGTGGTGTCACTCCACTGTAGCATGGAGTACTACGCTCCTTTGTAGTGTTGTGCTACCCGTGTTTCCTGTAAAGTACGTCGGATATTCTAAATGTCCGAGAACTCATTAAGGCTTCCAAGCCATCCTCTCACAGGACTTTATTCTATACAAAGAACAAACAGTAGACAACATTGGTTCTGGGTCCGTAGTCCCGCAAAGTCCCAAAGGATTGTCCACTGTTTCTGATATTCTTCCAGTTAATGGTCCTCCCTTGAACCAAAAGCTAGATGTCTGGTAGATTTCTCTTTGAACCAATAGCATAAAATTTTATGGTAGGATTGCAGAGACACAATATCAGAGGTAAAATTGGTACTGGGTTCGTAACCCCGCAATGTCCCAAAGGATTGTCTACTGTTACTAATATTCTTCAAGTCAATGGTCCTCCCTTGAACCAAAAGCTAGATGCCTGGTTTCTCTTTGAACCAATAACATAAAACTTTATGGTAGAATTGCAGAGTGTCACAACCTGCTCCCAAATAATCGGATACGAGTCGGACACGCCCAGCCTATGTTGAAAGACACAACGTAGTAAGTTGTACAATTTTAAGGAAAACTCTAAGTAATAATATAAAAGTAAAATGGTTGGCCTCGAGCCTCGAGATCCGCTTTTTCATTAAATGGTTCGCCTTTTCTCGGCTTAAGATATGGTCAAGATCTATTGACCTCATGGGAGTAATGGGACATTTAGCCGCTCGGTCTTCGTACCACATGCACCCACTTACCCACACGTAACTTAGCAGACGTCCTAGGAACTACCATCCTTACATCAGTTATCACTTCCTATAAGGGACGTTTCTCCTTCTCCACGACCGTCCACCTATTAGGGGATCTTTGGCAGCTAGAGAATCTTGGCCTCCCCCTCCACCACCGCTCTTCATTATGGTTATATATATATATATATATATATATATATATATATATATATATATATATATATATATATATTGAAGCAAGGGTAATTAGTTTCCGGAATCGCTCCCACTGGGATTCGAACTCCTGACCACTCGGGCCGCATGCATCTCTCTTAACTACTAGGCTATATATATGGGAGTCATTCGTCTAGGTTCGAACTAGGCATGGCGTATTATTTCCTCAATTTAAAAAAATGGTAGGAGTGGATTGATCCTTCTGGGCAGCAACAAAGTGTAGGGCCTCCGGGCAGAGCAGAGCATGGCTTATGGGCTGAATTGTGTGTCATAGGATCCGAGTTATCTTACTGGGACCTTCACGGCTAAGTTTGAGAGAGTGTGTGTGTGTGTTTATGTCTATAATTCTATGCAATATGTGAAAATGATGCGTACCTCCATTGCAATAGTGGGACATGCCGGTGGTCTCAGTGGTGCGACATAAAGAAGAGGTTACACAGGTTTTTTTTTCTTACGAAATCAATTTCTCTAGGTTTTTACATTTTGAATTAACATAGTTTAACGGATCGGATTGTGTAAAGGGTAGAGGGTCCAATTTTTCCTTTTTAAATAAAAAATATCGTACGTGTTGAAACCTTATCTGATACGTATCCAAAATTGAAAATAAAATAAAATACAAGATGCTTAAAACACAATGTGTTTTGTATCCGGACGTGTTGGATACGTATTGCGTATCTTATACGCTCGGTTACAGATTCGGCACCATTTTAAAGTATCGGTGGTTCCTAGGTTCTATGTAACTTTACAGTGAAGTAAGGACATTAGTATGTAGTGGTTGGTTTGGAAGTAAGGGAGACTTGAATTGCTATGAAGATACCTAAAACACGTTTTGTATCCGGTCATATCAGATACGTATTGTGTATCTGATACATTCTGTTACGGATTCATCACCATTTTAAAGTACGCGTGCTTCCGAGGTTCTATGTAACTTTACAGTGAATTAAGGGCATTGGTATGTACTGGTTGGTTTGGAAGTATGGGAGACTTGAATTGCTATGAAGAACTGTGTATAACAGTATAAATGTAAAAGCTTAAAGTGAACCAAGACCATATGGAATGCAGGGAGTGATTTGATACTTATTTTCTATGAAGCAGGGAAGAGAAAAATTGCAGAATTTTAGAAATATAAAGAACAATATCAAATAGAGTATTAACTATGAGAAATTAACATTTTTTTCTAAACTATAGAGAATGATATCAAATGTGTGAGGTAAGATAAATGACTAAGATAATACAGAGAACTTTGAAAAGAAAGGAAAAAAATATTCTCAAGTTGGAGTCATTTATATTTGCCTCTCTTGTTTCTTCATTTTATGATCATTCGATCTGGTATTAACTGCTAACTATACTATATTTTTATCATGCCAACATGCTCAAACTATCATTTTGGATAGTTGAATATAAATTACAGAAGAGAACAACAGTAAGAACAATGGCCACAAATGTCAGACAAAATTGTGTACAAGGTCTTTTTTCACTATCTTTTTTTATTAGAAGTTTATTTGTTTTAAACAAAGATTTATTTGGAGCAGAATATTTGTGTGTGTGTGTGAAAGAACTTCTGATTGGTTAATGATCACAAAATAATATCTTTTTTTCTATCATGACTTGAACAGTTCTTCTGCGAGGAATGGCAACTTCAGTGGATCAACTACTGGTTCAAGCACTGGTGAAGGCCCAGCTGATATGAGCAGTGCTTCTTCACTACAGCTGAAGAGTTCTCTATCAACTCTATCGATTGTGATCCTAATTATGGCTACTACTGCTTATAGTAGGCAGAAACTTGGGTGAATTTAGAGATTTTGCAACAAATTTGATTGTGTTGGGTGGAAATATGGGCAAAAAGTGTTGACAAAGCTCACCCTGGCTGTCTAATTATGTACATTGTTTCCACTACTGGATTGTTTGTTTCTTGTAGTCAAGGGAAGACGTTGTAAGGAGGTTATAAAGGAAATTGTTGTAATCCTAGTATTGCCCACGTAAAAAAAATCTAATATTAAAATAGTTTAAATATGATTTGAATATATTTTAATTAGGATTTGTTATAGATATGTTTTTATAGATAATACCATCTAGTTAGTTTAAATATTATTAAATAAATTTTATTATTTGTTATAGATGTTTATATGAGTCTGGATATATATTCAAATACTTAAGAATTTTAGACTTTGACATGCACGGTATTTAGAAAATTTTATGATTTTTTTCCCATGAGGAGATAAATACTGGCACGGACTTAGTGATTTAGGTTGTAAACCCTATTCCCGAATTTTTTTAAAATTATTTTTTATTTATATATTTTAATTATTGTGTTTAAAAGTAATTTTGATCGAAATTTTGTACAAGATATTTTGTTTTTATTTATGTTATCAAAAACTAGTTTTAAATTACATGATTTAAATATACTATTTAGTTTTATAAAAAGATATTTGTTCTCGAATATTATTTAAAATATAAAATATGTTATTATCATTTTGGGTTTTTCAAAAAAATGTTTCTAAAAATGGTTTTAGAATCATAATTATTTTTGAAATAATAAAGGGAAAGGGTTTGTCCATTTATTTTAAATAAAGATTTGAATTTATAAAAAATATATTTACAATATTTGATGACATCGAATATTATTTTAAATTAATATGATAATCGGTTATTTGATTTATTTAAATTTATATGATTTAAATTATTTGATAACATTAAATATTATTCTAAAGTTATTATGTTGATCACTTATTTTATTTGGATTTTGATTCGTATGAATTGAATTATTTAATAATATAGAATAATACTTTAAATTATTATTTTTGTAATCACGATTGGATTTCGATTTGATCGAATTGTTTTAAATTTTATATTTGATTTAAATTTTTGGGAAGATTTATCCATTAGAAATTCTAATCCTATTGGAATCATGTCTATTATTATTTAGATCATTTCTTATTTGAACTAATCCTAATCCTATTCAAATTAGATAATCATAATCATATCATTATTGATTGAATTCTAGTCATATCCTAATTAACTATTTGCAAGCCATTATATATATCTATTGAACCTATGAAATAAAATCATCTTTCATACATCCATTTCCAAGATTTCTCTCTTTTTCGTCCTAACTAGCCCAAATTCATCATAAATTCAACCTCATTTTTAAAGGCTGTATCAACTTCGAAGGGCCATAACTCTCAACTTTGGATCCGTTTGACCTCCAGTTTTTTTTAAAAGCGTATCGAGGTTAGTTTTCCGAATATATAATTTTTTTCTAGAATTTTGTGTATGAATTTGTAATGCATGTAGTTCGTATTGTGTATCTTGGAATACGTGTACGTATTTTATCTTGTATCGTATATCTCTTGGCTTGGCTCGGTTTATTTTGGGTTAGTTCGGCTAGGCTTGGGTTTCCTTGGTTCATCATGAACCAAGGGGAGAACCCCTACCTACCACCACCATCATCCTTTATTAACCCATTCCCTCATTCTCTCTCTTCATTACTCTTCTTCTTCTCCACATTACTTCTACACCTACCAGGAAGAGAGAGAGAGAGAGAGGAGAGAGGAGAGATGGGAGAGTGACGAGGAGAGATGAGAGCGATGAGGATGAGTGAGAGCGAGAGGAGAGAGAGAGAGAGAGAGAGAGAGCGCTTAGGCAAGTGAAAACTTGCTTCATGATGGATCTCAAATTTTATTGTTCCATTCTCTTCCTTACTTGATTCTAAGATACTTTACAACTTGGCATTTTCCATTTTGATGGATATTTTCTTGTAGATCTAAGTTCATATTATTTTCGATTTTCTTGGGTTTGATCTATTAAACTTTATTATTTTCATGTTTTGATTGTTTCATGTTGTAGAGAATTCGATTTTACCCAAAATAGACCTTTAAAAAGTTAAATTTCGACTTGTTTTAAGGAAGTTATGGCCAAAAGTATTTTTGGCCATTTCTATGTTCATCTGTGCTGATTTTGGTAGGGACGATGAATAGTGCCGCATAATGACGAGCCGCATAAGGGTGCTGCATAGTACCGAGCCGCATAAGGCTGTTGCATAGTGCCGTATAGTGCCGAGCCGCATAAGGGTGCTGCATAGTACCGAGTCACATAAGGGTGCTGCATAGTACCGAGCCGCATAAGGGTGCTGCATAGTGCCGCATAGTGCCGAGCCGCATAAGGGTGCTGCATAGTACCGAGCCGCATAAGGGTGCTGCATAGTACCGCATAGTGTCGAGCCGCATAAGGGTACTGCATAGTGCCGCATAGTGTCCAGCCGCATATGGGAGTGCCGCATAGTGCTGAATAGTGCCGCATAGTGCCTATTTTGGCTATTTTTGGCTGTTTTAAGTCCTGTTTGGCTGAATTGTGGCCAGAATTTCTCCTAACTCCCAACATAAAAGTTGTAGATCTTTTCCTTGGCTTCAAGAATATGTTATTAGTTATTTTATGCAATTTTTCTCATTCATGATAATGTAAGAATAGAACACGATAGTGGCCCGCGGTGGCGCACTCTTGGCAAGAAAACTGACATGATATATCTCGACACGCTGTTACGACAGCTAGCCTGACATGACAAGTAGGAACGACCTGGACACCGTGGGCGATTGTGTTTGTACAAATAAACCAGTACTGTCTTGCATCATGTCTAGGATAGGGATCCCTGAGTACCACGGTCAGGGATACCTACAGCAATTGACTAAGGCTAATAAACTAGAATAATTCAGTAGACATGAAGAGGTTCCCAGCTACAGGCAATCCCGTTATCTAGGCGCATTAGGTGGACTTGTAGCCTACCGACGAGTAGGGCACATTTCCAGCACACAGTCACGTGTTGCATTCTTCACAAACGAACATTCGACCTGGATAACCGGATGGTCTGCAGGGCTTGTGGCTGTTGGGATAATCTCATTGCATCTTGCTAGTAACTAGGCCTGTGATAACCCTAGTTAGTTAAAAGTATCAAGCCGTACTCTTGATTGGCCGTGATTGATTGGATGTAGTTTATTCCAGCTTAGTCTTATCCTGATCCTGTGCAAGATTGTGACATGACATGATTATTGACGCTTGCCTTAACAATAACGATCGGGGTTCCAGTTCTGTTCAGGCGAAGGGTTACAACCCCGGTCCTTGTTTGGTTTAAGGGTTGTAACCTAGCTCCCGAAGCAGTTCTGTGTCCTCTCTTCGTTTATTATCTTATTGCAATTCTATGCCATGTTTGTCATATTTTACCTTACCTTAATACCATGATTAATTATGCTGGCCTTAGCAATAAAGATCAGGGGTCCAGTTCTGTTCAGGCGAAGGGTTACAACCTCGGTCCTTGTTTGGTTTAAGGGTTATAACCTGGCTCCCGGAGCAGTTCTGTGTCCTCTCTTCGTTTATTGTCTTCACTGTACCAATAGTATTTGAGACGGGTTTCTATTCAGGTGAAGGGCTGCAACCCTGGTCCTTGTTTGGTTTAAGGGTTGTGACCTGGCTACTTGAATAGTTTCCTCGTACTCAGTTTACTTTTGTTATCTCTATTATTATCAGTTCTTTATCTTTAATATTCTATTGTGATATGTTGGTTTTAGTTCCTAAGTGAAGTCTCCTTTGTGGCACTTGCTCTTTCTGGGGTCTGACCCAGCTGGTTTTGTGTGGCCAGATATCGGAGCAGCACCAGAGGATCCACCTGTCTTCCAGCCCGATGGTGACCACCAGGAGTAACCAGGGCAACGAGTGGGTTTCTTTTGTCCTCCCACTCTATTTGTAAAATTATTCTTTTGAGACGTTTAGCCGGCGAGCACGTGTTAGCTCGTATTGCACCTTTATTTACTGTCTGCCTACGGGCTGTAACATGATTGACAAATCCTAGGGTTGATCATGTATTTACTAAAACTCTTGCTAGTCCTGATATTTTGTACGACTAGCTTCATGATCATCCAATATGTAATGTATGGGACGCCTTAACTTGCTTGTGATTGAGACAATAGGCTCGTTCTTGACCATAGGAGATTGATAGATTGCAGTTAAACCCTCATATATCTAGACAGACGTGACCGTATAGTGACGTGGATTCCATTTCATTATACGTAGCTGGCTATGTCTGCCCCCGCTCTCCAGTATTCTGGTTCTGGGGCGTGACAGAATTTCTGGATAATTATTTGAGTTTCGGTTGTTCCAAAATCGATGCGTCGTACGATTTTCGAGATTCCGAGAGATTTCGAACTCCGCTTTGTGATCCGTTTGAAGTTTTGGAAAACCGACACGAAGATCTACAACATACTAAATTTTTAGAATTTAATATAATTATTTTGTATTCTGTTTAAATTATAGAACATATAGATGACTAGTGAACCGAATCGACGACTTTGGACTTTCTCTATATTGGGCTTGTCTTTGAATCATTGGATGTTATGGAACTTGACATCATTATCTCTTCGGACCAATTATGAATATAGCTTTTGATCTATTTCGTGTCGATACGCTCATGTCACACACATCAACTCCAACAAATAAAGGCAAGTATATTACACTGGTTACTTTCAATTCTTAATAGTTTCTATGATATATGTTTTAGATATGCCTTACATGATATATGACTCTTGACACATTGTTCACACGAGTATGGATTCATATGATTGAGTTGTAACCCCTCTTCCCGAAATTTTAAAATATTTATTATTATTATTTATTTGAATTAAATGGTAATTTTTGGATTTTTTATAAATATTTAATTAATTAATTATTACGATAAAATGCTTTAGTCATGATTAAAATTTGGAGTACAAAATGACTAGGAATTGTTGCAGGAGAGGGTAGTCGAGTGCTTTGACTAGTGATTTAGCCATGGTAGGGAAGGCCGAGCCATGGCCGTATCCTAACTAAGAAAACCAGGCCAAGTTGTGACTTGACCCCTATAAATAATTAATTAGTTATTTATTAATATTATGACTTTTAGAAAATTCGGTTGTACCCAACTAGCCCGGACTGGACCCGAATCGAGCCAAAGCCCATGTAGACAATTAGTGCATCCAAGGACCCATGTAGACATATTTATGTATGTACAAATATTGTGTATTTATTTTTAGGAATCGACAAATATTTACTAAATATTAGTTATACGTATAATATAGATATTATTAATATCAAAGGGAGTTTTAGGATATCTGTATGATTTTTTGGAGCCAAATAAAGAGTGTGCATGATAAGTTCACTAAAATTATTATATTTACTATTGGTTTATTTTTAGTTGTTATCAGGATTATTATTATTATTATTATTATTATTATTATTATTATTATTATTATTATTATTATTATTATTATTATTATTATTAATGTTGTTGTTGTTATTAAATAAAATTATTTATTATTATTGGTTATTTATTTCATTGTCAAATAAATGTGCATATATATATATATATATATATATATATATATATATATATATATATATATAAAAATATATATATATATATATATATATATATATATATATATATATATATATATATATATATATATATATACATGTGTCTATAAATAGATTCTATACTAGATAATTATAATATTGAGAATTTATTTAGATTTTATGGAGATTTATTATACATATAAACATATGTATGTAGTGATATATATATAAAAGAAAAAAAAGAAAAAAAAGTAAAAAAAGAAAAGAAAAAAATAGAAAACCCCAGCCCAACTAAACCCACTAAACCCGACTATTCCCGAGCCCAGCATCCGACCCTGCTCTATATAACCCGCACGCGAGAGAGAGAGAGAGAGAGAGAGAGAGAGAGAGAGAGAGAGAGAGAGAGAATGAGAGAAGAGGGAAGAAAATAAGAAAAACCCTAAACCTATCTCTGGCTATACGACCCCAAGGACTTCCCCGACCCTTGGGCGGCCACCTCGACCACTGTGCACTGTCGGAGCACCATCGGTGATCGGCCAAACCGTGCGGACGGCAGCAGCCATCACAGCAGTTTCAACAGCGACCATCACTACTTCGTCGTTCGATTTCTCCGTATACGACAGTTCATTTTACGAACCGTCTTATCTAGTATGTTCACAACCTATAAATCTATGAGCCCTTTCAATTATTTAAAATTTAGAAGCTGCGGATCGCTCGAAATTTTGAGGCGAAGTCGAAGAAAAATCTGTTAAAAATACAGTATTTAAGCAGTCCATGAGTCCCTGTTTACGGACAGATTATCATCAACATATTAACGATATTTGGAAAATGTTTGAAAAACCTTTTAGATCACATATAGGGTATCAAAACCTTTATGGTAGATTTATTTTTCAACTATTGAACAGAAAGATATACGTTGTTAAAAATCAGGAAAAACCTAGTTTTCAAAAACTAAAAATTGGAAAATCTTCCCGATATGACGTGCGCCCCAACAAACTGGGCGACATGGTCGCAGCCCATGAGCATCGAAAGACGCGTATGGACGCTGTCGACGTGTGGGATTCGACGTAATTCGATTTTGCTGTGTGCCCGCGACGAAATCGATGCATATCCGTCGAGATACCCCGTATTGGCCTCTTTGTAAACTAATCCATAATTTTGTGTGTTTGTCATCTCCAGACGAAACTTGTGCCAACATGACCGTATTATTTTTTTGGTCCTGTATGCCAAGTTTGGTCTGATTATGAGAAGGTCGACCGGGACGCTATTTTGGCGGGCCGCAATTCGACCCAATGGGCAAATTTGTGCACGGCCCACCGAAATCTAACTTTGGACATACCGTTGGGTTCGTATCATCAAACCGGACCCGTAGACATATAGTTTGCTGACTTTAGAGATCGTAGATGTTAGCACGCTTTTCGGTACAAAGCGGGTCCAATGACGGATATCGTTTTGAGCCGAAATTACTATTTTGCTCTAGTGTCCAGAATTGGACTTATGGGTAGCGTATCCTAGCTGTTTGGCTTATTTCGGAAATGTTGACAATGTCTGTTTCAGCATCCGGTGGCATTTGCGGGAGTTTGAATTTTGTGGCTCTTTGATTTGACGAGTTGTTTGTGGCACATTTTGCTACCATCAGACAAGTATACCATGCCTTCCTCTAAAGTTTATTTACATGCTTATGTTTCTTTCTCTTTGATATATGTATTATCTGGTTTCTTTGACTGATCGTTGATATGAGTTTTCATTCATATTATGCACACTAGTTTACTAGTCTTTTCATATACCGCCATGGTTTGACATTATAGTTCATATTGGATATGTTCTCACATGTACCTTGACTGAGTCATATCATGTCGTAGGACGAGTAAGTCATAACTGAACTGCTATACCTTGTTTTCGATTTCTCAACCTGCGAGTCCACACTAGGGGCAAGGGTTGATTTTTTGAAGCTAACGTGCGAGTCCACACTAGGGGCGAGGATGATTCTTGAAGCTAACATGCGAGTCCATATTAGGGACGAGGGTTAGTAGTTGTTCAAACCTGTGAGTCCACACTAGGGGTGAGGGTTTGGTTATCCGTTGATCTTTTGTCATGTGTTCATGTTTCATTTCCAGCAGTTCATTTATGCATAGTTGTTCTCGCATCTATGTTCATAGTCACATGTCATTTTGTCTCTTTTCTGCTTATTACTTATGCATGATAAACTGTTAGATAGGCATGTTTTATGTATCTTGTTAGTCCCCTGAGGACCTGATGATCTCTTCAGGTGGCTGATTGCACGGAGTCAGTTAGCTGATCAGGATGATAGTTGATTACATCTGCAGGATCCAGGTATTGGCTAGTGAGATTACTTTGTTTTCCACTCGTGCTTTATATTCCCTATCATAATATATTCTGCTTGTTAGCCTAGTTTTATAGACTCATGTTATTTTTTTGGAGTATAATTGGACATATATGCTAGTGGACTGCAGACCATAAACCATAATGTTCATTCTTGTTTTATAATCTTCTTGTGGACTGAGATATAGTTTAACTACCATATTAGACGTGATACCCTATTCTGGACAGCGTATACGTATTCGAGTTGGGCTGGAGTCCGCTTGATACGTAGCTGGCTTCCGCACGCATTCGCATCCCGAAAAGCGGGTGCGGGCCGTGACAAGTTTTTTTTGGTGGCCCATACAGGTCAGAGCATATCGTTTGTTACGTTACTGTACCAAGCGAGCCTGCATAAGGATTAAACTTGATAGGAATCTCAATCCACAACTGTTTTGAAAAGTCTTATTGAATTCAATTTTCTCTTTTAGCCTTCGTATTTGTATTCACTTATTCTTCCTTGCCTTCCCGTACTATTGATTTTCATCCCTTCCTATTTTGGGGGTGACGAATGATTGTGCTGCCTAGAATTTATCAGAAATTCTTAAGTTATAGTGTAGGTTAGTTTGATTATTGGATTTTGGTTGCTTGATAGATATGAGAGGATTAGAGATGCCATATGCCATAGATATCCATTGGTAGTAATTTTTGCAACTAGTGTGCAAGTTATAAAATGTTATGACATCATGTATTTGAAGGGGTAGTGCAACCAAAGGTGGGTAGAGATTCTAGCGAACTTATTCTTGGTGGTTAGTTAATTATGAAGAACATTGATGAAGTTTACTCTATTTGGTATTAAAAAACCTTTAGAAGATAAAATCTATTGAGAATTTGAAGTCTTGATGGAGTAGTGTGAGTTAGGGTGGGTATATGTTCTCAAATCGCCTATTTGGTTCTTGGTGATCAAAAACATTTATGATTGATTATATATCAAGAAATTTAATTAAAGGAATATGAGCTATGATATATTGAAAAAATCCCACTTAGTATGTTCATGTGTCATATGGGTTGATTCAAAGGTGGGTAGAAGTCCTCGAGGATTTGTAGTTATGAAATGACCATGAGAATAATTGATAGCTAGTGGGACCCTATCTTCTACCATCATTGATGGAGTTTTTTCTTAAATTTCGAGGACAAAATTCTTTTAAGGTGGATAGATTTGTAAACCCTCTTTCCAAAATTTTAAAATATTTATTATTATTATTTATTTGAATTAAATGGTAATTTTTGGATTTTTTATAAATATTTAATTAATTAATTATTACGATAGAATGCTTTAGTCATGGTTAAGATTTGGAGTACAAGATGACTAGGAATTGTGGCACGGAGAGGGTAGTCGAGTGCTTTGACTAGTATTTTAGCCATGGTAGGGAATGTTAGCCCATTGCCTAATAGTCACACTTGATTTTGATAATCAACGACGACTTAGGTCGATACACAAAATATATGAACTGCTATATTTTAGGCAGTGAAATCAATATCAAAGGACATACTGCATCTGCAACTAGCATTCAAAGTCATCATCCAAAAGCTAATTGTTACGGAATCCTGATCGAGTTATTTTTTTACATTTCTTCTATACATTTATCTTTGTTGGGTCTAGGATATGAAATGTAAAATCGATCGGATATTACTGGCTTAGGTTAACTCAAGTCCACCTTTCCAAATAGCCTACCTAAATATCAAAACCCTATATATCCAAAAAACCCTAAATACCTATGCAATTTGGCCACTTAATTTGAGTTCTGAAATGGCAGAATTCTGGCAGAACTCTGACCGAGTACGGTCCGAGTTCTGACCGAGTTCGGTCAACCCAAGTTTGAATTTCAGTTGCCTCCAAATTTGCATCCAATGTTCATTTGCATGATCTTAGCATCCGAACTCTGCCCGAGTTCTGTCAGAAAAAAACCTATAAATAGAGAAAGATTTTTCAATTCTAACCACTCATTCACTCTTCTCTTTATCTATCCTTCAAAGTGTTTTTCAGTGATCTAAATCTTTCACATTCTACCTATATATCTCTTAGCCAAAGCCAGTAATATCGTGTTCAATTTAGAGTCTTTGGTCTGCAGAGTTGTAAAGAGGTTACAAGTTCAGAAAATATCTCAGTTTTCAGAGTCGGTCGTTCGCTCGTCACCAAGCACGATGTTGTGAAGTTGGTCGTACACTTGTCACCAAGCACGGTATTGTAAAGAGACATCAGCTCTCATTTAGCTTGTGAATAGTGGATTAATAGCGGACAAGAGTACTCACGACTAGATTAGTCCTCTCAGAGGGAAACCAGTATATATCGCGGTGTCCACTGAGTTTGATATTCTATCTCTTACTGCATTTATATTATTATCTCTTTATTCCTGCCATAGACTATAACGGTTAAATTTTTTATTAGTGATTATTTCCGCTGCACTCACACACACTCTATATACCCCCTTCTAGAGGTGCTCAACGGTCCTATAATTGGTATTAGAGCAGGTTATATTCTAATATAACAATCCTAGAGAGTATATGGTAGTCGTGAAATCAATATTTAACGGTGATGGGCAATCTACAAATAGAACCCCACTATTTGATGGAACAAACTATACATATTGGAAAACACGAATGACTTCCTTTCTAAAGTCTCTTGACTTTGATCTTTGGACTATAGTAGTTGACGGTTATAAGAAACCAGCACCTGTAGTGATTGAAGGTAAACTTGTAAACAAACCACATGACAAATACACAGACGAAGAAAAATCAAAGACTAGTCTAGATGTACATGCCATCAATGCACTATTCTGTGCAATTGACAAAATAGAGTTCAATCGAGTTTCTATCTGTACTATGTCCTATAATATTTGGAGACTTCTTGAGGTAACCCATGAAGGGACTTCCCAAGTAAAAGAATCCAAAATCAGCAGACTAACACAGGAATATGAATCTTTTAAGATGAAACCCGGCGAGTTAATTACACAAATATTTACTCGTTTCCTAGATATTACTAATCCTTTGCAATCTCTTGGTAAAGATTACAGTAACCATGAGAAGATCGGGAAACTGTTACGGGCTCTAACCAAGAACTAGAACCCGAAGGCTACTGCAATCATTGAGGGAAACGATCTCACCCCCATAATTCTGGAGACACTCATGGGCAAGCTGATGATCCACGAGCTGGACCTACAAGAATTTGAAGAAGCAACTCCTAAAAAAAATCCATCGCCTTCAAAGTGTAAGCCAAAAGAGTTGCATGTAAAGATTCTGACGAAGAATCATCTAGTGGTGATGAGCAAGCCTTGCTAGTAAAGAACTTCAGGAAATTTCTAAAGTTTGAGAGATCAAACCGAAGGAAGAAAGACATCCATGAAAGCAATGAAGAAGAAATAATATGCTTTGGATGCAAGAAGTCAGGGCATATGAAGAATGACTATCCACTGTCAAAGACAAACATTCCATATGATAGATCAAGACCAAACAAAAAAGTTACAACTGGTTACAACTGGTCGAAAGTATGCAAATACAAGCATCTGGCACGAAAGTGATGCCAGTGAATTAGAAGAAGAGGACAGACCTTGCAGCACTGCTAATGTCTGTCTTATGGCATTCGATAAGGTATCAGCTAACCCTCTATATGGTGACTTTACTTTCGATGAGTTAGAAAATGCTTTTAGCGAACTACTTGAAGACACAAAAATGTGTTAGATAAGTATAAGCAATCTCGCAAAGAGGTTAAGGCATGCACAATCGAACTAGCAAGATTGTCTAGTCTTCTTGAAGATATTAGAGAGACATCTACTACCAGTAACACAGATGAGATAGCCAAGCTCATGGTAGATTATCATGAGGCTATCCTCACCATTGAAAAGTGTAACGCCCCAGTCCCATAATACATAGGACCAAGAACGTGAACATGCCAACTGCACATATACAAAGAATACTCCAATATATGGAATCCTCATATATGTACATAAGCTGTAAATAAAATAATCATAGGCCAGAATAACATAATCTAATCTCATGACAGCTCAACACAGAAGAATATAGAGTCCAAATAATAAATAAGAGTATCAAAAGATAGCCGGATGAACATGCTCACTCCAAACAGCTATGAAAATAGTCTTACAAGATCGGAGTCCAACCTCCGCAAAAATAGAAAGAAAAAGATGTAAAAATAATGTCCACTAATGTCTCAAACAAAGAATAGACTAGAAATCAGTAGGAACTGACTCGGTATCAATGTAAGCTGGATCCAGAGCTGCTCCGTATTCCTGCGGGAAGTCGTCTAATCCTGGAGAGATAACCAGGTCCTCAGAGGGACGTAACAAGATACAAGAAAATACCATGCCATAATAACTGTGATATATAATATAAAGAAAGAAATATGTATGCAATCGGGTGCCTAACCAGTCTACAGTGATAATGCAATAAGAACAAACCTTTGACGCATGGGCAGGATCAGGAATATCAAGAATCAGGACCGTATCTCCCACTGGAGATAACCGGCAATCAGGACCGTACCTCCCACTGGAGATAACCGGCTATCAGGACCGTACCTCCCACTGGAGATAACCGGCTATCAGGACAGTGCATATATGACCCATACGTTAAGGAACTGTTCTTTCCACCCAATGCCTATTAGGGTCACATCCATGACTCATGAACCTCTAGTAACCGCCAAGTCTTCTAGCATGCAATTCTATTAGCAGTTACTCCTATTCGTCGCACGCTCCATACGTATCGGTGGCCAGCCGACTACGAGGATACGTGTCCTACATGTGACTCACATAACGTGGTAAGGCAAGTGTCAAGGCCGTGTGAGATATACCAATACCTCAACATCAATGGGTAGTCACTAGACTAAGTCAATGCAAGAGAAATAATAAAGCAAAAAAAAATGACCGATAGAGTCGCTTGCACCCAAGTGTGACTTGGACGCACAGTTTTATAATATCCAGAAATAATAAATACAAAAAATAACAACTAAAAATAAGAATATAATAATCACAGAGTAAAGTGGCAAGGTATCTTGCCTGATGGTGCAAAGTGGCAAGCCCAAGAAATCACAATGTCAGCTAAGAAATGTAACAGTCTCCAAACAACTCCGGACGCTGAAACAAACATAAAAAATGCACTCGGTGTAGAAGATATATCTAGGAAATGCCTGTCCAAAAGTCTAATTCTGGAACAGGGACAAAATCGTAATTTCGGGTCAAAACGATGTCCGTCGTTGGACCCGCTTTGCACCGAAATGTGTGCCGAAGTCTATGGTCTCTAAAGTCGTCAAACTATATGTCTATGATTTCAGTTTGAGAAGAGGAACTCAACGGTATGTCCAGTTTTGGATTCCGATGAGCCGTGCACAAAATCGCCCGTTTGAGTGGGTCGCGGGCCCGCCAAAAATGGGTTCCGATTCGACCTTCTCAGAATCGAACCAAACTTGGCACACAGGACCAAAATTTCGATCCGGACCTGTTGGCACAAGTTTTGTCTCGATTCGACGACTGTACACGAAGTTATGGGCAAGTTTGCAAAACGCCGATACGGGGGTATCTCGACGGATACACGTTGATTTCGTCGCGCACACGCGACGAAACTGAGTTCCGTTAGTTCCCACACGTCCGCAACGTCCATACGTGCCTTTTGATGCGTATAGCGTGCGACCACGTCGCCCAGTTTGTCGGGCTGCACGCCATATCGGACAAAATTCAGAAAATTAATACAATTAAACACAGGTTTTTCCTCAACTTCAACATCAATCTACTTTTTACACGGAAATCGAAACGACGATCCAAAAGATGCGTTGCGATCTCAATTATGTTGTCTTTTATTGGTTTTAATTATTTTCTACAATACTTTAATGCACAGCAAAAAAATTGACCGACAAGTTGTCGTCTCAAAACAGTTTTTAGTATTACAGAAAATAGGTTTTTCTTCAACTTTGTCTCGATTTTTCGAGCAAGTTGATGGTTTGTTTTCGAAATCCACCTAGAGGATCTCGAAGAGGGTCAAGTCTACTTTCCAGAAAATTTTACGGATCGAAAATCGGTGCTACGAGTAAAAAGTTACGTCGTTGGGAAGTAGGGTACCTTGAGTAGGAAAACTGCTCCATGGATGACGAAGGGCTAACTTTCGATGCTCCGTTCGTCGCACACACAACTCCGTCGCTGGTGAAACGAACTCGTAGGCGAAGAGGGTATGTTCTGCTACAATTTTCGTTTTGGAAGTCTAGGGTTTTGAGGTTCGTGGAGGAAGTTATATATAAAACAAATTGGATGAAAACCTAATACTTATACTATTACTAATAGTAATTTGTGAACCCACGGGTTGTTCACGGTTGGGTTGCTGCTACTTGCAGCAAGCAAGGGAGATCGGGGGGGCCCGTCCACTTTAAGTGGGTGGGTGGAGTTTTAATTTTTTTTTTCTTTTCTTTCCTTTCTTTTCCTTTTTCTTTTTCATTTCTTTTTCTTTTTCTTTTATTTTTCATTCCTTTTTTTCTTATTCTTTTTTTTATTCATTAATTTTTTAAACTAATTTCTATTTTCTATTATTACTATATTTAATAACTAAATTCTATTTTATTTATTATTTCTAATTAAAAATTCTTTTCTATAATACAATAATTAGATATATTTATATACACGTATATTCCTACATATATGTATATATAAATATATATACACCTTAATAAATCAACACATACACACACACATATATACATATATATAAATATATCATATAAACTTACACCCATACTATGCATTACACTCCTAATATATGCATACATGTATTTTAGCAAATTTTTTTTACACAAAACTAAAATTAAATAATTTAATAAATTAGGGGGTTTTACATTCTACCAAACTTAAAAAAATTTCGTCCTCGAAATTAAAACTACGGTATGGGGGGGTCGAATGCAATGCAAAATTTTAAGGGGCTAACGCATGAAAGTCGTCCCTTGGTTTTCGAACAACTGAGGGTAGTTGTACAAGGAACCATATTGGCTTAATTTCTATAGGGTAAGTGTTCTTGGTTCAAGGCTCTACCCCACTTATAGAAGTTGGCTATCCGTGATAAACGTCGCTACGAGCCTTCTGAGATGGGCTAAAAGGTGCAGGGTCAATCCATCTCGAATTTAAACTATATTGGTGGGACAATATCTCGTAAGATCAACTTATACCATCTCTGTTAGGCTATGGTAGTCTAGAACAACTCCTAACCCGAGAGGTTGGGCTAGTTCCGAATCGGATTGGTTAGATAGGTACCGTAAGTAAAAAATATGCCTTCCATGGCTTTGTGTACAAGTGGCAGATAGGGTCTCAATTGAGTATCACACTAGGGCAGGTGCATATTGGACTTCGAGTAGATTACAACCAGATATCGGGTCAAAAGTTTTGAGTTGAGTTTTGTTCTCAAATTAAAACCGAAAGGTTCGTCGGTATTACGGTAAGGTTTATAATTAGCCCTTTTGCTCAAGAATCGTATCATGAAAATAGAGTACAAGGGGACGTGTTTTAGTGGGACGTGATATGTCTATATGAAGGTGGACTCATATAGGACTTGCAGATAGAATTTGTTTGAAGGTAGCAGCTGGTCTTGTGCTCCGAATCTAAATGCCACGGCCGGGGACCCAAAATGTTCTAAATAGAAAGTGGGAGTTCATGAGACACTAATTATCGTTCTAACAGAAACCCCTTATTCTAATCAATAGGCAATCCTAGTACATTCTAAATTCTACTGGGGCTCTACGATCTATATCCTACAGTAACTCATTTCCAAAAGTTAACAAAGACACCGCTCTATGGTTTAGTGGAGTTAGAAAGGTTCGAGTTGGAAGGTCATACCTCAATTTGTGGAAGAATATTACACGGTGTACTAGGATACGAGATGTGATAGATATGAGTCAAGTTTTGAAGACCGTACTTTGAGTCCAACAGATGTCAATATCTGTATGAATATATCTTTCCTGTCTATAGATGGTATGATAAACTGAGGAGGATATTACGGGTCTATCTTCCCTCAATACGAGTATCTGACTTTCCAAAATCCGTAAAGGTGAAAACAATAAGTGTTCCAGGGAGAGAGAATCAAATACAAATATGGGATTCCAGAGGCATTTCAAATAGAGTTGTCAAGGCAGTTGCGGATGAGATCCTAGAGCCATATATATCTCAATCCACGTAGGATAAGCAAATAAAAGCGAACCAACTGTACGAAGGTTGATCAGACCATCATACACTGATTCTGATTAGAAAATATGTTAGTAGGCGTCCCCAATATACATATGTCATGAACAAGCTCGATAAAGAATAAGTTTGCAAAAACTAGGCTATAATTGTAGTGTTAGTCAAAGTGGTCAAAGTATGTATGCGGGATTGGTGATTTGAAGAAAAACACAATTTGTTCAAGAATCTAAGCTATGTCCGGTGTTCGTGCTTATCCAATCATTCTACAGTCTGATTTCTATGGCCTAGACTAAACTAATGGGGTATGGATCTTATGTCAAGCCATGATAATAGGAAATATTGGAATAAAAACCGTACCTGCTATGACTTCTCCTTCTACTCCCACATTCTCTACTGCCAGCGAGAAGGCCTGTCCATAGTTCTGACTGAGGTCCCGAGCTCTAGTCCTGTCGTGCTGTACTGGCTGGGGAAGTAATGTTAGGCTAGGTGATCCTGCTACTGGCCCGGATGCTGGTAGTGCTGGAACTGTCGGTCTCGGGGCCTGTTGGGTATAAGCTAGTGACTGCTGCTCTGGACACTCTCTTACCTTGTGTTGTAACGAGCCACATCTCAAGCATGCTCCAAGTCGAGTTTTGCAGTCTTTTTGGAGATGCCCTGGCTTTTCACAGAAATTGCAAATAGGCTTCTGATAAGGCGCAGACCTCTCCTGCTGCTGTCCTGTAGCCCTTCTGATAGGTCCACTCAGTGTCGATCCCATAGGTGTAGCTGCCAGCGTATGGCGTCTCGGGGTCTGCTGCTGCTCCTTGCGAAGAATCTCTTGAGTATGAGCTTCTTCCAGGACAGCTGAATGTGAGACTCGAGACTGGGTAGTCGTATAAGACTTGAGCTCTGGTGCAAGCCCCTGGTGAAATCTCCTCGCCTTCTCTAACTCTGTCGGAATCAATCCCGCACCAAATCTACTCAGGCGATTGAACTCTGAGTCATACTCATCAACTGTCATATTCCCTTGCTTTAGATGAAGGAACTGGTCGTAGAGACCATCTCGAACATGAATAGGAAAGAATCTCTCATAAAATGCATCATAGAACTGCTTCCAGGTGATCCCAGTGCCTAGTCGTCTCTCTTCCGCCTTCCACCAGTGGTGAGCATTGTCTTCTAATAGTAGGTCCACTGCTGTCATCCAATCTCGAGCTGGCAACTGGGATGCCTTCAGTAGTTTTTCTGTACTAATAAGCCACCGTGACACCTCTAGTGGCTTCTCCGTTCCTCTAAAGGCCTTGGGGTTCATATCTGTGAAATTCTTGATAGAGCCTTCATAAGGATGCAGAGCCGGTGCTGGTACTGGTGCTGGTGCTGGTACTGGAGGTGGTGGTAGAGGTCTAGCCAATGCTGCCATCATCGTCTGTCTTATCAGCTCAGTTTGCTACCACTGAGCCTGCATTATGGCGTACATGAATTGGGAAGTAGGGCTCCCATCAGTCGGTGGTGGAGGCATCTGAGGTCCCGACTGTGGAGGAAACTGTTGAGGGAATGGTGGTGGAGGTAGTGGTAAATTCCCTTCCGGGGGCATGGTAGTAGTCTATCCAGCCTGACTGCCCGGGGGTGCTATGATCTCTGGGTACTCCATTGCCGGTGTCGTAGTAGGCTGCAACTGTCCTGGCTGGTACGAGGTCACCGGGGTTATCGGAGGATTCTGTTCCTCTTGGGTGGCCGCATCACCAGAGGTGATAGCCAAGGTGGAAGTGTGTCCGCTTCTTAGATTCATACTGTTGGCACGAGGAAGAATATGACGATATTAGGAGAAGTTAGACATAAGGTAATTCAAGTAATCAAAGGAATTCGAAAAGATTGGAAATCAAGGGAGTAGTAGTTCTGGATGAGATACTATTTCTATTCCTATATGCAGGCTTGTTGGGCACAGTCATGTAACCCAACAATATTCTCTGACCTGCATGGGCCACCACAAAAACATGTAACACCCCAGTCCCATAATACATAGGACCAAGAACGTGAACATGCCAGCTGCACATATACAAAGAATATTCCAATATATGGAATCCTCATATATGTACATAAGCTGTAAATAAAATAATCACAGGCCAGAATAACATAATCTAATCTCATCACAGCTCAACACAGAAGAATATAGAGTCCAAATAATAAATAAGAGTATCAAAAGATAGCCGGGTGAACATGCTCACTCCAAACAGCTATAAAAATAGTCTCACAAGATCGGAGTCCAACCTCCGCAAAAATAGAAAGAAAAGAGATGTAAAAATAATGTCCACTAATGTCTCAAACAAAGAATAGACTAGAAATCAGTAGGAACTGACTCGGTATCAATGTAAGCTGGATCCAGAGCTGCTCCGTATTCCTGCGGGAAGTCGTCTAATCCTGGAGAGATAACCAGGTCCTCAGAGGGACGTAACAAGATACAAGAAAACACCATGCCATAATAACTGTGATATATAATATAAAGAAAGAAATATGTATGCAATCGGGTGCCTAACCAGTCTACAGTGATAATGCAATAAGAACAAACTTTTCACGCATGGGCAGGATTAGGAATATCAGGAATCAGGACCGTATCTCCTACTGGAGATAACCGGCAATCAGGACCGTACCTCCCACTGGAGATAATCGGCTATCAGGACCGTACCTCCCACTGGAGATAACCGGCTATCAGGACAGTGCATATATGACCCATACGTTAAGGAACTGTTCTTCCCATCCAATGCTTATTAGGGTCACATCCATGACTCATGAACCTCTAGTAATCGCCAAGACTTCTAACATGCAATTCTATTAGCAGTTACTCTTATCCGTCGCATGCTCCATACGTATCGGTGGCCAGCCGACTACGAGGATACGTGTCCTACATGTGACTCACATAATATGGTAAGGCAAGTGTCAAGGCCGTGTGAGATATACCAATACCTCAACATCAATGGGTGGTCACTAAACTAAGTCAATGCAAGAGAAATAATAAAGCGAGAAAAAACGACCGATAGAGTCGCTTGCACCCAAGTGTGACTTGGACGCACAGTTTTATAATATCCAGAAATAAGAAATACAAAAAATAACAACTAAAAATAAGAATATAATAATTACAGAGTAAAGTGGCAAGGTATCTTGCCTGATGGTGCAAAGTGGCAAGCCCAAGAAATCACAATGTCAGCTAAAAAACGTTACAGTCTCCAAACAACTCCGGACGCTGAAACAAACATCAAAAATGCACTCGGTGTAAAATATATACCTAGGAAACGCCTGTCCAAAAGTCTAATTCTGGAACAGGGGAAAAATCGTAATTTCGGGTCAAAATGATGTCCGCCGTTGGACCCGCTTTGTACCGAAATGCGTGCCGAAGTCTATGGTCTCTAAAGTTGTCAAACTATATGTCTATGGTTTCAGTTTGAGGAGAGGAACTCAACGGTATATCCAGTTTTGGATTCCGATGAGCCGTGCACAAAATCGCCCGTTTGAGTGGGTCGCGGGCCCGCCAAAAATGGGTTCCAATTCGACCTTCTCAGAATCGAACCAAACTTGGCACACAGGACCAGAATTTCGATCCGGAGCTGTTGGCACAAGTTTCGTCTCGATTCGACGACTGTACACGAAGTTATGGGCAAGTTTGCAAAATACCGATACGGGGGTATCTCGACGGATACGAGTTGATTTCGTCGCACACACGCAACGAAACTGAGTTCCGTCAGTTCCCACACGTCCGCAACGTCCATACGCGCCTTTTGATGCGTATAGCACGTGACCACATCGCCCGGTTTGTCGGGGCACACGCCATATCGGACAAAATTCAGAAAATTAATACAATTAAACACAGGTTTTTCCTCAACTTCAACATCAATATACTTTTTACACGCAAATCGAAACGACGATCCAAAAGATGTGTTGCAATCTCGGTTATGTTGTCTTTTATTGATTTTAATTATTTCCTACAATACTTTACTGCACAACAAGAAAATTGACCGACAAGTTGTCGTCTCAAAACAGTTTTTAGTATTACAGAAAACAGGTTTTTCTTCAACTTTGTCTCAATTTTTCGAGCAAGTTGATTATTTGTTTTCAAAATCCACTTAGAGGATCTCGAAGAGGGTCAAGTCTACTTTCCAAAAAATTTTACGGATCGAAAATCGGTGCTACGAGTAAAAAGTTACGTCGTCGGGAAGTAGGGTACCTTGAGTGGAAAAACTGCTCCGTGGATGACGAAGGGCTGACTTTCGATGCTCCGTTCGTCGCGCACACAACTTCGTCGCTGGTGAAACGAACTCGTAGGCGAAGAGGGTATGTTCTGCTACAATTTTCATTTTGGAAGTCTAGGGTTTTAAGGTTCGTGGAGGAAGTTATATATAAAACAAATTGGATGAAAACCTAATACTTATACTATTACTAATAGTAATTTGTGAACCCACGGGTTGTTCACGGTTGGGTTGCTGCTACTTGCAGCAAGCAACGGAGATCGGGGGGGCCCGCCCACTTTAAGTTGGTGGGTGGAGTTTTAATTTTTTTTTCTTTTCTTTCCTTTCTTTTCCTTTTTCTTTTTCATTTCTTTTTCTTTTTCTTTTCTTTTTCATTCCTTTTTTTTCTTATTCTTTTTTTATTCATTAATTTTTTTAAACTAATTTCTATTTTCTATTATTACTATATTTAATAACTAAATTCTATTTTATTTATTATTTCTAATTAAAAAATTCTTTTCTATAATACAATAATTAGATATATTTATATACACGTATATTCCCACATATATGTATATATAAATATATATACACCTTAATAAATCAACACACACACACACACACACACACACACACACACACACACACACACACACACATACATATATATAAATATATCATATAAACTTACACGCATACTATGCATTACACTCCTAATATATGCATACATGTATTTTAGCAAAAATTTTCTACACAAAACTAAAATTAAATAATTTAATAAATTAGGGGGTTTTACAAAAAGAAAGAAAGAGACTATGTCAAGATACAAGAGCTTTATGATATAGAGAAGAAGAGGCACTTAGTCACAGAGCAAAGACTCCCTGATATGACTACTAAATATGAGGAGTCTTGTGCGGTCTCTAAAAAGTTAGAGATCAAGTTACGCAAGCAGGCTATTCCTGTGACACAACATAAGGTTAGTCCTAATGCTAAGCATACAAATAAGAGGACTAAACCATAGAAAGCACACAAATAACACGTTAATCACAATCATGCTTTCACTTATAGGTTTTCAAAAAAGACACAAATGCATGTGAACACAAAAACAAATAACACTTTTTTAAAACTCACTTGCACGTACTGTGGTACTCACAGGCACATATCACAGTATTGTCTAGTAAGAAAGCTTGTTGACAATCAAATACTTGTTTGGAGACCTAAGACTAATCAAAATGGACCCTTCAAGAAATGGGTACCAAAGGATTCATCTACTCGTGTTGTAGGTGGACCCTCAACCATCTTATGCTAAAAACAAATGGATCATCGATAGCGGATGTTCGCGGCACATGAATGGTGATGCATCTTTGTTCGGTAAGCTATCGATGAAGAAAGATTGATTCGCCTCTCCTTCGGAAACAACTTGAGAGGTAACATAATTGGAAATGGCACAGTTGGTATGTCTCCTTATATAGTAATAAAAGACGTTTGTCTAGTTACGAAGTTGAAATATAACCTACTGAGCATAAGTCATTTGGCAGATAATGGTTACGGAATCAACTTTATAAAAGACAAATGTACTATATATGAAATATCATCTGGTAATCCCGTATATGAAAGGATTAGAGAAGATAATATTTATGTTTTTTGTCACGACTCGTACCCGCTTTTTGGGACGCGAGCGCGTGAGCAAGCCAGCTATGTATCGAGCGGACTCCAGCCCAACTCGAATATGTAAATGCTATCTGGACTAGGGTAATATGCCTAATCAAGGCAAGGCAAAACTATATCTCAAATCTGATGGAACTGGGGATTCCCAGGACCCTTCCTTTGGTGTGCGTATTGATCGATAGAAAGTTAAACAGATCTAATACGTGTTCTAACCCTTCATAGACGGAAACTAGGGTTCACGAATTATACCTGTCGCGGAAAGGAGACAAGTAATTCCTGGCAATCTCGAGCGGACGACCCCAAGATCTTCTGCACGTATTTCTTTCTCGAGTTGGACGTCGTGTGGACGACGATCTCCCAACCTTTTCTTCTCCTTGGCAGCCCTCTCTTTCTCTCCTTACGTGAATCACGAATTTAGAGAAAGTTTCAGATTTCTGATCGGTAATATGGCGGCCAGAGAATAGAGGATATATATAGGCTACGACAGGGACCATGAGGAAAAATTAGGGTTAGGCCTCCTAACGGATCTGGATATCCCGTGTTCAGCCCGAACACACAATCCAGGCCCATTAACAATAGCTCGGTCAACTAATGAGCTATTGTTGCACTACCTCCCTAATCCCAAATTATGTTTGTGGGCTCCTTTTATTATATGCTCATTTGGCTCCCCATGTTAAGATATCGTATGTCCGTCGATCAAATTAAGTTACTAACAACTATATTGATTCGACATCTTTTATCCTTAAGTAGTACCGCTCAACTTTATTTGTCATGTCGGATATAATCCACCTGCAGGGTTTACATGAAAATCCTTATGAGCTCCTTAAGGGGACATCATCAACCCGATGTATCGGGACATGGATTCCATTTATAATCAACAGCTCATCATACATACAATGTTATTACCCAATTCATAGAGGTTGTTGATCCATAATGAATCTCACTCTTTTATGAGTCAAAATAATGCACACTGCATATACATGTCCGTTATTATATCCGGGTTAAGAGCATAAGCATCCATAATAACAGAGGTGTTTATTCTCTTATGTAGTCAGTACAAAGAGAACAACCTCAAGTGATCCTGTTTAATACACACAAAGTATACTAGTGTAAACCTATAGTCAAGATAGACTAATACCAGATTACACTTCAACCTTTCCAATAGATTGTCCAAGTCCATCTAGGTTGTGAACTATTTATATACTCCATAGAAAACTGATAATATGATCTTCTGTGTGACACCACACACCATATTATCTACAATATAGAATATCAGACATTTGTATTAACACTTACAACAAATACAATATGCAAACATTTGCCCATATGATTCTCATTCAAAATTTAAGGAAATAAGGTTACTAAAAAAGTAATGCTTTTAGTATATAACCCTAACAATATTCCACTTATACTCAAAGTATTGCTTTTCAGTATACTATTACAAATCTCCCACTTATACTTAAAGCCATGCTGCTACACATCTGACTCCCATTCCCTCAACATGACTATCAAAAGCCTTAGCTGGTAAGCTCTTTGTAAAGGGACCAGCTAGGTTGTCGGCTGATGCTATCTTGATCACAGCAACTTTTCCTTTCTTTATGAAATCTCGTATCAGGTGGTACTTGCGCTCAATGTGTTTGCCAGTCTTATGGGCTCGTGGTTCCTTCGAGTTTGCAACTACACCACTATTATCACAATAAAGTATAATAGACTTAGGCAAACTAGGTACCACATCCAAGTCCAACAGAAAGTTTCTGAGCCAAACCACTTCTTTGGCTGCCTCAGAGGCTGCCACATACTCGACTTCCATGGTGGAATCAGCAATACATTTTTGCTTGATACTCCTCCACACAATGGCTCCACCTTCCAAAGTAAACACATAACCTGAGGTAGATTTCCTGGAATTCCTATCTGACTGAAAATCTGAGTCTGTATACCCCAAGGGAACTAAACTATCTGCCTGGTAAACTAGCATATACTCTTTAGTCATTTTCAGGTACTTCAAAATATGCTTTACGACAGTCCAGTGCTCTTGTCCTGGGTTAGACTGATATCTGCTGACCATGCCTATGGCAAAGCAGATGTCTGGTCTCGTACATAGCATTGCATACATTAAGCTTCCTACTGCTGAAGCATAAGGAACTACTTTCATGTTCTCTATCTCTTTAGGTGTCCTCGGACACTGCTCCTTTGATAGAGCAATTCCATGTCTAAAAGGTAAGAAACCTTTCTTAGAATTTTGTATACTAAAACGAGTTAGTACAGTATCGATGTAGGAAGCTTGGGATAAGCCCAACATCCTTTTCTTGCGATCTTGTAGAACTTTGATCCCAAGGATGTGACATACTTCTCCCAAGTCTTTTATATCAAACTGTTTGGATAACCATACCCTTACATCAGATAACACCTTCACATTGTTTTCAATGAGCAAGATGTCATCCACATAAAGTACTAGGAACACCACAACGTTTTCGTCACACTTTCTGTATACACATGATTCATCCTGACATTGATCAAATCTATAGGATTTTATCACCTGATCAAAACATATGTTCCAAGATCTGGAAGCTTGCTTAAGTCCATAAATGGACTTCTTGAGCTTACAAACAAGATGCTCCTGGCCCTTTTTAATGAACCCGTCTGATTGCTTCATATAGATGTCTTCCTCAAGACTTCCATTAAGGAAAGCAGTCTTGACATCCATTTGCCAAATCTCATAATCGAGATGAGCTACAATAGATAAAAGAATCTGGATAGACTTAAGCATGGCTACAGGAGAAAAGGTTTCCTCATAATCGATACCCTCTCTTTGAGTAAAGCCTTTTGCTACAAGCCGAGCTTTAAAGGTTTCAACCTTACCGTCTGATCCTCCTTTTCTCTTATAGACCCACTTGCATCCAATGGATTTTATACCAACGGGTGGTTCTACAAGCTCCCAGACCTGATTAGAATCCATAGATTCTATTTCAGATATCATTGCTTTTTGCCAAGACTCTGTATCTTTATCTTGGAGTGCTTCATTGTAGGTACAGGGATCATAATCTTGTTCCTCAGGGGCAAAGTCTGACGACTCTCCCAAGAACATATATCTATCAGGTTGTATCACAACCCACCCACTACGACGAGGCACTATCGGTTGTGGTGTAACATTTGTGACACGTTGTGCAGTTATTTGTGGTTCATCCTCTTGTACTGTTGGTACTGAAGTACTTGGTGTCTCACGTCTCAATTCTTCTAGAACAACTCTACTTGTGGGTTTATGGTTCATCACATAGTCTTCCTCTAAGAATCGGACATTGGTGCTAACAATGACCTTCTGATCCTTAGGACTATAAGATAAACCTCCTTTCGTTCCTCTTAGATAGCCTACAAACAAGCATACTTCTGTACGAGATTTCAACTTATCTACTTTTCCATTTAGCACATGTGCTGGACTACCCCAAATGCGAACATATTTCAGACTAGGCTTACGCCCAATCCACAGCTCTGTGGGAGTAAGAGTTACTGACTTAGAAGGAACCAAGTTCAAAATATAAGCTGCAGTCTCTAAGGCATATCCCCAAAACGAATCTGGCAAATTCGAATAACTCATCATTGATCTAACCATCTCCATAAGAGTTCTATTCCTTCTTTCGGCTACACCATTCTGCTGGGGCATTCCAGGTGCAGTCAATTGGGATGCAATCCCAGCCTCTGATAAATAATCCCTAAACTCTCCAAAGAGGTACTTGCCACCACGATATGATCGTAATGACTTGATATATTTTCCATGACGTTTCTCCGTTTCAGCTTCGTACTCTTTGAATTTCTCAAAGCACTCAGACTTACGGCGCATCAAATAAATATATCCATAATAAATAATCGTCAATAAATGTGACAAAATATTCAAAGCCACCTCTAGCTTGGATAGTCATGGGTCCACACAAATCAGAATGAACCAATTCCAACACATCTTTGGCCCTATACCCCTTTGCCGTAAAAGGCCTTTTGGTCATTTTACCTTCCAAGTAGGATTCACAGACTGGTAGTGCCTCTACTTCCAATGAACTCAAAGGTCCATCTTCAACCAGTCTTTGAATCCTTCTTAGGTTAATATGCCCCAATCGTAAGTGCCAAAGATATATTTGGTTCATACAAGAATGTTCTTTTCTCTTATTTAAGTTAGATGACATATTATTCATTTCCATAAGTTGCATTGTGGACGAAAAAGGATTAATGACATATAAATTATCAACCAATGCACCAGAACAGATAAAATGTTTATTCTTTCTAATAACAATATTGTTATTAAAATAAACTGAATATCTATCCTTAACTAACATAGAAACAGAAACTAAATTCCTTCTAAGTGAAGGTGCATAAAGACAATCTCTCAATGTCAAAGACTTATTTCTACCAAAAGATAAAGTAACATCTCCTAATGCAACGACCGATACTTTTATAGCATCACCCATGAACAAGCATATCTCTCCATCACTGAGCCGTCTGGTTTTCTGGAACCCTTGCAATGTATTGGAGACATGATTAGTGGCTCCTATATCTACACACCAGGTGCCAGTAGATAACACCGCTAAACATGTTTCAACTACTAGTAAATGAGATATACCTTCTTTGTTCCCTTGTTTGAGAAGTGGACAATCAGTCTTCCAATGTCCTGACCCTTTGCACTTGAAACATTTGCCTTTCGGCTTTTTCACCGCGCCTTGAGGTCCCATGCCCTTCTTTGCTGAGTTTGCCTGTTTCTGAATATTATTCTTCTTCTTACCGCCTTTTGGCTTAGAAGTAGAAGCCTTTCAGAAACAAAAACATGACCACTCTGCCTAAAGAGAGATTCAGCATCCTGTAGCTCTTTTGCAAGTTCTGCCAAACTATACAACCTTTTGTTCATGCTGTAATTAAGGCAGAAATTGTCAAAACTTTTGGGCAGAGTCCCGAGAATGATATCGACCTGGAATTCTCCATCGATTTTAGCTCCAAGGATCTCCATCTCATTCAGATGACCCATCATCTTGAGAACATGATACCTTACTGGTGTACCCTCAGCCATTTTTGTATTTATCAAACATTCTATAGCAAACTGCCTAACTGCTCTATTCTGATGTCCGAAGAGTTTCTTGAGGTTATACATCATGTCATAAGCAGTGGCCATGACCTGATGCTGATGTTGCAGTACATTTGACATAGATGCCAGAATGTAACACCGCGCCATCTCATCTGCCTTTTTCCACTTCTTATAAGCTTCTTTGACCTCTTCATCAGAGTTAGCATCAGGCTTAGGTGGGCATTCCTCAACAAGTACATATTTGTACTCCTCAGCAGTCAGAACAATATCCAAATTACGTTTTCCGTCAATATAATTAGGTCCAGTAAGTTTGTTTTCTTTAAGAATCACCATAAGTGGACTGAAAGAACCCATTTTTGAAATCCTGAGAATCACATAAATAAAATTATATAGGAAAAAAAACTTTTTGAATTAACTAAATATTGATTCCCTTAAAACAATAATAAGAAATTCACCAACACCTTGAACACCATGAATTTAGCATGCCACGATAGTGTGGACGTATACAAATTCAACTTTGTTCAAGTAGGTTTTTCTTATTAATTTTACTATCATGTCAACATAACTTTATGACAAATAAAATTAATATGCTGGTCTTGCTCTGGTCATACAAATAATAGCAGTGACTCCGATGGGGAGGATACCATTATTTGTATCTAAGTGTATACCATTACTTAATACTAAGTCCATTACCTTGTAATGAGTTCTTTCAGATGGAGAAGTGAACCCATACTAGGTAACTACAATTATCCCTAAGGAAGTTTGTACTGGTGATCCATAATTATACTCATTCGATATGGAGGAAAGCACTATAGCCAACACACAAGTATAATTACATCACCTACAAACCAGTAATAGAGACCATAGGATTTAAACTAAATAAATATCCTCTCCTACTTAGTTATTTAACAATGAGTATTTTTCTACTAGTTGATATTATGTCCATGTTGTCCATTATTAATATAGGCTTGGTTTTTCAAAAAAAAACAACCACACAATAATAAACATGCATAATCAGAAAAAGCAAAATGATAAAAATAAGAGAAAATATCCAACTATTATGTTCATCTTTGCTGCTCCATCCTCAACTATCCGAATCCAAAATCTGGCGCTGCGCAGATCTATTCGGGGTTCGACCTGCCCGGTCAGGTCGCGGGGTTCGGGACAGCGGCCCGATTTTTTTTAAAATTTTTTGGCAGTCGATTCCTTCATCGAAAATTATCTGTCTGCCTCTAGACTGCTTAAAACCAGCATCTCGTCCGACATCAGAAACAACCACCACCGCCATCACGATTGATCAAAAATAATTAAAATTACATCAATCCTATGCCTCCCGAAGGAGTTCACACATAATCTAGATTGCAAAATTAAAATAATAAGCACGATCAACCCTCGTGATTTTAATTACATCCACAGCAACAACAACATCTATGACATGTCCGTGGTTTAAACAACACAATCAAAAACATGTATTGAACTATAATAGTTGGATCTAAGATGCCTGTAAAACCGAGTTAGAACAGATCTACATCTACCGACTATTACACAGCGCAGGTTTTATTGGACAACATGGACGTATCAATCAATACGTAGATCCAAAGTGGCTCTGATACCAATTGATGGAACTGGGGATTCCCAGGACCCTTTATTTGGTGTGCATATTGATCGATAGAAAGTTAAACAGATCTAATACGTGTTCGAACCCTTCATAGGTGGAAACTAGGGTTCACGAATTATACCTGCGGCGGAAAAGAGACAAGTAATTCCTGGCAATCTCGAGCGGACGACCCCAAGATCTTCTGCACGTATTTCTTCCTCGAGTTGGACGTCGTGTGGGCGACGATCTCCCAACCTTTTCTTCTCCTTGGCAGCCCTCTCTTTCTCTCCTTACGTGAATCACGAATTTAGAGAAAGTTTCAGATTTCTGATCGGTAATATGGCGGCCAGAGAATAGAGGATATATACGACAGGGACCATGAGAAGAAATTAGGGTTAGGCCTCCTAACGGATCTGGATATTCCGTGTTCAGCCCGAACACACAATCCAGGCCCATTAACAATAGCTTGATCCACTAATGAGCTATTGTTGCACTACCTCCCTAATCCCAAATTATGTTTGTGGGATCCTTTTATTATATGCTCGTTTGGCTCCCCATGTTAAGATATCGTATGTCCGTTGATCAAATTAAGTTACTGACAACTATATTGATTCGACATCTTTTATCCTTAAGTAGTACCGCTCAACTTTATTTGTCATGTCGGATATAGTCCACCTGCAGGGTTTACATGACAATCCTTATGAGATCCTTAAGGGGACATCATCAACCCGATGTATCGGGACATGGATTCCATTTATAATCAACAGCTCATCATACATACAATGTTATTACCCAATTCATAGAGGTTGTTGATCCATAATGAATCTCGCTCTTTTATGAGTCAAAATAATACACACTGCATATATATGTCCATTATTATATCCGGGTTAAGAGCACAAGCATCCATAATAACAGAGGTGTTTATTCTCTTATGTAGTCGGTACAAAAAGAACAAACTCAAGTGGTCCTGTTCAATACACACAAAGTGTACTAGTATAAATCTATAGTCAAGATAGGCTAATACCAGATTACACTAGAACCTTTCCAATAGATTGTCCAAGTCCATCTAGGTTGTGAACTATTTATATGCTCCATAGGGAACTGATAATATGATCTTCTATGTGACACCACACACCATATTATCTACAATATAGAATATCAGACATTTGCATTAACATTTGCAACAAATACAATATGCAAACATTTGCCCATATGATTCTCATTCAAAATTTAAGGAAATAAGGTTACTAAAAAAGTAATGCTTTTAGTATATAACCCTAACAAAATCTACAAGAGTAATATAAACACGAATGAACACTATGGGTCGTGGTGTGCAGCTCACTAGCATATATGTCCGATAAGACTCCAAGAAAAAATAATTTGAGTCTATAAACTAGGCTAAAAAGCAGAATATCTCATGATAAGAAATGACAGCACAAGAAGACAATAAACGTAATATCAATACCTGAATCCTGCAAGTATATCGTAATCATCCACCATCTTGCTTTGCTAACTAACTACATGCAATCGCTAAACCTAAAGAGATTATCAGGTCCTCAGGGGATATAACAAGATACATAAAAACATACCTATCTTACAGTTTATCATGCAATAAAGAAAATACAGGATATAAACAGAAAAAGACCAATCAACACGAAATTTGACTATACACGATTAGGAGAACCACTGGGAGAACTACTACGCATAAACGAACTGCTGGAGGAGAACACGAGAACACGATGTCACGATATCAACGGATATCCAATCGAATACTCAATCCCTCACCCCTAGTGTGGACTCACAGGTTTGAACAACTACTAACCCTCGCCCCTGGTGTGGACTCGCAGGTTAGCTTCAAGAATCACCCTTGCCCCTAATATGGACTCACTTGTGTGGACATATAACTACTAACCCTCGTCCCTAGTGTGGACTCGCAGGTTAGCTTCAGGAATCAAGGTACAGATAACTACTAACCCTCGTCCCTAATGTGGACTCGCAGGTTAGCTTCAAGAATCAAGGTACAACAGTTCTGTTATGACTTACTCATCCTATGACACGATACGACTCAATCGAAGTAGAGGTGATGACATGACATGACTCAGTCAAGATACACGGGAGAACAAATCTAATATGAACCACAAACTAACTATAAACAAGGATTATATATATACTACAATATGAACTACCAAGCTAACTATAAACAAGGACTGTATATATATATACTAGCATGCATGACGTACAAATCACATGTCAATAATCAACTGTAAAACTAGATAATAATAAGAATATGCATATAAATAAACTGTAGAGGGAGACAAGGTATACTTGCCAGGTGGTAGCACGAAGAACCAACAATATACCATCAACTGGTAAGCCATAAAGTCCAAATCTCATAACTGTCTCCCAAAGCTGAAACAGACATTGCTAATATTTTCAGAATAGTCAAATTAGATAGGATTGCCTGTCCTTAAGTCCAATTTTAGACACAGGAGCAAAATGGTCATTTTGGGCCAAAATGATGTTCGCCGTTGGACCCGCTTTGCACCGAAATGCGTGCCAGAGTCAATGGTCTCTAAAGTCGTCAAACTATATGTCTACAGATTCGTTTGATGATACGAACCCAACCGTATGTCCAAAGTTAGATTCCGGCAGGCCGTGCACAAAATTGCTCTTTGAGTCGGATCGTAGGGCCTGTAAAACGGCGATCCGATCAACTATCTCAGAATCGGACCAAACTTGGCATACATGACCAGAAAAATGATACGGTTATGTTAGCACAAGTTTCATCTCGATCTGACGAACGTGCACAAAGTAATTAGAAAATTTGTAAAGGGACCGATACGGTAAATTTTGACGAATATGTATCAAATTCGTCGCGTACACGCAACCAATTTGAATTTCGTCAAAACACACACATTCGCGAAGTCGATACGCACTTTTCGATGCTTTCGTTTTGCGACCACATCGCCAGGTTTGGCGGGACGCACGTTGTATCGGAGACTTTTCTAGTTTTTCGAAAACAGTTATCATGTTTTTTTTTAATTTTCAACCCTATTTATCTTACTGTATAAACCATTAGAAATACAACTAATGATGGTATTTCCATCTCGGTTAGGTTTTTTATGACTCTGTTCAAACACAATTTTGAAACAGAGGAAGGATCGGCGATAAATCGCCTTCCAAAATCGATGTTGGGACTAGATTCATATTCTGTTTTTGAACAGATTTCATCAAACTTTGAGTTGATCTTCTGGCCAATATAAATCATATAAATTCGATCTAATTGAAAGAAAATAAACTAGTATGGGTTGGGGACATACCCGAGAAAACGGCTCATGAAACGATCGAGTGATCATCGAGAGCCATTGCCGCGAAGTCGGCTTATTCACTGCCGCTCACTGTTACTGTGCTGTGGCAGCTGTCGAAACCCGTACATGCATGGCCATTCCGGCCAGCGACGGCTGCCCCCCGACGGCGTACGGGGTCAGGGTGGCCGCCCATGGAGAGGGTATGGTGTGGCAGCAGGTTTTCGTTCAGGGTTTGAGGAGTTCCTCTCTCGGTTTCCCTATATATTATCGTACATAGCATCGGGTTTAAGGGAGGATCGGGGAGATAACTCGGCTGGGCTTGGGCCATTTGGCCTGGGCTTGGCTGTTTGTGTTTCCTTTTTGTTTTGCTTTATTTTCTTTCTTTTTTTTATTTATATATATATATATATATATATATATATATATATATATATATGTCTAATTAACAACTTAATATTATATATTACTAGTATAGGGCCTTTCTATAGAAATATGTATATATATATAGCTAAACTCATTTAAAATAATAATAAATGATTTTATTTACTGTCAAAACAATAACCTTAATATTAATCATAATCATAAGAACAAAAAAAAACCAAGAGTGGTTTTGGTGAACCTAACTTGCATACTCTTTATCTGGCTCAGAAAATCATACAAATATTGCAAAACACTAATTAGTAATAATAATTCCAATTTTGTACAAATAATCAAGTATTTAGAAAATATACGTCAAGTCCTAAATTAATTAAGAAATATTTGTACACACACAAAATATGTCTACATGGTCGTCTTTGGATGCACTGCATCACTACAAGGGCTTGTGCATGGCTTGGGTCCAATCCGGACTGAATTGGCACAACCGGGCCTTCTAAAATTCTAAATATTAATAAATAACTAAATAAATTGTTTATGGAGGTCATGTCACAACTTGGCCCGATTTTCCTAGTTAGAACACACTTATGGCTTATTATTCCCCTACCATGGCTATGCACTAGTCAAAGCATGCCACTGCACTACCCGTGCCATGATTTCTCGTCACCTTGTACTCCAAACTCAACCATGACTTAAAGCATTCCACCGTAATAACTATTTAATTAAAGTTTGTAAAATTCCACAAATTCACCATTTTAATTCAAAGAATTAAATTAAAACTATTTTTCCAAAATTTTGGGAAGAGGGGTTGCAGTTTTCTTTCTAAAGAGTACTAACAATACAGGAAGATACCTAGTAGCAAATCAAGATGAAAGCTGGCCATGGCACATGAGGCTAGAACATGCTAATATAGATACTATCTCACGACTATGTACCAAAAATTGGTAAAAGAACTCCCTGAGATCACATTCAAGAGAGACGTGGTATATGCTGATTGTAAAAAGAACAAGGCAACTAGGTCTGCTTTTAAATCCATCAATGCTGTAAGTACCTCTAGACCCTTGCAGTTAATTCATATGGATTTATTTGGTCCTAGTAGAGTCACTAGTCTTGGCGGTAAACTATACGTCTTTGTTATTGTTGACGATTTCTTTCGTTTTACATGGGTTTATTTTTTATCAAACAAAAGTGATATAATTTTTAAATTTCAGATATTTTGTAAAAATGTACAAAACGAAAAGGCTTCATGATTACTCCTATCCGAAGTTATTACGGTAGCAAATTCATAAATGCTGATTTCAAAAAGTTTTGTGATGATAGTGGATATTACCACGAATTTTCTTGTCCTAGAACTCTCCAACAAAATGGTGTGTGGAGCGGAAGAACCGTACTCTAAGCGAGATGGCTAGAGTCATGCTAAATCAGCATAATCTTCCTAAATATTTTTTTGGAAGAAGCTATTAGTACAGCCTGCCATATTTTAAATAGGGTGTTAATTCGACCTATGTCGAAGAAAACACCATATGAGCTTTGGTTTGAAAGGATTCCAAATATTTCTTATTTTAAAGTTTTTGGATGTCGCTGTTTCATCTTAAACACCAAGGACAACTTGGAAAAGTTTGACCCTAAAGCAGATGAAGAGATATTTCTCGGATATGCTGCTGAGAGTAACGTATATAGAGTTTTTAATAAAACATCTATGATTGTTGAAGAATCCATTAATGTTACTTTTAATGAGCTCAATAATCACAGATCTAGCGACATTGATGATGAATATGCACATGTTAGATCCAAGTCATCCAAAAATACTGCTAGCAGAGAGAGCCCCATGGAAGATCTAACAGAAAGATTCAAATCTTGGAGATTCTTGTCAGATCATCCAGAGATGCTTATCATAGGTGATGTATCAAAAGGTGTAAGCATACGTTCTTCTAATAAAGACACTGATATAGCAGCTAATGTAGCTTTTATATCACAAATAGAACCTAAGACCGTAGCAGATAATTTTAATGATGAATTTTGGATTGATGCCATACAGGAGGAACTTAATCAATTTGAGAGAAACCAAGTTTGGAAAACTTGTTCCTGAACCTATTAGTCAATCGATAATTAGTACCAAATGGGTGTTCCGAAATAAACTAAGTGAGGATGGTTAAGTTCTACAAAACAAAGCACATTTAGTGGCACAAAGTTATAATCAAGAAGAATGTATTGATTATGACGAAAGACATGCTCCTGTTGCTAAACTAGTAGCTATCCGCATATTTTTTGCATTTACATATTTTTTACAATTTCAAATTACTTCAAATGGATGTGAAAAGTGTATTTTTAAATGGATTTTTGAAAGAAAAAGTTTTTGTGAAATAACCCCTGGTTTTGAAGATTTTCAAAACTTCGATCACGTCTTCAAAGTTAGAAAAGCACTTTATGGAATCAAACAAGCACCTCGTACTTGGTATGAACGCCTAAGTGCCTTTCTACTTGAAAATGGTTTTTTACAAGGAAGAGTTGATACTACTTTATTTATCAAATCTTTATATGATTAAATTCTTCGTGTGCAAATTTATGTAGATGACATAATATTCGGTTCTACTAATGAAAATCTTTGTCAAAAGTTTGCTAAGTGTATGCAGAGTGAGTTTGAGATGAGTATGATGGAAGAACTGAACTACTTCCTAGGAATTCAGATCAAACAACACTCACAGAAAACATTCATCAACCAAGCTAAGTATACGAAAGATTTACTGAAGAAGTATGACTTTGACAACGTAAAGCCTATCGGAACTCCAATAGCTATATCTACCCGGCTTGACATTGATGAGAGTGGCAAACCAGTCGACCAGCGTAAGTATCGAGGTATGATTGGTAGTTTATTATATTTAACTGCTAGTCGTCTTGATATCATGTTTAGCATTTGCATCTGTACAAGATATCAAGCTAACCCTAAGGAATCACACCTATGTGCCGTTAAGTATATCTTCCGATACCTTAAGGGAACTTCTACAGTCGGCTTGTGGTATCCCAAAACCACATCTTTTGACCTAATCGGTTATTCTGATATGAATTTTGTAGGATACAAAGTCGATCGTAAAAGTACCAGCGGTACATGTCATTTTTTAGGTAAAGCTTTAGTCTCCTGGTTTAGCAATAAGCAAAATTCTGTAGCGCTATCAACGACTGAGGCTGAGTATATTATCGCAGGACGCTGTTGTGCTCAAATTTTGTGGATGAAGCAGACCCTAGAAGACTATAATCTGCACTACATGAAGATTTCCATATTTTGTGATAACACTAGCACAATTAACTTGACTAAGAACCTTGTTTGTCACTCACGCATAAAGCATATAGAGATTCGTCATCACTTTCTATGTGATCACCAAAAATATGGGGATATTTTCTTAGAGTTCATTGACATAAATCATCAACTAGTAGATATTTTTACAAAACCACTGGCTGAAGACCGTTTTAACTATCTGCATCGTGAGCTCGGCATACTTGAATTTTCGGATTCATGATGCATTATGATTAATAAAAACTCTTATGATTTAAAATTTTGATATTTATTAATTGAAGTTATTTTGGGTACAAGTCGAAAGGGTCCTTCTGTCATACAGGCATAAATAGCCTAAAGCGACACGGTGTACTAGTCTTCGGACTACCGTTAGCTGGGATCCGGCCCCTACAGCTAACCCAACTTAATAAATATTATTAACTGAAGAAGTTTAAAAGTTATTAAGTTTATTTATCTTTCATTATGCATAAATGAACTGAAAATACAAGTGGCCAAACTCTGGCAGAACTCTGACTGAGTTCGGATCGAGTTCGGACCGAGTTCGGTCGGCACTGGTTCCATTTTCAGAACCGTTGCTGCCGGCCGTAGCTCTTTATAGACATCATCTTCTCCATATTTCTTCTCCATATTTTATCCGAGAACCCCCCAAAAACTCTTGTTCCCAAAGGTTGAAGCTCTCCTCCTCCATAATTCTTGGATCTAAGAAGCTCAGAGGTGATTGTCTCCTTCCATATCTCCTTCTATTGAGGTATCTCTTTCTCTTCTCTATTTTTCATGGCTCCTAAATAATTCCACAAGAGAAAGAAAGCTTCCTCCACATAGGGTTCATCTTCGACCTCGGAGTATGAACCTGTGAATGCTTTTAGTCCTGCTCGTCCCTCCGATGAAGAGGACTTTGACGCTTCACTTTTTCCAACTGTGGAATTCTCAAATTCTTGGTTTGATTCTTTTTCTCTTTGGGAAATATGTCCCGGGAGAGCTGTCAACTTTACTATTTTTTTCTGAATATGCGAACACTTTCAATAGACTTAGTCTTCGGGACTTCTTTTCTACTGCTGACAATATCTATGATAATGCCATTAGGATGTTCTATTGTAACATGTAAGTGAAACCTGACGGTAGTATCTACTCTTGTGTTGCTGGACATAAAATTGAGTTTAACTCGATTGACGTTAGTAAATATTTTCATATGTCTGATGTTGGCGAGGCGTTAGTTGATATTTACAAAGTCCAGTTTACCGAAGACATGATCCTCGACTTTCTCAAAGTCTAGATGTGTCATCCTAACCCTGTCCCTCGCAGTGGTAGGATATTTGTAAAACACCTAAACCTGTCACGACCTGCACCCTGATATACGAGTACGAATACGTAGGCCACGCCCAGCCTACGTTGCAGTATCGGCGGTAGAGCGTTGTCAAGTACCCGATACTAACTACAACATCTAAAGATCCATAACTATAAAGGTACTCGTATCACATCACAAAAACTAAGAAAGATAAGACAAAAAAAAAATAACAATATCAATAGAACAACTAGAATCTACAAGGATCATATGAGACAAGAATAAAACAGAGGAAAAAAATAACAAAACTAAATAACTACTAGACCTAAAACTCATGAGAAATAACTCTCGGTGAAGAATACCGAGAACCACCCCAGCTAGCAACATCCTGTAGTCCAAAACTGAGGGCACAACTACTCCTAAAATAATGTCAACATATCCAGTCAGGATGGAACGAGCACAAATCTCAAATAACAGTTCTAGTTAGACGATATTGAAAATATAGTAGTAAATAGAGAGAATATACAAGAAATCATGAAATGTACATGTGAGTATCATGGTAAGGTAAGCTGTAAATCTAGAGCTAGAACAAGGCAAGTAAAACTGATCATGGCATGTATAAGAATCAAGAATCACCTATCTAGGTGTGTGAGTATTAGCTACAATACGTGGCCAGCTTGGGAACTTGCACAATAGTAACAGGCCTGCTAACCATACGTGGGGTGTATGATCAACACTCACAATCAATAGGTGCATAATGGGTGCACAATAGGCTTTGACCATATATCTACACTACTACTCCCCATCCTCCGACTAGTATAGTGGATCCAACCATGACACATCATGACGCGCGATTCTATGAGAGGGTAGCTAGCCTTCGCAGGAATCGTGTCTATACAATGCACAAGGAACAAGAAGACTTGCACAATATATACCAAAGAATACCAGGAATAACGTCTCATGACGGGATCCAGAGAAATACCAATCCGTGTGAATAACGTGTAAAGAGAACAAGGATATACACTAAATACAAGAAACATAGACGATATCATAAAACAAATATATTATTAGAGAATGTACTCGCCTGAGATCTGGTGAATATGTTGTAGAAGCATAGAAAAAAACATGATTGTCCATGCGGCTCAGAATAGGAAAACCCATACGGCTCAAAAACAGACGAGCTTCATGCGGCTCAAGAGCATCATGCGGCTCAAAAGTCACCAAACTGGACATGCGGCTCAAGCAACACCACGTAGCCTTCTGCGGTTTGCTTCTACAATTGGTCACTAAAGTAACGGCCCTACTTAATGCTCTGACATAAAGGAGAACTGACGGCTCTGACGCAAAGCTGCAATAATGACTCTATCATAATGGTAGACTCCAAGAGAAACGAAGAAAATCTCTGTCACAATCTATCAAACCCGAAAAACCTTCATGCGGCCTTGACACGTGGACAGTCGCATGCGGCTCAGGCAGAGGCCACCCCATACGGCTCAGGTAGAGGCCATCTCATGCGGCTCAGGCAGAGGCCATCTCATGCGGCTCAAGCAGAGGCTACCTTATGTGGCTCACGAGGACTATCTTCATGCGGCTCACTGAGAAGCCACCCATCATGCGGTCGCCTATGCTCATGCGGCTCAGATCATCTCCATGCGGTTCAAACGTTCAGAGGCCACGCCCAAGCAGCCTTGACACGTGGCCAGCCTTATGCGGCTCAGTAGGGAACAATCCTCATACGGCTTGGATTTCCTAAATGGCTCGCGGTTAAGACAAGTGGCAGAAGATTAGTATTGCCCGCATCCCTACAGCTAGCAGCATATTAATAGTAGGACACATGGCATCAAATCAAGATTCATCAAATCCCAACAACCAGGTTTAGTGCCATCTTTATAATTACTTGGATCAAATCAGATCATTTGCAATCATATAAATTGAACACGTGACGGAAGATCCGAGCTTGGCATAACAAATCATGAGGATTTATGACAATCATTATTAATTGCCCACAGAGATTTTGTGCAATCCACATTTATTGCCTAGATTTGCTACAATCAGGATTAATGGCCCAGATTAATTGATCTTTAACCGTCGACTTTTCAAGAAGGCAATCATTTGTAAACCCTAATGATCACACCCCACTCCTATAAATAGCAAGGTGCCATTCCCTTACAAAGGGGGACAGAAAGAAAAAAGAGAGAGAAAAGGCTGACAAAAAGAGAGAGAGAGAGCACTACAGAGACATCTAGGGATCTAGCAACAGAGGGCGCAAGGGAGTCTCCCCACAAGTCCAAGAGCATTTCTTCATCAGGGCCAAGGCTACGTCTGATCGTTCAAGGAGTAAGGCAGAGCAGCCGTTGCTTTCCCGAACCTCTATCGTCACCCCCAGAATCTAAACTAAACAATCGTACTTAGATCGCTGTACCTAGGTTTTCGTCCCTAGATTTTCTTTGTACGAGCGAGTTTGTATTGTGAAGTAAAAGTCCAGTCCTCCGATATAATTGTTCTGTTCTTTTATAATCAATGGCAAACACGATGGCGACTCTGCTGGGGACAAACTTCTCCACGGCTGAGAAGTTGGTGATGCAATTGGATGTAGCCAAACTTGGCTCCACACAACAGAAGATGGTCGTCCGCTTCGACCAACAAGCGTTTGAAGAAATGCTCTCCGACGGGAGCGTTGGCCCGGTCCAGAAGTGAACCCACACAAAGAAGGCTTGCAAGGAGTGGAGGCCAAAATCATTTGCTCTTTCCCAAGCTCTGAACGAAGTACTTTCTGCTGCCCAAGACGGTGAAGGCAACTCTCATGCAGCCCCACTTCAAGCCATAGAAAACTCTGCTGTCCCGAAGTCCGGCAGAGGAAAGCACTATAATGTTTGACTTGCAGGGGCAAAGCGTGATTCTATGTGCTCCAGGAAGAAGCCGAGCAAAGGCACTAGCCGTAGGCTGAACACTCATGCGGCCAAGATTGCCAGCCACATGCATGATGTTCATGCGACCGAAACTGCCAGCCAGATACAGAATACCCATGCGGCCAAGACTTCCAGCCGCATGAAGAATACTTATGCGGTCGAGACTTCCAGCCGCATGAAGAAAGCCCATGCGGCTACGATTGCCAGCCGCATGAAGACTGTTAATTCCAGCCGCATGCTGCCCGCTCCACGTGGCTCAGGCTCAGTCTTCGATCGCCTCTCCTTTGGTCCTGATCTCTCATGCTCCCGAGAAAATATGTCTGACTCTCTGCAACACCACTTAGACTCTTTCTACGATGTGCCCTCACGCACTGAAGTGAAGAAGTTTAAGGCAGCGCGATCTTGGCAAGCTCAGTCCGTTGTCCCGACCTCTGACCATCCGAGCGCTCCACATACTGTTATGCGGGCCTCTGATGGAAAGTTGTACAGAACCACTCGAGTCCAGCCCCCGGCGGCAAACAGACAGAGTAGTTCCCAAAAGTCTCCCAAAATCAAGGGAGCAAACATGGTCGTTCCAAACCCATCTGACTTGCGTGAGGTTATCCTCTACAAGCGCAAGGAAAGAAAAAAGGCCTCAGTGTGCAAAGAATCCTTCTACGGACATCACTGCACCCAAGTCATTGTTAACTGCTGCTACAATAAGGCGGTAGTACAAGCAGACCGACGGTTCGTCTTTCGACAGTTGTAACGCTCAAGCTCAGAATATGAGGCGCTCCTCGTCGCCTCCTGCAATTCTGCTCTGAAGATTCCTGGCAGCGGGAGAGGGAAAAAACAAATGCCTCCTGCCTGAAAATTTCAACCGGCGTAACCAAGAAACTTTCTTCTAAACGGTTGTCTACCACCGTTACAGGAGGAGTTTACCAAGGGACCCACTCAAAGACGAAATCTTCCACACTTGGGGATTCGTCGTCCACACTCGGAGGCACTGGAGCTGGGGGTAGCACTCCTCCAAATATCTACGACAATCCGGTGTTCCAAGAGGATAATCCAGATGTAGCAAATCTCGACGTCACCGAGGACGTCCACAACTCTCAAAACGAGGCGAGCTCTGAAGCTGGGGGTACTACTCTTTCTAAGTCCAAACCATAAGAGAACATTCCCACATACCCTGACAACTTCTCCATGCGAGGGTACGACTCAGAGGGCACGTCCTCTACCGTCCCTTCCACCTCTCATCATATAAGGACGGTATTCATGACAAACAACAACCAAGAGGTTCCCAGTGATCGCCAACGCATCGACACTATGGAGGCCATACTGCATGCTTTGGTCAAGTCTGTGGACAAAATCAAGGCGGCCATTCCCACTCTGCAAGGAAGGACGCCTGGCCAAACGAGCTTCGGTCCCGCGGTCAATGCGGACTCAAACTCAGCTGCACCAAACCCGGGCGATAATCCTCCTGAAATATCGGCCCCCACCGCTGTAGACGAAGCCAGGGAGGCAAGAAGAGAGGTCCAAGAGCTCCGAGCCATGTTCCAAGCCCGAGAAACTTGCCAAGACCTCAGGATACGACAACCATATCCCGTTGCGTGGAGAGATGTTCCCTTCCCACCAAAGTATAAACCATTCCATATCAATCCATACGATGGAAAGACCTCCGCAAGTCGGTACATCACTTACTTCGAGGTCACCACCGACCATCTGCCCCATGATGATGCCATCCTTACACGATTATTAATCGGGGCCTTGGAAGGGGTCACCTTCGACTGGTACCGTAACCTGCCAGACAACTGCATCCACTCCTTCGCCAGCTTCAAGCGCATGTTTTGGAAAGATTCTACGAAGTAGGACAGGACGTCACAATGTCCACCCTCATGGACGTCATTTAAGGAGAGAAGGAGCTGACAAGGAACTATATTGAGCGATTTTGCCAAACCGCAATGAAGTTGCCATCCGATAATTCGGATTCTTCCTTAATTAAAATTTGCCAAAAGAGACTGCTCCCAAAAATCAGCCTCTGGATGGGCGAAAGTCAATTTAAGGATTGGAAGACATTTATCATCAGTGCCACTAGCGCCGAAGACAGATTAAAGAAGGCTCGCCAACTAGGATTGCACATCTCGGAGGGAGAGGACAAGGGTAAGCGCCCCAATACCAACAACAACAATGGTAGTAACGCCTCCAACAATCAGGACAACAAGGGCAACCAGGCTATGGTGGCCGATACAGCCTAGAAACCTGAGTCAAAATCGGCAGAAAAGAAGTGGCCTCAGGTGACCTATTCCTTCGAGGACGGCCATGTCAAGCCCATCTTAGACATGCTCATCCAAGAAGGACGAATTCAGCTCCCTCCTCCCAGGCGGGAACCTCGGCCGGCAGAAATGGAGAGCCCAAAGTATTGCCATTACCATCGCTACGTCCACCATGCTACACACGACTGCTACCAATTAAAGCGATACATTCAAATCTCATCGATTCGAACGCTCTGGCCATTGATTTCGAAGAGGTAACCGTGGCAGCCAATATGGTGTCAGTACAATTCGGCAGCTTCCCTCCAATGGAGGCTCAGGACGGTGTGATACCCATCACTCGGGCGACAATGGAGATTGCTAATCTTCTACCTCCTCGAAATCAGATTGCGGGTCTAGTGCCCTTCACCACATCACGAGGGGAGGTCATATGGGTCCATCCAGACTTGGTATCTGAAGTGACTCATTCCACACCACCCTCCATTGGCAAGAAAAAGAATGGAAAAGTCAGATCCTGCCACACAATCTCGGCAGATGTCGAAGAAGCCGCAGCTGTCGTTACTCGGTCTGGTGCTCAATCCCAACCTACGCCAGATAACTCGGCTGAAGAACATCAGCCGGCCACTGCTGACACTCCGGGACCTTCCCAAACTCCAACGACCGACAAGCCTAGGTCGAAGGAGACTCGCTTTGACAAATCCCTCCGAAAAGAGGTACCTCATGGGCTGGAAAGGCCCTACAACTTTGACATCTTGGCGTAATTGGCCAATCCACCGGCCAAATTGTCACTATACGAGCTTCTGAGACTTTCCAAGGATGTTCGTACGGCTTTGAGCGACGCACTCCAAAATGCTGACGCATATCTAGCTCAGGTCAACCTCATGGAAGAGAGCCCGCCTGTAGATCTCCAAGACAGCGCTTGCACAGGAGCGATGCCCAACATTGTCTTCACTCCACAGGATATGCTCATCAAAACCAACCTGCACGATCAATCGTTATATTATACTGGATACATCGGCGACGTAAAGGTGGATCGGATGCACATTGATCCTGGTTCTTCCATAAGCATCATCCCAAAGGGTCTGTTACATCATCTCCACATTCCTATGCATCGCCTGACGCCAATAAATACCGCCATCAGCGGTTTCAATTCGGGCAGGAGCTACCCGATTGGAAAGATTCGCTTGAAGTGCCAAATTGGCGATCTTCAGTCAGAAGTAACCTATTACGTCATAGATGCGGACACTTCCTACAATATCCTTTTGGGGCACCCTTGGATACACGATTACATGATCGTGCCTTCCACGCTGCACCAGTGCTTCAAGTATGTCGACAAATACGGCTTCGTGAGGGCAAAATTTCCCGACATCGATCCCTTCAAAGGGGTCGAATCCTACTACTCAGACTTCTGCCTATACGAAAAGTCAAAGAGGCACCTTGGTGAAGGAGATGTGCAAGCTCGCACTGAGACGGCCACAGGATCAAAAGAACCTCTGACGATCTACCTCCAAGCTCGCAAGCCTGGCTAGACCGTACCCCTTACGGCCGCTCTGCGTAAGGATGCGATCAGCCTCTCAGCACAAGAGAAGCAAATGATAATCCGACTGCCAAGGTCTGGCCAAGCACCAAGACCTATGACGGAGCCACTGACAATCAGACTGCCCAGAGTCGGCCAGCCACAAACGAAGAAGCTCAATCCCTCTGACAAGCCAATGACGATACGTCTTTCCAAAAAGAATCGTCATCCCGATGCAAAGTCGGGGGCTTATAGCGAGCCAAAAACTCCCCGTCCAATATCGAGTACCAAACTGGGGGTCGCTAGTTTACCAACGACTCCACGTTCTGCTCCACCAGCAGAACCCCTAATGATCAAATTGCCCAAGTCATCTTCTCAGTCTTCATTTATACAGGGGGTGGCCGAAGAAGAACCAGAACTGGCCAAGTATGTGGCTGCTCATACTGATGTTTCATCCGCAGATGATGTAATCCCATTAGAAAAGATACCTTACTTCATCAATAAAGGGCTATCTTTGAACTACATCGAGCTTAATAAGCTCTGTACGATGTATGCTATGGAACACGGTATAGGCACTCACCTACACACACAGGTAACAAACGTTTACACCGTAAATTGGCTCACTCCCGCGGAAGATGTATACTGCATAATCGAGGGAGGGGATCATCCAATCATCTTCGGTCAGAAGAATAATCCACAACCCTTCACCGTAGAAGAAGTCGATCTCAAATCGGACGCCGGGAGGCTGCCTCTCTATCTATATAGCCCCCAATCCAAATATCTCATGTAAAAATAGGGGTATGATTTGGAGACTATGCCAGGTTTGAAGTACGACACTGGTCGACGATTACCTTTAAAGTCGCCAGTCCCAGCTGGCAAACTACAGGACTACTACAACAAGACCCGATGCGGACTGGGATATGTTACGCCTACAACGACCCTTGAAAGCTCAGATGAGGAATGCGACTGGCATTCACACTCTACCGGATCACCAACTTCTGATTCGGATATCAGCATCGGGGATATATTCAGACAGGTCTTGTCTGTCAATATGGCGTTCGCTGATGCATACAAAGAAGGTGAAGACTTTCCTGAACTCCTCGAATTAGAGCCGTGGGCCCAACAGATGGATGCGCAATGGGAGAAGCGGTTTGAACAAAGAGAGCCTCCTACTGAAGATGAGGTCATACAAGTGGATCTAGGCAGCGACTCTTCTCCAAAACCAATCTTCGTTAGCAAAAGCCTGACAAACGAAGAGCGAGAATCACTACTGGAACTCGTCAAAGAATATATTGATGTGTTCGCCTGGAACTATGAAGACATGCCAGGGTTAAATCCTAATATTGCTCTTCACAAACTCAACATTCGGCCAGATGCAAAGCCGGTCAAACAACAACAACGATGCTTCCGCCCAGGCATCATGGATACGATCGAAGCCGAAGTCAACAAACTGATAGCCAGCGGCTTCATTCCTGAGGAACAACATCCGGACTAGGTCGCCAACATAGTACCAGTCCTTAAGAAGAATGGGAAGATTTGAATCTGCATCAACTTCCGCAATCTGAACGAAACGTGTCCCAAAGACGAGTTCCCCCTCCCTATTACCGACATCATGATTGACAATACCTGCGGTTTCGAACGTATGTCATTCATGGATGGTTTCTCAGGGTACAACCAAATCAAGATGTTCCCTAACGATGAAAAGCATACATCATTTCGAACACCAATTGGCACATACTGCTACACAGTTATGCCTTTCGGTCTAAAAAATGCTGGTGCCACCTATCAAAGAGCCATAAGCGTTATCTTTAGAGACCATCTACGCAAGATAGTGGAATGCTACGTCGACGACATCGCCGTCAAAAGTCGCTCTAAGGAAGATCATCTCCATGACCTAAGGACAGTTTTCGACCTGATGCGAGCGCATAACTTGAAAATAAATCCCACAAAATCCTTCTTGGGCGTATCCAGCGGAAAGTTCTTGGGTTTCATTATTACTTCTCAGGGTATCCACGTAGACCCTGAGAAGACGAAGGCAATCATGGAGATGGGTTCCCCGAGAAATCTTCGTGAACTCCGAGGCCTTCTAGGGAGGCTGGCCTATATCAGGAGGTTTATCTCTAACCTCTCCGGATGATGTCAGCCATTCACTCATCTCATGAAAAAGGGCATCTCATTCATATGGGATAAAGAATGCCAGCGTGCCTTCGACAGCATCAAAGAATATTTATCAAACCCTCAAGTCCTGGTGGCCCCGGTTGCTGGAAAACCATTCCTGCTCTATGTACGAGCAATGGAGCATTCCCTCGGCACTCTGCTAGCACAAAACAACAACGCAGGTCATGAGCAAGCTATATATTACCTCAGCCGAATGATGATCGGACCAGAGCACCGATATACCGTCGTGGGGAAGGAATGTCTCGCCCTGGTGTTCGCCATTCAAAAAATGCGACACTATATCACGGGACAAACCATACATGTGATATCACGAGTCAACCCTCTCAGGGTCCTCATGACTAAACTGGGGGCACTCATCTCTCGCCTCGCTACATGGGCAATATTACTGTCCCCCTATTATATGATTTTTGTCCCGCAAAAGGCTGTTAAAGGTCAAGCTCTGGCAGACTTTTTGGCAGCCCACCCAGGCTCGGAGTCGGCCAGAATATACAAAGAAATACTAGATGAGGTCGCCGACTCGTATACGACCTCTCACGATGATATATGGCGAATGTTCTTCGACGGTGCTTCAAGGACCGGACCCAGGGGCAACATCGTCGTCGGAGCCGGGGTGGTGCTGGTTTCTCCTTCCGGACTTATGATCAATCGCGCTTACTCCCTCACAGAATCCTGCTCTAACAATGTGGCCGAGTACAACGCTTTAGTCATTGGCCTCTAACTTACGAGAGAGCTGGGGATAGAATATCTTGAAGCATACGGCTATTCACAGTTAATCGTCAATCAGATCCGGGGTTCGTACGAAGTCCGCCATGAAGACATGATCCCCTATCATCAAATAGCGATCAACATCATCTCGTCATTTGAAGGGTTCTTCATCGAGCACGTCCCCAGACTCCAAAATATCGAAGCCGATGCCCTAGCAGGCCTTGCCGCTTCCCTAGCAATGCTGAACCATATTCATCATTTGGTGGACGTGATAGGCCATGAACTGGTCTGTCCCAAAAATAATGTTCAATTCGCGACGAGTTATTCCGCTCAGACGATCGACGAAGTCCCAGACTAGAGACAACCATTCATTGACTTCGTAGTCTACGACATCCTGCCTGAGAACCCAAAGGAAGCCACCTCTATCAGAAGGCGTTCTCTCAGATTCTTCTACGATACAGAGATGAAAATGCTGTATCCCCGATCCTACGATAGATTACTGCATCGATGTCTGTCAAACGCAGAAGCCAAAGAAGCCGTACGCGAAGCTCATGACGGTATCTGCGGGGCCCATCAGCCTGGCCCAAAATTGCAAGACCATCTTCGTCGAATGGGGTACTACTGGCCCTCGATGGTAACAGATACGATAAACTATGCAAGAAAGTGCAAAGCCTGCCAAGTCCACGCGGACTTCATCCACCAGCCATCCGAATTTCTACATCCGACAGTGGCGTCCTGGCCATTCGAAGCATGGAGAATGGATATCATCGGTCCGATCACTCCACTTTCTTCCCGAGGACATCTCTTCATACTCGCAATCACAGATTACTTCTCCAAGTGGGCGAAAGCTGTTCCACTTGCAGAAGTGAAGACTTCAAACGTGATCAGCTTCCTCAAGCATCACGTCATCTACCGCTTTGGACTGCCCCGAAGGATCATCCACGATAATGGTCCGTAGTTCGCAAGCCACGCCTTCTATCGATTCTGCGACAAACATCGAATTCAGAATATTGCTTCGACGCCATACAATCCGGCAGCAAATAGGTTGGCAGAAGCATTCAACAAAACCATCATCAAGTTGCTCAAGAAGTTCGTGTCGTCCAACAAAAGCGACAGGAACGAGAAGCTTGGTGAATGCCTATGGGTATACCGTACTACAGTCCGAACGGCTACTGGAAACACACCATTCTTCCTGGTGTACGGGAGTGAGACAGTTCTCCCATTAGAGACTCAAATACCCTTACTCCGCGTCGCTCTCACTTACCAATTGACGTCGGACGATAACTACCGTCGCCGGCTACAAGAGTTGGAGGCCTTAGATGAAAAATACCTCTTGGCTCAGCAAAGAATCGAGCTATACCAAGCACGCATTTCCGTAGCCTTCAATAAGAAGGTTAAAATCAGAACATTCCAAGTAGGCGATATCGTTCTAGCAGTTCGGAGGCCGATGGGTATGACTCACAAAACCATCGGTAAATTCCAGCCAAAGTGGGAAGGGCCATTTATCATTGAGGCTGTATTCTCCAACGGTGCTTATCGCCTCACAAAACAAAACGGAGACTTGCTCATGTTGCCCGTCAACGGCAAGTTCTTGAAGAAATATTATGTCCAAACGACATTCTCCATACTGTTGAGTTATGTACCCTCCAGTACTGCTGAACTCATATTCTTCCTACAAAAATTCCAGATTATTGAGTTATGTACCCATCGGTACCGTTGAACCCACATTCACAAAATTCTAGATTATCGAGTCATGTACCCGCCGGTACCGCTGAACTCACATTCTCCAAATTCTAGATTATCGAGTCATGTACCCACCGGTACCGCTGAACTCACATTCACAAAATCCCAGATTGCTGAGTTATGTACCCTTCAGTACTGCTGAACTCACATTCTTCCTCCAAATATCCCAAATTGCTGAGTTATGTACCTGCAGGTACCTCTGAACTTACATTCTGGTCACTCTTTTAGGTAGTAAGTCATGTATAACCATACCTCTGAACTTATTCCTCTGAAAGAGCTCCTCTCTCATGATCCACTACCCGCACTCTCAGTGAACAAAAAGGGTAACAGATCCATAAATTTCTAAAACGACCACGTCGATGTTACCTCTGAGTCGTTTCACTTCCGCCAAATACAAATCACCCCTTTACATAGAACTTCCATGTCCTCATTACCTCTGAGTCATTTTATGTACCCCCTTCATAGAGCCCACTCCTGCCATGTCCTCCTTACCTCTGAGTGGGAAGGCTCTATCGAAGATACCCTCATGCTTGCCATGTTCTCATTACCTCTGAGTAAGTATGCCGGTTCCCTTTCGATTTATTATCCGTACCCAAAACCGGAGTACGCCAAGAATAATAGGTCCACAAATGTCCTCTGTTGACCACAAAAAACCTCTGCTGAGTCCACTCCTGCCATGTTCTCATTACCTCTGAGCAGGAAGATTCTGCAGTAAAACCCCCATACTTGCCATGTCCTCATTACCTTTGAGTAAGTATGTTGGTTTTCTCTCATCCTATTATCCGTATCATGAACCAGGGCACGCCAAGGATAATAGGCCCACAAATGTTCGCTGCTAACTACAAATGTTGTAAGTTCCCTAGTACATGCACACCCTTCCTCATCATGCCTCGGGAGCCCAGCTGCTCCATGGTATTCTTTCTTCCGATACCGGGAACTTCCATGGCCAACTCACTATGGAAATTTTCCAAGTATCCGTATCAACTTGTTATCTGTACCTAAAACCCAGGTATGCCAAGGATAACAGGCCACAAAAGGTCCCCCAAGCGGGGCAAACACCACCATAACACTACAAACACAACCAGCAGTACAATGGAAGGGTAGAATAAAGTATACTCTTTTATTTGAAAGACAAAAGGTACTACAGGTTCTGGGGACTACGTCCCACTCAAGAAAGGAAAGCAACAAAAAAAAACAAAAAGAGGAAGAAGAAAAAAAAGGGGGCCGACTATTGTTCGGTAATACATAAAGCCCTGAGACGGTCCCTCAACAAGGCAGTCGACCGCTCGAATCGCTGTTTGGCCCGACGTTCGGCCTCCTGAGTCAGCAGCACCGCATCTTTCAGGGGCGCATGAGCCCGCCAGCCCTCCTCCTCAAATTTTTTTAGAGCGCGTTCCAGATTGACAAAAGCTTTGGAAACCCTTTCGACATCCTGAATAATCAGCTCCTTGTCCGTACGGAAAGCTTCAAGCTCAGACTCCAAGAAGGCCAGCTTCTTCTGAAGCTCGAGAATCTGCTCCCTGGTAGCAATTACCCCTTGGGAGGCGGCCGCCTCCCGAGCCCTGCAAATCTCGCTCCGATTTCTCAACTAATCGTATAAGAGAGATAGGTCGCCAAGGTCCTTTGCTATAGCCATCTTAGATGTATCTCGCGCGAGCCTTATCTTCTCCAGGGCGGTGGTGAGGAACTCCCGCTCCTGATCAATTGCTGCAGACAAATCAGCTTGTCGCAGCACTTAAAACTGTGCCACCAGCTGATCAGCCTCCAACAGCTTGGGCTCTAGGAGCGCAGCTATCCCTTCTCCGCAAGGAAGGGTTTTGAGAGTGTTAATTTGTCCTTGGACGCATTGTCGGGCCAAGGCAAAAGGAGTCCCCCGCTCCACAGTAGTGTCTACTCCTCTCTTCAAATGGCGGTAGAAACTATCAACCACATCCTGCGATACCTCATCCAGAACTTCGATAGAGGACGGTGTCAAAGGAAGTGTGACGGTAGCGTCGAAGAAGACGCAATAAAACTTGCCACCCCGGCCACCAGGGAAATAAATTCTGAACGGAAGGACGCTTGAACAGCGGCCAATTCCTCCTTCGCGGCCCGAATAATATGGATACTCGGTAAGGCTGAGAGGTCCACCCCCAAAGTCATACGAGCAGAGGAAGATACAGGGACCATTGTCCCCTGTTCGGGCTGTGCCGCCATAAGACTTCCCGAACTCGAGCTGGCAAGAGGCCCCTCAAGACAAGACGGAAGGGAGGGGGTACACCTCCCTCCACCAGATCCCTTCTGGCAAAGCCTACCATAACAATGTCCGTCATCGGCACTAAAAGGACAGGACCTGTATGCCCAGAGCAACCATCAATCAGTCTAATCCAAAAGATGTGATGATAAAGAGAATGGGCCTCCTCATTAGTTAAAATTTGGCTTATCTTACCAAGGGAGGATCGCGGATGCTGAGGCTCGTTTACAACTACCATAGTCCACTCACCTGTGACCCCTAAGCCAAATTCAGCTGGCTCTTCTGCTCCAGCCGCCCCGGAAGGGGATACGATTGGATCAGCGTCACCTTGATAAAATTCGGCAGTTTCGGGGATAGGTTCATCGGAGCCCCCGTCGTCTCGAGTCACGACCTCTGTACCCCGAGATTCCTCTTCTTCTGACAGCTACGAGAGGGAAGGAAAATGATTAAGATCAAAGCTAGAAGAAAGGAGGAACTAAGTAAGGATGGTAGTGACTCGTTTTACCTCCGAAGCGGGGTCAACCTCCTCGCCTCTCTCCCTTATAGTTAGCTTGCGATGTCTGGTCGCAGCCAGTTTCTGGGAGTGAAGAATACCGCCAACAGGGGAAATTTGCCTGCTACCCTTCCGTACAGGACCAGGCACAACAGGTGGCTGATCCGCCACCACCTCATCTGACAAAACAGGCAGCTGATCCGCCCCAACATCTTTCACCGGGAGGGAAGAGTTATCTTCGTCATGCTCGTCGTCCTCATCACCCGTACTGGTAGAGTCTGAGTCTGGCACTTCGACTATATTCTTCTTCCTCTTTCTTGTCTTGGCCCCCTGGGGCTTCTCGTCCAGGCCAGTACCAACAATAAAACTGGCACCCGGGTTAAAGCCGACGGGGAGCTTGTTTGCCATAACATGGTATAAGGCCGCCATATACAAAATCTCTACCGGCGTCTCAATATCAGAAACTGAGAAAGTGGCACGGGTATGGAATATATCATAGTAGTGCCAGGCCCTGATACCGTCAAGGAGGATACCTTCAAAACCCAAACAAGTGCTGGGACTGTCCAAAAAAAGCTGGCTGTATCCAAACTAACGGGCAAACTTGCTGGGCAGGTAAGGCTCTAGAAAGACAGCATTACGGTTGCGGTATACCAGGTGGGCGGAGCAAATATTACGCAACCACAGAAGCATCTGGCCGTTTAGAAGCTGAGGAGGCCCAATACCGTCGAGATATACGTCCGCTATTTCCTCAGCAGTGAAACGAGGGACGGATACGAAAAAGTCGTACCTATCTGCTCTCGCCAGCGCCATCCGGCAGGCACGCATGGTCTCATATTCCCAAGACTCATTGCGATAATAGAAGATAAAAGTGTCATCAGTAATTACGCCCTCTTCAGAACCCAGCCTCATCAAAGACGGACAGTGCATCAGCAGCCACCCCATCAGATAATGATAGGACAGCTCAGTCCGTTCAAAGTCTTTTGTCATATCGCGAGCAATGACCTTGGACGTAAAAGTACGGAGGCCACGGTGTATGCTGCACACCATGGCCGGGAGAAGAGCTAGTTTGACTCCAAAAACTAGCTTCACTGCAGGGAGAATAAAATTACGGCTGATCCTCTCAATGGAACCAGCTCCTCCCGAGACTACGCAATTCTGCAGCCATACCATCAAAAATCCTGCCAGGAGTGCCTTCTCTGACAGCTCTTGGGTATCCTGATAAAAATAACCAAAAGAGTCGGTTTGACTCCCAAACCTGTCATTGGTGGTGGCCACCCTCTTGGTCGACGACACCAAGGCTTGAACCGCCTCCCAGGATTGAGGACTTCGGGAAGTAACCCGGCCCGAGGCACCCGTCGAGAAGAGATAGCCTACCCAGGCCTTAGTGTAGGGAGCATTCCCTTCCGAGCTGCTATCCTTCTTGGCTATCTGTTGGCACGCACTATGGTGGCACAATATCTCCTGATAAATAGCCACGAAGCCCGGATACCGTTTCTCCAGCTCCTCGAACTCCTCATTTGTAGGAGTGTACACCTCAAAAGCTTCATCCCCCCAAGGAAGCTTGGAGACCACGTGCATCGCATGGAGTGCAAGCCCCATTTCCCCTACAGGTGTATAGAAGGTTCCCGTACGGTGGTTGTATATCTCCAGCAGAGCCATAAATAATTTCTTGTTTATGGGCAAGCCGTGGCTGGTGTCCCGAATAGCGTGATAAAGACCAATCTCACACAGAAGAGTCTCGTACTTTTGCGAGATCTACATAGACAGATTGATCCATGAGGGGATGGGGTGTATCCAACTTGGGAGCATCAACCGGCCAATTGGATACGAGCCTTTCCGAGCAAGCTGGTTCAGAAAAGTGTCGGCTACAGAGAACGTAAAATTGGGACCCGGCACATTCAAGAAAGTACCCGGGGCCAATCCCATTACATAGCGGCTGGCATGCACCTTGCCCGCACACACTGACTTCATGCTGTTGTTGTAATGGATGTCGCCCACAAACATCCCATTTCGGGTAGGGATCAAAGACTCTTCCATTTTCCTATCCAGCGGGAGCATATTAAACCAAGATAGTGGGAAGTGACGCTCCATTTGAGGGATACGGATCGCCATCCCGTTAGAAATAAAGCTCCAATTCTTCGACATGTCCAGAACTTGACTGTTCTTCACAGTCAAAGTGTCTCCGAAGAAGAACGCAGGCTTCAGGTTTTCCCCTTCCAATTTCCCCGAATTCATCATGGCACATAGGAAGTAGAAGGGTTGGTTCTTGAGGGCATTCAGCCTCGCCAGAGGCTCGTCACTAGGAAGCTGGTCCGCCACATACTGGACTATCTGGTCGTACCTATAGCCCATAGCGGCTTGGGCCTGACCCACCAGGGGTTCTCCAGCAGCATTGACTGACAGATTTACTGAAAAAAAGATAAAAGAAACAAAGTCAGGAGATGGCCAGAAAACATTTAGAGTTCATGCGGCTCTGATTAAACGAGTTCTTATGTGGCTCGCTTTTTCACAGAATACATGTGGCTCTGTTTAAAAGAGTCCTTATGCGGCTCGCTTTTTCACAGAGTATATGCGGCTCTGATTAAACGAGTCCTTATGCGGCTGGGTTTTTTTACAAAGCACATGCGGCTCGGGTTAGACGATTCCTCATGTGGCTCTGTTTAGATGGGTTCGTATGCGGTTTTGATTCATGGAAACACTATACGGCTCAGTCCATTAGGAACTCATGCGATTCTGTTCAGAGGGACTATATGCGGTTCAGCTCTAAAGGTGCCTATGCGGCCCAGTCGTTCTCGTACGGCTCGGACAAGGAGCATACCCCATGCAGCTCGAATATGAGACATACATATGGCACACATGAAGATGAAGGCTCGCGTATAAAGCATGCGACGTAGCCACAACAGTTAGGGTTTCAAGCTCACGTAGCGTCCTTACCAGCAATGGTGGGGTGGACGTCAGAAAGGACTACGGGCACGTCGATTGATGGAGGAGCTGTCACATTATCATTCGTCGCCGTGGTCGAAGTAGAAGCAGCTTTCTTACCCTTCGCTGCCGCAGCCGACGAAGATGCCGCCTTCTTACCCTTTGCCGCAACAGTATTCTTGGGAGCCATTGGTGATCGAAGAAGAGGATGACAGTTAGGGCAGGAAAAGCTTGAGTTGAAAGAGAGAGTAAAGAGATTTCTTCTCTTAATTTCTCTTATTTATAGGACGACAAAAGAGGGGGGCACGTAGACCAATAACCGCTTCGGGTCGTGTGCTGCAGGCAAAACAAAATCGACTCCTCGGATTTCGCCCCCTCTCTCATAAAGGAGATTCACCCAGGGCATAAAATCCAAAGATTTAATGAACCGACCCTTGGGATTCCCCTAAAAGATGGCTCTAAAATGAATTAAAGGCAATTAATGAAAACGCACACGTGGCAGGGACCCCATGCAGTTACGAAGTTTATACGGTTAGACAGGCCATGCGGCAAAGAGGTTCATGCGGCCAGAGCATCCTATGCGGCCAGCGGAGCTCACATAGCCATGCTTCTTATTCAAAGTATTTCAATTTTGCAAATTGAAAACTTTGAAGGGAGTCTTGTAGAAGCATGGAAAAGAACATGATTGCCCATGCGGCTCAGAATAGGAAAACCTATATGGCTCAAAAATAGATGAGCTTCATGCGGCTCAAGAGCATCATGCGGCTCAAAAGTCACCAAAATGGACATGCGGCTCAAGCAACACCACGTGGCCTTCTGCGGTTCGCTTCTACAATTGGTTACTAAAGTAACGACCCTACTTAATGCTCTGACATAAAGGAGAACTGACGGCTCTGACGCAAAGCTGTAATAATGACTCTGTCATAATGGTAGACTCCTAGGAAAATGAAGGAAATCTCTGACACAATCCATCAAACCCCGAAAACCTTTATGCGGCCTTGATACGTGGACAGTCGCATGCGGCTCAGGCAGAGGCCACCCCATGCGGCTCAGGCAGAGGCCATCTCATGCGGCTCAAGCAGAGGCTACCCTATGCGGCTCACGAGGACTATCTTCATGCGGCTCACTGAGAAGCCACCCATCATGCGGTCGCCTACGCTCATGTAGCTCAGATCATCTCCATACGGTTCAAACGTTCAGAGGCCACGCCCAAGCAGCCTTGACACGTGGCCAGCCTTATGCGGCTCAGTAGGGAACAATCCTCATGCGGCTCAGATTTTCTAAGTGGCTCGCGGTTAAGACAAGTGGCAGAAGATTAGTATTGCCCGCGTCCCTACAGCTAGCAGCATAATAATAGTGGGACACGTGGCATCAAATCAAGATTGATCAAATCCTAACAACCAGGTTTAGTGCCATCCTCATAATTACTGGGATCAAATCAGATTATTTACAATCATACAAATTAAACACGTGGCGGGAGATCCGAGCTTGGCATAACAAATCATGAGAATTTACGGCAATCATCATTAATTGTCCACAGAGATTTGGTGCAATCCACATTTATTGCCTAGATTTGCTACAATCAGGATTAATGGCCCAGATTAATTGATCTTTAACCGCCGACTTCTCAAGAAGGCAGTCATTTGTAAACCCTAATGATCACACCCCACTCCTATAAATAGCAAGGTGCCATTCCCTTGCAAAAGGGGCAGAAAGAAAAAAAAAGAGAGAAAAGGCTAACAAAAAAGAGAGAGAGAGAGCACTACAGAGACATCTAGGGATCTAGCAACAGAGGGCGCAAGGGAGTCTCCCCACAAGTCCAAGAGCATTTTGTCATCAGAGCCAAGGCTACGTCTGATCGTCCAAGGAGTAAGGCAGAGCGGTCGTCGCTTTCCCGAGCCTCTATCGTCACCCCCCAGAATCTAAACTAAACAATCGTACTTAGATTGCTATACCTAGGTTTTCGTCCCTAGACTTTTTTTGTACGAGCGAGTTTGTATTGTGAAGTAAAAGTCCAGTCCTCCGATATAATTGTTCTATTCTTTTATAATCAATGACAAACATATGTCAACTGTGTAATCTGGCTCAGAGTGAAATCACAGACCTAAGATGAGATATATATAAGCTAATTAGGGTTCAACAGTGTTAGGCATGATTATATAGTATAAGCTATGTGATCTAGGTCAATCTCAGTCTACTAAGTCAAACTAGGTCAAGGCAAGTCAAAGCAAGTCAAACTAGGTCAATCTAAGTCAAGGGTTGACTTACAGTTGAGTTTTGGTCAACTGGTCAACTCTGGTCAACCCTAGGTCAACTCTAGGACAAACTTGACTAACATTGACTAACAGTTGACTTTGGGTCAACTAGTCAACTCTGGTCCAGTCTAGTCAATTTTAGGCTTCGGTTGACTTCTGATTGACTTTTGGTCAAAATAGTCAACTGTGGTCAACCAAGGTCAAAACTAGTCTAACCTAGGTCAATGTTGACTCTACATCGACGTTCAGTCAAAGCAGTCAACCATGGTCAAACAGGGTCAAATCTAGTCTCTATAAACATCTACAGGGTCAACACATTCAATTTCGGTGATTAAAAAATCACTAAAATCGATGGATCTCAAAATACAAACAAAAGAGAAAGATTATAATAATAATAGGGTAAAAACCTACAGATGTTGTCAGATGGTGAAATAAACATCACCAACGTATCCAGAATAGTCAAATTAGCTTGGATAGCCTATCCATATGTTTAATTTGGACACAGGGATAAAAAGGTAATTTTGGGTCAAAACATTATCCGTGTCGAACCCGCTTTGCACCGAAAAATGTGTCAGAATAAAAGTCCTCGAAACCTAGCAAAATATACGTCCATGAATCTAGAATGACGATACGAACTCAACGGTATATCCGGAATTGGATTTCGATGACCCGATCTTAGATTGGTCCGTTGACCCAGATATTGGAATCCAATTTGCACGGAAATACGTGTCGGAGCCAATGTCCACAAAACTTAGCAAATTATATGTCAACTAGTCCAGAATGACGATACGAATACAATGGTATGTCCAGAATTGGATTCCGATAAGCTGATCTCAAAATAACCCGTTGACCCGGATATTAGTATTCGACTTGCACCGAAATGCGTGCCGGAATCAATGTCAACTAAAATCTAGCAAATTATATGTCAACGAGTCCAGAATGATGATACTAACTCAACGGTATATTTAGAATTGGATTCCGATGAGCCGACGTCAAAAAGTCCCGTTGACCCGGACTATGGGACCCACGTTGTACCAAAATGCGTGCCAGGGCCCATGTCCTCCAAATCTAACAAACTTTATATGAAAATATGCCAAAAAGATGCCACGAGTCTACTGGTGGTGTCAGAAAATGAATCTGGAGTCCCGGGTTCGAAAACAAAATTTTACAAGTGTAAAATTAAGAATTCAGACGGCCATCTTTGGCGTCGAATTCGACCAACCAAACGTGCTCACAATGAAGCAAAACATAAGGAGGTAGGAAGAGGGTTATACCAGCTGTGCACAGGAACTGACGGCGTACTAAATGGAGCTGCGACGATGAAGATACGATCCCGCGAAGTTGGCTCTACGAAACTGTCCAAAAATAGTTCAAATTAAAACGTCAACTTGGTGGCCGATTTTGATCTATCAAATGAAAAAATTAACGGATGAAATTTGAGAGGGATGAAAGGGTATATACCGTGATTGAGATGGAGTAAAGAAATAGTCGATCCAACGGTCGGATTTCTTAAAAAATGTATGCGAAGTTGCTACCTCGATACGTAAATTCTGACTTTTCAAAATCGCTCGTCACGTCGGGATTTCGACTCCGAAGTCGAAATCGAGTCCTACGGTCGTCGGGAAGAGTGGGAACATGCCAAGGTGGAGCGATGGAGGGTGCGCCCAGCCTGTGCACGACCGTGGGTGGTCGAGGGCGGCGGCGACGGCGGCGCACGACGGCTGCCCACGGCTGTTGTCGTGCGCACTACAGCTGCTAATGTGCACTGCTGCTGGCGCTGCCACCTTGCTGCTGCTGCTGCAACGCACGGTGGCGCGCGGCGCGGCGACGGCAGTGAGATGGTATTTGTGGTGGTTATACATAATATATATATATATATAATATATATAAGACGTTATCGCCTGGGGGTAAGTTGAGTAGAAATAATATATATATATATATATATATATATATATATATATATATATATATATATATATATATATATATATATATAAGAGAGAAATAGATATTTGTAAAGAGGAGGATATTTTGAGTAGAAAAAAAAGAAATTATCAGTGGGGTGTATAGGTAGACATGGTAGGGTCACACCAATTTGGGTTGGGTGTTGGGTCAAGTTGGACAAGCTTGGGGCCAAGATTTAATTAAAATAATAATTTTAAACCACATTAAATCATGGATGAGATGGGAGCACAAGGGAGATCAAATCGGTGGCACGCAAGTGGCACGTGCATAGTTGACTCAAAACAGGCCAGGGCCATATATTGGGCCGACTGGGTTGGACTGATGTTGGACCCGGAAATTAAGTTGGAAGTTAAGTCACGAATTACGACAGACGATAAATTGGTCTAAATTAACCCGAAAGTTGTACGAAGCAAATGGAGCACAAAGGGACAAGTTCGAGTGGGACACGATATATCAGCATAAAGATAATCTCGTCTATATATATATATATATATATATATATATATATATATATATATATATATATATATATACAAGAGAGAGAAATAGATATTTGTAAAGAGGAGGATATTTTTGAGTAGAAAAAAAAGAAATTATCAGTGGGGTGTATAGGCAGACATGGTAGGGTCACACCAATTTGGGTTGGGTGTTGGGTCAAGTTGGACAAGCTTGGGGCCAAGATTTAATTAAAATAATAATTTTAAACCAAATTAAATCATGGATGAGATGGGAGCACAAGGGAGATCAAATCGGTGGCACGCAAGTGGCACGTGCATAGTTGACTCAAAATAGGCCAGGGCCATATATTGGGTCGACTGGGTTGGACCGATGTCGGGCCCAGAAATTAAGTTGGAAGTTAAGTCACGAATTACGACAGACAATAAATTGGTCTAAATTGACCCGAAAGTTGCGCGAAGCAAATGGAGCACAAGGGGACAAGTTCGAGTGGGACACAATATATCAGCATGAAGATAATCTCGTCTACTACAAACTTCAAAAAAAAAGTTTTCAGAGACTGGCATCCCTGACGCTCTAGAAATCCAAGTCACGGTAGAGAGCATTTAATCAAATAATAATCAAATAATAATATCTATTGAAATTAATTGATTTAGAAAATTGAAAAAAATAATCCCTAAATTCAGAGGGCTTACATCCTACCCACCTTATAAAAATTTCGTCCTCGAAATTAAAAATCATCTAATAGGTCAAGCTAAAACATGCAACTGCTATGGCTACAGTACTCAGTCGGCTCTCCTTGTGATCACCTATGTTGTTTCTCTCTACAATCATTTGATTCAGGTTCAACAAGCTTCTTCCATAAAAACTATGTCATTTTACCCCTTAGAATCTTCATATCAATAAGAACCTTTACATATACTCTAAAATATAGGTCATCCTTGAGATACATATATATATCAAGAATGATTGACCATCAACCAAAATTCCAATCTCAATAGCAATTTGTTTGTTTCCTTATCCCGTCCTAAGTATCTTTATCCTTTTAATCACAAGCTCCATGAAATTATACATTCAAAACCTATTCTTGGCATTGAGCCTTCTCTCTTTTACTCATGAACTCCTGAATATAAACCCTCAAATTCAAACTCTTAATTCATTTACCGAATTATTTATTACCTATGTACATATGTCCATGTTTTATTCCTGCTATCTTCCGGTCTTACACGCAATGTTATCTCCTTCTATTTCATTCCATATATCAATCTATCCTCCAATCATAAGTAAATGGTTTGTAGATAACCAATAATCACTTGGTCATCAAAGTCTTACAATGTTCAACCCTCGAATCTAAGCACAAGATTCTAGTCCTAAATCCGTAGTCAAAAAATATAATATTTTATTTCTCCTTCTTAGATACCTTAAAAATCAATCTATACTATCAAACTAATCATTCTTAATGGTTTCTAAGTCCACTATAGTCAGTCACTCATATCTGTCCTACAAGCTTAACCCAATAAATCCCCAAGAAAAATATACTCATCAAAATCACACATTAACAAATTATAGTTACACTACATAATCTGTTAACAAGGTTTGGCTATTTCAGTCAACAATTAAATAGAAGGAAACAAAGGCCTAAGACTGGGTCGAGCAATCCATATCAAGATTCAGACAAGGTAAGGGTCAAGCAAGACAAGAAAGATTGTCAAAATATTTCCAAGAATAGTATGAGGCCAAACGAAATGCATAGGACGTAGTCGAAGTAAAACTCAAGAACCATATACCTCCGTAATTATGTCACATGAAGTTACTATCGCGCTAGTGTGCATCTGGCTGCGGTTAACTTCCTTGTTCCATAATACGACGGATGGCTGCAGTGCACAGCTGCCCCGCCAGATAATATAGGTTCCTAAACTTAACTTGGCCAAATCCGTGAAATATTTCCAAACAATTTTTTTTCCAAAATAAAGGAGAAGATGTTAGTCAAAATGCTTAGGGAGTGGTCCAAGTAGAATTCGAGAAACATATTTAACCATGATGCCGTTATCTAAAGTCATGCCTCGCCAGTATTTCTCTGGATGCAAACTCTCGATTCCGTAATACAAGAATAAATTACTTTTCGAACTTTCCTTGAATCAATCCATGAGGCATTTTCAACAATTACTGGGAAGGACAAGAAGAATTATCCAAGAGGCTAGCGAAGAAGAGTTTAGTCAAATCATATGAAAGATGGAACACAAAACAATCATGTCGAAAAAATCCTAGTTAGGCTGTTGATAGACAGAGTTAACCAAGACGGGGAAGAATAATGATAAGAATTTGTTCTTGCTCATCCGGTCATAATGAAGTGATTCGATTTAAGATACAGTATGATAACCATACACGTCTTACTGAAATTATGTTGCCAAAATTTTTGCCACACCAGTAAGCATAGCTGCAATAAACGATGGAGTCCATAACTTGGGTATACATCCTATAATTATGTTATCTAGATTTCCTACTACGCCAACTGGTATGGCTGCAAGAAAATCTAAATTCCATAACTAGGATAGTATATCCAACATCAGGCTCCATGTCTCTGTCGTGCTAGCTAGTTTGACTACGATAAATTCTAAACTCCATAAATAAAGTAGACATTTATCGTTCTCATCGTTCTCATCAAATATGTTTATCAGAATATTTTAACTCAATTCATAAAAACTGATTTAGATACAAAATCAAAGTCAACAACGAACAAACATCAAGATTCAAAATTCAACAACGAATCAAGAATAAGTAAATGGAATCTAGCGAAAATAGATTCCGAGGCAGGGTTTAGGAAAAGTTCTCAGGGGAAGTCCCAAAGGTACTATCTAGGTCAAGATTGAAAGTTCTTGAATATAATCTAAAATAAATCTCAACCTTGATATGAGATTGGTCATTCATATTCTCTCCTCAACCTAGATGATATATTAGTTCAACTTCTAGTTCCCTCTGAGCTCGATAAACTCATCCCAAAGAAGAATAAGGTTCGATACAGACAGATATTTCAAAAAATCAAGGCGAATGGAAACAAGTGAGAAAGATTTGAAAAGCTTTCGAAATAAGATTCCCGGGGATCATCTCTAGAATCTACCAAGAGTTCCTAATATGTGACTGAGTACCAAAATCCTAAAATATTCTATGACTCAACCTTAATCCTAGGGCAGGCTCGTAGTAGTACAGATAAGCTCAAGTACCACTACGACTTCGCATTAATTTGCAAAGACAGACCTGCATGGGCCACCACAAAAATGTGTCACGATCCGCACCCGGATATACGGGTACAAATACGTAGGCCACGCCCAGCCTATGCCGCAGTATCGGCGGTAGAGCACTGTCAAGTACCCGATACTAACTACAACATCTAAAGATCCATAACTATAAAGGTACTCGTATCACATCACAAAAACTAAGGAAGATAAGACAAAAAAATAATAACAATATCACTAGAACAACTGGAATCTACAAGGATAATATGAGACAAGAATAAAACAGAGGAAAACAATAACAAAACTAAATAAGTACCAGACCTAAAACTCCTGAGAAACAACTCACGATGAAGAATACCGAGAACCACCCCAGCTAGCAATATCCTTAGTCCAAAACTGAGGGCACAACTACTCTTAAAATATTGTCAACATATCCAGTCAAGATTGAACGAGCACAAATCTCAAATAACAGTTCAAGTTAGACGATATTAAAAATATAGCAGTAAATAGAGAGAATATACAAGAAATCATGAAATGTACATGTGATTATTATGGCAAGGTAAGCAGTAAATCTAGAGCTAGAACAAGGCAAGTAAAACTGATCATGGCATGTACAAGAATCAAGAATCACCTATCTAGGTGTGTGAGTACTAGCTACAATACGTGGTCGGCTTGGGAACTTGCACAATAGTAACAGGCCTGGCTAACCATACGTGGGGTGTATGATCAACACTCACAATCAATAGGTGCACAATGGGTACACAATAGGCTTTGACCACATATCTACACTAATACTCCCCATCCCCCGACTAGTATAGTGGATCCAACCATGACACATCATGACGCACGATTCTCTGAGAGGGTAGCTAGCCTTCGCAGGAATCGTGTATATACAATGCACAAGGAACAAGAAGGACTTGCACAATATATACCAAAGAATACCAGGAATAACATCTCATGACGGGATCCAGAGAAATACCAATCCGTGTGAACAATGTGTCAAGAGAACAAGGATATCTACACTAAATACAAGAAACATAGACGATATCATAAAATATAAATATTATCAGAGAATGTACTCGCCTGAAATCTGGTGAATATGTCAACTGTGTAATCTGGCTCAGAGTGAAATCACCGACCTAAGATGAGATATATATAAGCTAATTAGGGTTCAACTGTGTTAGGCATGATTATATTGTATAAGCTATGTGATCTAGGTCAATTTCAGTCCACTAAGTCAAACTAGGTCAAGGCAAGTCAAAGCAAGTCAATCTAGGTCAATCTAAGTAAAGGGTTGACTTACAGTTGACTTTTGGTCAACTGGTCAACCCTGGTCAACCCAAGGTTAACTCTAGGTCAAACTTGACTAACGTTGACTAACAGTTGACATTGGGTCAACTGGTCAACTCTGGTCCAGTTTTAGTCAATTTTAGGCTCCGGTTGACTTCTGGTTGACTTTTGGTCAAAATAGTCAACTTTGGTCAACCAAGGTCAAAACTAGTCTAACCTAGGTTAATGTTGACTCTACTTCGACGTTCAGTCAAAGCAGTCAACCATGGTCAAACAGGGTCAAGGCTAGTCTCTATAAACATCTACAGGGTCAACACATTCAATTTTAGGGATTGAAAAATTACTGAAATCGATAGATCTCAAAATACAAACAAAAAAGAAAGATTATAATAATAATAGGGTAAAAACCTACAGATGTTGTCTGATGGTGAAACAAACATCACCAACGTGTCCAGAATGATCAAATTAGCTAGGATAGCCTATCCATAAGTCTAATTTGGACACAGGGGCAAAGAGGTAATTTCGGGTCAAAACGGTATTCGTGTCGGACCCGCTTTGCACCGAAAAATATGCCAAAATAAAAGTCCTCGAAACCTAGCAAAATATATGTCCCGAATCTAGAATGACGATACGAACTCAACGGTATATTCGGAATTGGATTTCGATGACCCGATCTTCGATTGGTCCGTTGACCCGGATATTGGAATCCGATTTGCACGGAAATGCGTGTTGGAGCCAATGTCCACAAAAGTCAGCAAATTATATGTCAACGAGTCCAAAATGACGATACGAACTCAACGGTATGTCCAAAATTGGATTCCGATGAGCCGATCTCAAAATAACTCGTTGACCCGGATATTGGTATCAGACTTGTATCGAAATACGTGTCGGAACCAATGTCCACTAAAACCTAGCAAATTATATGTCAACGAGTCCAGAATGATGATATGAACTCAACGATATATTCAAAATTGGATTCCGATGAGCCGGCATCAAAAAGTCCCGTTGACCCGGACTGTGGGGCCTACGTTGCACCGAAATGCGTGCTAGGGCCCACGTCCTCCAAATGTAACAAACTTTATATGAAAACATGCCAAAACGATGCCACAAGTCTACTGGTTGTGTCAGAAATTGAATCTGGAGTCTCAGGTTCAAAAATAGAATTTATAGGTGCAAAATTAAGAATTCGGACAACCAACTTTGGCATCGAATTCGATCAACCAAACGTGCTCACAACGAAAAGAACTTAAGGGGTAGGAAGAGGGTTATACCAGATGTGCACAGGAACTGACGGCACACCAAATGGAGCTGCAATGATGAAGATACGATCCCGCGAAGTTGGCTCTACGAAACTGTCTAAAAACAGTTCAAATTAAAACCTCAACTTGGTGGCCAATTTTGATCCCTCAAACGACGAAATTAGCAGATGAAATTTGAGAAGGATGAAGGGATATATACCTAGATTGAGATGGAGCAAAGAAATCGCCGATCTAACGGTCGAATTTTTTAAAAAAATGCACGCGAAGTTGCTGCCTCGATACGTAAATTCTGACTTTTCAAAATCTCTCGTCACGTCGGGATTTCGACTCCGAAGTCGAGTCCTACGGTCGCCGGAGAGAGTGGGAACATGCCAAGGTGGAGCGCTGGAGGGTGCGCCCAGCCCACAGGCGGTCATGGGTGGCCGACGGCGGTGGCGGCACACGACGGCTGGCCGCGGCTGCTGCCGTACGCACTGCTGCTACTGCACACTGCTGCTGGTACTGCCACCTCGCTGCTGCTGCTGCTACCACGCACGGTGGCACACGGCGGGGCAACGACGGCGGTAAGATGGTGTTTGTGGTGGTAGTGGTGTTCATGGTAGTGGTGGTGTGTGGTGATAAAGATGGTGATGGTGTTGAGGATGTAATAAGAACCCATGAAGAAGAAGAAAATGGAGAAGGAGAAGAAAAATGAGAAGGAGAAGAAGAGGATGAAGAAGTGGACATAAAGAATGAAAGGAGGGGGTCGTATGATGATGGTGATGGAGGAGGGGTGGTGTTCGGCTGTGAGGTGGGGTGTGTTTGTATGTAATAAAGGAGGAAGAAAGGAAGAGAGAGAGAGAGAGAGAGAGAGAGAGAGAGAGAGAGAGAGAGATTATATGTGTGTATATAATATATAAAGAGGGAGAGAGAGAATGAGAGATATTATGAGAGGCAGAGAGAGAAAGAGAAAGTAGAGAGAGGGGGTGTCGGCCACATGGGGGGGGGGTGATACTGATGTGAGAGGGTGAAGTGTAGGTTGAGAGCGAGAGAATGAGTGTTATATATTATATATTATATATATATATATATATATATATAAGTGAGAGAAATAGATATTTGTAAAGAGGATAATATTTTTGAGTAGAGAAAAAAATAAGAAGGTATCAGTGGGATGTATAGGTAGACATGGTATGGTCACACCAATTTGGGTTGGGTGTTGGGTCAAGTTGGACAAGCTTGGGGCCAAGATTTAATTAAAATAATAATTTTAAACCAAATTAAATCATGGATGAGATGGGAGAACAAGGGAGATCAAATCGATGGCATGCAAGTGGCACGTGCATAGTTGACTCAAAACAGGCCAGGGACATATATTGGGTCGACTGGATTGGACCGATGTCGGGCCCGAAAATTAAGTTGGAAGTTAAGTCACGAATTACGGCAGACGATAAATTGGTCTAAACTGACCCAAAAGTTGCACGAAGCAAATGGAGCACAAGAGGACAAGTTTGAGTGGCACACAATATATCAACATGAAGATAATCTCGTCTACTACAAACTTCAAGAAGAAAGTTTCCAGAGACTGCCATCCCTGACGCTCTAGAAATCCAAGTCACGGTAGAGAGCATTTAATCAAATAATAATCAAATAATAATATCTATTGAAATTAATTGATTTAGAAAATTAAAAAAATAAGCCCTAAATTCAGGGGGCTTACAAAACCAAAAACTTTTATGAATTACATCGCTTTGTTTTCTCTACCTTGGTTTCCAAGATGGGATCTTTTGACGGGATCACGTTCTTTGAGATATCCGCGATGTATCATCTGCATTTTGGTGTTCCATTTTCTGTTCCCAAGACCTTTATGGCTTGGATGATCGGTTGCAGACGGGTGGGGGGTAACTTTTATACCCTATGTATTTGGCAACTATTTTTAAGAGATTTCAGATCAACCTTTCTCTCTGTCCTTTTTCTTCGTCATCGTCTGAGCTGACTAGATCTAGGAAGTATCCTCTGCCTCCACCTCCTCCCGGTGCTGCTTCTGTTGAGCCTCAGGCCGATCCAGATGCTTCTGCTCCTGTCGCTCTTGCTCCGGGCTTCGATCCCCAGTTTTACCAGTGCTTCGATGACTTTGTCACCCTCTCCGGGAAACGTCATTAGAGTTATGTAGATGCTGAGTTCCGACATACCTATCAGGCTCAGGTACTAAGGAACATCATTGCTGATCTAACTGGAGTCTGGCACAGCACCCCACTTCTTTCGTTCCGATGATTCATCATCCAGCATTCGATGGACCGAGGTTCGACGGCCTGACTACTTTCAGACACTTTGATCCGACTACAGCTTATTTAGACCCTCAGCCACCTGCTCCAGATGATGATGATGATGATGCTCATATGTGAGACGAGCATTCAGTTAGTGTTTTAAGTTTTTTTCTAGTGATGATGATCTATGTAGCTGCATTATGTATCAGTCCAAACTTTTTTAGTTTGACGTTTTTATTAGTAGTTTTTCTTTTAGCAGTCATAAACTCTTCTAGTTATGACGTTTATGGACTTATGATGTACTTTCTTCAGTTTTAGTTCATCAGCTTATTAGTTGGATTTATTAGTTTTATCCACTGCTACTGCTAGTTCTACTATCTTCATACTCGTATCTTGTGACTTGTATATTGGATGTTACTCTTTTTCTTTCCTTGTCTACATTATTGGCCTCATACATTATGGGGGAGCTACTCATTTTGTACATGACAAAGGGGGAGAAGAGTAATACCAAAATAAAATTTTAAATGAACAAGTCAGGTATATCATTTCAATGTTATATTTTAGCTATATTTCGCTATAGACTCAAGTTTTTCAATTATCAAAATAGGGGAGATTATTGCCCATTGCCTAATGGTCATACCTGATTTTGATAATCAACGACGACTTAGGTCGATACACAAAATATACGAACTACTAACATTTCAGGTCAGTGAAATCAAGGACATACTACATCTACAACTAGCATTCAAAGTCATCATCCAAAAGCTAATTGTTACAGAATCCTGATCGGTTATTTTTTTACATTTCTTCTATATTTTTATCTTTATTGAGTCTAGGATATAAAATATAAAATCGATCGGATATTACTGGCTTAGGTTAACTCAAGTCCATCTTTCCAAATAGGCTACCTAAATCTTAAAACCCTACATATCCAAAAAGCCCTAAACACCTATGCAATTTGGCCATTTAATTTGAGTTTCGAAATGATAGAATTCTGGCAGAACTCTGACCGAGTTCGATCCGAGTTCTGACCGAGTTCGGTCAACCTAAGTTTGAATTTTAGTTGCCTCCAAATCTGCATCCAACGTTCGTTTGCGAGATCTTAGCATCCGAATCTGCCTGAACTCTGCATGAGTTCGGTCAGGAAAAACACCCATAAATAGAGAAAGAATTTTCAATTCTAATCACTCATTCACTCTTCTCTCTATCTTTTATTCAAAGTGTTTTTCAGTGATCTAAAGCTTTCACATTTTACCTATACATCTCTTAGCCAAAGCAAGTAACATCGTATTCGATTTAGAGTCTTTGGTCTGTAGAGTTGTAAAGAGGTTACAAGTTCAGAAAATATCTCAGTTTTCGGAGTTGGTCGTGCGCTCGTCACCAAGCATGGTGTTGTAAAGTTGGTCGTGCACTTGTCACCAAGCACGGTGTTGTAAAGAGACAACAAGCTCTCATTTAGCTTGTAAATAGTGGATTAACAGCGGGCAAGAGTACTCGCGACTGGATTAGTCCTCTCAGAGGAAAACTATATATTCCGGAGTTCACTGAGTTTGATATTCTATCTCTTACTGTATTTATATTATTGTCCTTTTATCCCTTCCATAGATTATAACGGTTAAATTTTTAATTGGTAATTATTTTCGCTGCACTCACACACACTCTATTCACCCCCTCTAGAGTTGCTCAACGGTCCTACAGGGAAGGACGAGCCATGGCGGTATCCTAACTAGAAAAACTAGTCCAAGTTGTGACTTGACCCTTATAAATAATTAATTAGTTATTTATTAATATTATGACTTTTAGGAAATTCGGTTGTACCTAACTAGCCCGGACTGGACCCGAACCGAGCTAAAGCCCATGTAGGCAATTAGTGCATCCAAGGACCTATGTAGAGATATTTATGTATATACAAGTATTCTGTATTTATTTTTAGGAATCGACAAATATTTACTAAATATTAGTTATACATATAATATAGATATTATTAACATCAAAGGGAGTTTTAGGATATTTGTATGACTTTCTGGAGCCAAATAAATAGTGTGATGATAAGTTCACCAAAATTATTATATCTACTATTGGTTTATTTTTAGTTGTTATCATGATTATTATTATTATTATTATTATTATTATTATTATTATTATTATTATTATTATTATTATTATTACTATTATTATTATTATTATTAATGTTGTTGTTGTTATTAAAAAAATATTTATTATTAATGGTTATTTATTTCATTGTTAAATAAATTTACATATACATATATATATGTACATGTGTCTATAAATAGATTCTATACTAGATAATTATAATATTGAGAATTTATTTAGAATTTATGGAGATTTATTATATATAAACATATGTATGTTGTGATAAATATAAAAAAAAGAAATAAATAAAAAAAGAAAGAAAAAAAGAAAAAGAAAACCCCAGCCCAACTAAACTCGACTGTTCCCGAGCCCAGCATTCGACCCTGCTCTATATAACCCGAGAGAGAGAGAGAGAGAGAGAGAGGAGAGAGAGAGAGAGAGAGAGAGAAGAGAAGAAAATAAGCAAAACCCTAAACCTATCTCTGGCTATACGACCCCCAAGGCCTTCCCTGACCCCTGGGCGGCCACCTCGATCACTGTGCGCTGCCGAAGCACCGCTGGCGATCAGCCAAACCGTACGGACGGCAGCAGCCATCACACCAGTTTTAACAGCGGCCATCACTACTTCGTCGTCCAATTTCTCTGCGTATGCCAATTCATTTTACGGACCGTCTTCTCTGGTACGTTCACAACCTATTCTCTATAAAACCTTTTAATTAGTTTAAATTTAGAGGCTTTGGATCGTACGAAAATTTGAGGCGAAGTCGAAGAAAAATCTGTTAAAAATAGAGTATTTGAGCAGTTCATGAACCCCTGTTTACGTACAGATTCTCATCAACCTATTAACGATATTTGAAAAATGTTTGAAGAACCTTTTAGATCACATATAGGGTATCAAAACCTTTAAGGTAGATTTATTTTTCAACTACTGAACAGAAAGATATACGTTGTTGAAAATCAGAAAAAATCTTGTTTTCAAAAACTGAAAATTAGAAAATCTTCCCGATACGGCGTGCGCCCCGACAAACTGGCCGACGTGGTCGCAGCCAATGAGCATCGAAAGACGCGTATGGATATTGTCGACATATGGGATTCGACGAAACTCGATTTTGCTGTGTGTGTACGACGAAATCGAGACGTATCCGTCGAGATACCCCATATCGACCTCTTTGCAAACTAGCCCATAACTTTGTGTACGTTCGTCATATCGAGACAAAACTTACGCCAACATGACCGTTTCATTTTTCTGCTCCTGTATATCAAGTTTGGTCCAATGCTGAGAAGGTCGACCGGAATGCTATTTTGGCGGGTCGCTGTAGAAGCATGGAGAATAATAAAGAAAGATCCATGCGGCCAGGGTACCCCATGCGGCTCAGATAGCCCATGCGGCTCAAAGATTCATGCGACACGAGAGACTATGCGGCTCAAGACGTTCCATACGGCTCAGAAGAGAAGACACGTGGCTTGCAAACAGTTCTCCCCTCCGTCCTATACTGCATTAATTACTTTAACGGCTGACCGCTCTGACAAAACGATAGGCCTGACACAAAGAAGCAATTATGACTCTGTCATAATGACAGACTCCTGGGAAATCAAAGAAAATCTCTGGCACAACCCCCCGAGATCCAGAAAACGCCACGCAGCCTAGACACGTGGACAGTCATATGCGGCTCGAGCGGAGACTCCCCATGCGGCTCAGGCCGAAGTTGCCCTATGCGGCCCAGATCGAAACAGCCCTATGCGGTTCAAGAAGACCATCTCCATGCGGCTCATTACCCGTTATGTGGTCCAGATTATCATGTGGTTCGAAGATTCGGGGGCCACTCCCCAAGCTGCCCTGGCACGTGGCCAGGCTTATGCGGCTCAAACTTTATATGGCCCAATCCTTATGTGGCTCAGTGACTCCCAGGATACGTTTCATAAAGCCAATCAATTTCCCAGATTTACTGCAATCAAAGATTGGGTCAAATCCCAATAATCTGGGACACGTGGCAGGAGAATGAATTAAATTTATTCATTCAGATTTGCAGACATCAGCAAATCATCATCATGGAGATTTATTCCAATCAGTATTAATTACTGATAGGATTTGGTGCAATCTACACTAAATGGCCCAGATTCATCACACTCAAGATTAATGGCCCAGATTGATCAATCAACAGGCCACCGCCACTCTAAGGGGCAACCATTGCAAACCCTAAATGATTGCATTCCCTTCTTATAAATAGCAAGGTGTCTTTCCCTTGCAAGAGGACCCCTTTTCGAGATCAGAGAGCACGAGAATACTTGGAGAGAAAAAGCAGAGAGAGAGCAAAGAGAGCATTTCTTCAACGTCGAGCAATCTTCTGGAGTCAAGGCTGCATACCGATCGTCCAAGGAGTAAGGCAGAGCGGCCGTCGCTTTCCCGAGCCTCTATCGTCACCCCCAGAATCTAAAATAAACAATTGTACTTAGACTGCTGTACCTAGGTTTTCGTCCCTAGGCTTTTTTTGTACAAGCGAGTTTGTATTGTGAAGTAAAAGTCCAGTCCTCCGATAATTGTTCTGCTCTTTTATATTTCATGGCAAACACGATGGGGACAAACTTCTCTACGGCTGAGGAGTTGGTGACGCAGTCGGATGCAGCCAAGCTTGGCTCCACGCAACAGAAGATGGTCGTCCGTTTTGACCAACAGACGTTTGAAGAGATGCTCTCTGAAGGAGGTGCCGGCCCGATCCTGAAGCGAACCCGCACAAAGAAAGCTCGCTGCGAGTGGAGGCCAAAATCATTCGCTCCTCCACAAGCTCTGGACGGAGTACTCTCTGCTACCCAAGACGGCGAAGGTGACTCTCATACGGCTCTACTTTGAGCCGTAGAGAAATCTGCTGTACCCAAGTCCGGCAGAGGAAAGCACTATGATGTTGGACTTGCAGGGACAAAGAGCGACTCTATGTGCCCCAAGAAGAAGCCGAGCACTCCTGTGGCCAAATCTGCCAACCACATGCAGGAGGCTCATACGGGTGGATCTACCAGTCGCATGAAAAAAGTCTATGCGGCCAGATCATCCAGCCGCATAAAGAAAACTCATGCGGCTGAGATTTCCAGCCGCGTGAAGAAAGCCTATGCGGCTACGTCTGCCGGCCGCATGAAGATTGTTGAGGACGGCAGCATGACGCCTACCCCGCGCAGCTCTGTCTTCGACCGCCTGTCTTATGATCCTGATCTCTTGTGCTCCCAAGAAGATATGTTTGACTCTCTCCAGCATCACCTAGACTCTTCCTACTATATGCCTTTACACACTAGAGCGAAGAAGTCTAGGGCAGCGCGAGCTTGGCACGCTCGGTCCGCTGATCCTGTCTCTGATCATCTGAGCGTCCCGTATACCGTTGTGCGGGCCTCAGATGGGAAGTTGTACAGAACCACTCGAGTCCAGCCCCCGGTGGCCAACGGACAGAGAAGTGCACAAAAGTCTCCCAAAATCCAGGGGGCAAGCATGGTCGATCCAGACCAGTCTGACTTGCGTGAGGCCATCCTCCACAAACGCAAGGAAAGAGAAGACGCATCGGGGTGCAAAAAGTCCTTCCACGGACGCCACTGCACCTAAGTCATCATCAACTGCTGCTGCAATAATGCGACGGTACGAGAAGACCGGCAGTCCGTCTTTCAAAGACTGCAACAGCCGTCTTCATAAGACGAGGTACTTCCCGTCGTCTCCTGCAACTCCGCTCAGAAAGTCCCCACTGATGAAAGAAGGAGAATGACGAATGTCCCCAGCCCGAAGATTTTAACCACTTCTAAAAGGCTGTCGTCTAAACGGGTTGCTGGAACTGGGGGTAGCACTCCTCCGAACCTCCACAACAATCCGATGTTCCAAGAAGACGAGCCAGGGGAGACAACTCTCCCATCAGATGCAGCAAACCCCGACGTCCCCAAGGACGTCTACAACTTCCAAGACGAGGCGAACTCGGAAACTGGGGGTACCGTTCCTTCCGAGTCTGAACCAGAAGAGAACATACCCACATACCCCGATGACTTCTCACTACAGGGGTACGATTCGGAGGGCGCTTCCTCCACCGCTCCGTCCATCTCTCCTTACATGAAGACGGTATTTATAACAGACAGTAGCCAAGGAGGTTCCAGTGATCGCCAACGCATCGATAGTCTCGAAGCCATATTGCTTGCTTTGGTCAAGTCTGTAGACGAGATTAAAGCGGCCCTTCCAACTCTGCAAGGAGGGACACCTGGTCAAATAAGCACGGGTTCCGTGGTCAACGCAGACTCGAATTCGGCGGTACCGAATCTGGGCAACGATCCTCCTGAAACAACGGCCACCACCACCGTGGACGAAGCCCGCGAAGCAAGAAGAGAGGTCCAAGAGCTCCGAGCCATGTTTCACGCTCGAGAAAATTCTCAAGACCTCAGAATACGGCAACCATACCCTGCTGCATGGAGGGATGTCCCCTTCCCGCCAAGATATAAGCCGTTCAATATCAATCCTTATGATAGCAAGACCTCAGCAAGTCGGTACATCACTTACTTAGAGGTTACCACCGACCATCTGCCCCATGACGATGCCATTCTCACACGTTTATTCATCGGGGCATTGGAAGGGGTCGCCTTCGATTGGTATCGCAACCTGCCAGACAACTGCATCCACTCCTTCGCCGGCTTCAAGCGCATGTTCTTGGAGAGATTCTACGAAGTAGGACAGAAGATCACAATGTCCACCCTTATGGATGTCGTTCAAGGAGAGAGAGAGCTGACAAGAAACTATATCGAACGGTTTTGCCAACCCGCAATGAAGCTGCCGTCTGGAAATCTGGATTCCTCCTTGATTGAAATTTGCCAAAAGAGATTGCTCCCGACAATCAGTCTCTGGATGGGCGAAAGTCAATTCAAGGACTGAAAAACGTTCATCATCAGTGCCACCAGCGCCGAAGAACGATTGAAGAAGGCTCGCCAATTGGGATTACACATCTCGGACGGAGAGAACAAGGGCAAGCGTCCTAACACCAACAATGACAATGGAGGTAGCCCCTCCAACAATCGGGACAGCAGGGGAAAGCAGGCTATGGTGGCCGATACAGCAAAGAAACCTGAGCCAAAGCCGACAGACAAATAATGGCCGCAAATCACTTACTCCTTCGAAGACGGTCACGTCAAGCCTATCTTCGACATGCTCATACAAGGAGACAGAATTCAGCTTCCTCCACCAAGACGGGAACCTCGACCGGCAGACATAGAAAATCCAAAGTACTGCCACTACCACCGCTACGTCTACCATGCCATACACGACTGTTACCAACTAAAATGGTACATCCAAAACCTCATCGATTCGAACGCTCTGGCCATCGATTTCGAAGAGGTAACAGTGGCAGCCAATATGGTGTCAGTACAATTTGGCATCTTTCCTCCGACGAAAACTCAAGACGGTGCGGTCCTCATCCCTCTGGCGACAATAGAGATTGCTAATCTTCCACCTCCCCGAGATCAGGCTGCTGGTCTAGTGCCTCTCACCACATCATAAGGGGAGGTCATGTGGGTCCATCTAGACTTGGTATCAGAAGTGACTCAGCCCACAACATCTTCCACTTGCAAGAAGAAGAGTAGAAAAGTCAGATCTTGTCGTACAATCTCGGCAGATATCGAAGAAGCTACAGCCGTATTCACGCGGTCTGGGGCACAATCCCAACCTGTGGCTGACAATCCAGCTGAAGATCATCAGCCCGCTACAACTGATGTTCCGGGACCGGCTCAGCCTACGACGACCGACAAGCCTAGGCCGAGGGAGACTCTCTTTGACAAATCCCTCTGAAAAGAGGCATCACAAGGGCTGGAGAAGCCCTACAACTTCGACATTTTAGCCCAGTTGGCCAACACACCGGCCAAGTTGTCATTATACGAGCTTCTGAGACTCTCCAAGGATGTTCGTACGGCTTTGAGCGATGCACTCCAAAATGCCGACGCATACCTGGCTCAGGTCAACCTTATGGGAGAAAACCCGCCTGCAGATCTCCAAGACAGCGCCTGCACGGGAGCGATGCCCAATATTGTCTTCACTCCACAGGACATGCTCATCAAAACCAACCTGCATGATCGCCCGCTATACTACACTGGATACATCGGCGACGTAAAGGTGGATCGTATGCACATTGATCCTGGTTCTTCCATAAGCATTATCCCGAAGGGTCTGCTATATCATCTTCGCATCCCAATGCATCGTCTGACGCCTACAAGCACCGCTATCATCGGTTTCAATTCGGGCAGAAGCTAACCAATTGGAAAGATTCGTCTGAAGTGTCAAATTGGCGATCTCCAATCCGAAGTCACCTGCTACGTCATAGATGCAGACACTTCTTACAACATCCTCTTGGGGCGCCCGTGGATACACGATTATATGATCGTGCCTTCCACGCTGCACCAATGCTTCAAATATGTCGATAAACACGAATTTGTGAGGACAGAATTTGCTGATATCGATCCCTTCAAAGGGGTCGAATCCTACTACTCAGATTCCTGCCTATACAAAATGTCGAAGAAGCACCTTGATGAAAGAGATGTGCAAGCTCATACCGAGACAACCACAGGATCAGAAGAACCTCTGACAATCCATCTCCAAGCTCGCAAACCTGGCAAGTCTGCACCCCTTACCGCCACTCAGCTTAGGGACGCAATCAGCCTCTCAGCACAAGAAGAGCAGATGATAATTCGGCTGCCAAGGTCTGGCCAAATGCCAATACCCTCAACGGAGCCACTGACAATCAGGCTGCTGAGAGCCGGCCAGCCGCAGACGGAGAAGCTCAATCCTTCCGACAAGCCAATGACGATACGCCTTTCCAAGAAGGGTCGTCACCCCAATGCAAGGTCTGGAACGTCTAGCGAACCAACCACTCCCCGCCCAGCATCGAGTACCAAGCTGGGGGTCACTAGTCTGCCAACAACTCCACGCTCTGCTCCATCAGCTGAACCTCTGACGATCAAGCTGCCCAGGTCATCCTTTCAGTCTTTATTTACACAAGGGGTAGCCGAAGAGGAACCGGAGCTAGCCAAGTATACGGCTGCCCACACTGATGTTTCCTCCGCAGATGATGTAATCCCCCTAAAAAAGATACCTTACTTCATCAATAAAGGGCTATCTTTGAACTACCTCGAGCTTAATAAGCTTTGTACAATGTATGCTATAGAACACGGTATAGGCACTCACCTAGACACACAGGTGACAAATGTGTACACCACGATCCAGCTTACTCCAGTAGAAGATGCTTACCGCATAATCGAGGGAGGGGACCATCCAATCATCTTCGACCGGAAGGACGATCTGCACCCCTTCACCATAGAAGAAGTCGACCTTGGATCAGATGCCGGAAGACTGCCTCTGTATCTTTATAGTCCCCAATCCAAATATCTCATGCAGAAACAGGGGTATGATCTGGAGACGACGCCAGGCTTGAACTATGGCACTGGACGACGATTACCTTTGAAGCCACCAGTCCTGGCAGGCAAACCACGGGACTACCATAGCAAGACTCGATGTGGATTAGGGTATGTAACACCCACGACGAACCCCGAGAGTTCAGATGAAGAATGCGACTGGCATTCACATTCAATCGGGTCACCAACTTCTGACTCGAATACCAGCATCGGAGACCTATTCAGGCAAATCTTGTCAGTCAACATGGCATTCCCCGACGCTTATGAAGAAGACGAAGACATCCCTGAAATCCTCGAGCTAGAGCCGTGGGCCCAACAGTTAGATGCACAATGGGAAAAATGGTTCGAACTGAGAGAACCTCCTACTGAAGATGAGGTTACACAGGTCGACCTCGGCAACGAATCTTCTCCAAAACCAATCTTCGTCAGTAAAAGCCTAACAGACGAAGAGCGAGAATCGCTGCTGAAACTTGTCAAAGAATATATTGATGTGTTCGTCTGGAGCTATGAAGACATGCCAGGATTAAATCCCGATATTGCTCTTCATAAACTCAACATTCGGCCGAATGCAAAGCCAGTCAAGCAACAACAGCGATGCTTCTGCCCAGGCATCATGGACGCGATCGAAACCGAAGTCAACAAACTAATAGCCAGCGGCTTCATTCGTGAGGAGCAACATCCCATTACCAAAATAAGTCATATTACCGACGAAATTAGCGACGTTTTAAGAAAACGTCGCAGGGAAAAAACAATTTAGCGACGTTTTTTTATTACGTCGTAAAACGTCGTTATTAGCGACGGACAGCAACGTTCTGCGACGTATTTAAACTACGTTTGTGTTTTAAACAGATAACGTCGCGTATAAGTCGGTAAACGTCGCTAATATTAGTGATATTAGCGACGTTTACCGACGTATATGTTAATTCATCGCTAATATCACTTATACTAGCGACGTTTACCGACGTTTTTGTGTGACGTCGCTAACTTGTAAATATAGGTCAGGTTCGATTTTCATTCCTCCCATTATTTTCCCCCCAATTATTTTCCTTCCCCCCCGACCCCGAGCCGGCTTCCCCCACCCCCTCGGCCCCCGACCCCCACCGACCTTCGGTGACCGCCGCTCTCCTCCTCTGGAGACCGTCGACCCCCTCCTCCCCCTCCACCGCCGCTCCCCCTCAACCACCGCTCCCCCTCGCCGTTCGCCAGAGCCAGCTCCAGCCACCTCGACCGCCGCTCCCCCTCGTCGTCGTCGCTCCCCCTCGTCGTCACGGTCAGGTAAACCCTAACTCTAACCGGCTCGACACCTCAACACGAGCCTGTGCACGTTTCTTGTTTGGACACCTCGTGTCTAGTTTGCTAGACACGAGACACCCCCCTGACATATGTATAAACCTTGTGCACACATTAATTGATATGAATTTGGGTTTTTGATTCGAATTGAGGGTTCTTCACATATTTTCTGAAACTGTCCAGTTTGAGCATTTTCTAAAATCTTTTAAGTAAATTAAATTGTTAAATAATGTAGATTCATGATGTTTAAGATGTATACAATATCTGAGATGTTAGTTTACATGGCCGAGGTTCATGGAATGCAAGTTTGGGTTGTATTTATTCAAATTTGGGTTCGAAAAAGGGATTTTCTGATACATGTATTGTTCTTTGTGTTTTCAAGAGTAAAATTGATAATTAAGATGCTAATTCATATAATGTAATGTTATTTACTGTAGGACATTGAAACTGAGTAACTGCCCTCTATATTGTTCAGTCCCCTTTCTTAGTTGTTCAGTCGACTTCTAGGTAGGTAAAGGCCACTTCTTAGATGTATCATTTGATGGAAGGGAGAGGGGGCATAAGTGTTCAGTCCTTGTTCAACTTATGAACATGTATCAGTTCCAAAGTTACTAGTATCAGCCATAGTCAACCATAGTATCTTTTAGATTAGGATTTGAACCCATATTCAGTCAAACCCTTCTCATCCTTGTTCAGTCCTTGAACTTAAACCAATCCTTGAATGTGAAGTCTAGTATATATATTTGATTAGCTTTGTATATATATGTGTATCTCGATTTGTGTTTGGTTGCAGTGGTTAGGATTTAGTTATATATTGGGTTACCTAAGGGTTGAGTTCAGAGTTTAGAGTGGAGTGTGAAGAGGGAAAGTTAGTATGTGACATTGAGAGTTCACAAAGATGGTAGGGTGTATCAGATTTGATAAAAGAAGGGAGTGATGGCTATATATCGATTGTATCTATAAAGGTTGTATATATAAAGGATAGTATAGTGACTTATGGTAAGTTAAAGATTGTGGGTTCAGTCTAAGAAATTAGTCTTAGTGTGTAGAGTAGTATGTAGAGGAGTATGGCTACTAGTGATATATAGATATGTAGGTCCATGTGTATCTGTATCAGACTATCGCTATCGGTATCGAACTATCGCTATCGGTATCGGACTATCGCTATCGGTATCGAACTATCGGTATCGATCGAACTATCGGTATCGGACTATCGCTATCGGTATCGGACTATCGCTATCAGTATCGACCGTATATACGGTCTACCTAACCTATATACTGATACTAATTTGATACTCTCTGATATTAAGTACATCCGGCTTACTAGCTAGCGGATCCACCAGTTACATGATTATATACTAATTATGTTTATATAAAGTATGCATGTATAATAGTAGGTAATGATATGCAAAACTGAAAAGATAAATGCAATGCATGTATATAAAGTGTGTAGATAGTCAAACCCTTCTCATCCTTCTTTTATTTTATATTGACTTCCATGATATGACAGCTCCTCAAAAAAAAGAATCCTCTACTAGACATCGCACTCTCCTTTTCAGAACATCAACTAGTATTACTACCTTGATGTATATATAAAGTATGCATGTATAATAGTAGGTAATGATATGCAAAACTGAAAAGATAAATGCAATGCATGAATGAATGGATGAAAAGATAAATGCAATCCATCGGAAAAGCTTTGACACTTGCATATCATTCACTACCTTGATGTATCTATCTTACAGAATTATGGAACTGAATTACTATCTGCGGAATTGTACTTGGATGTACAACCATCATCCTGATGACATGTGCGGTGTGCGGGATGAATTCATAGAGGGTGTACACCAGTTCCTGCAGTTTGCCAAGGCGTTCCCTCAGTACATGGACGGTACCAAAATTAAGTGTCCGTGTGTGAGATGTCGCAACTTGAAATATCATCCAGAAGTGGATGTCACGTATCATTTGTACTCGAAGGGTTTCACGCCGAATTACTATCAGTGGAGCGAGCACGGAGAACTTGTATCTTTAGCATCGGAGTACGAGCCTTATGTGGATGTCCACAATAACGCTCTTTACGACGATGGGTTGGTGAACATGGTTTTTGACGCGGCCGGGCCTAGTTTCGATCCGGATGATCATGATGCACCTGAGGAGGCACCGAAGCCCAATGCTGCACAGTTCATGGAGTTGCTGGAGAATGCAAGGACTCCATTATATCCTGGTTGTGAGGATCATTCACCGTTGGAGGTGGTTACAAGATTGTTGAGCATCAAGTCCGATTTTAACATGTCGCAAGATTGCTACAACCGTATTATGGAGTTGCTTATAGAAATATTGCCTGAGGGTGCGAAGTTGCCTAAAGACTTCTACCGGTCTAAGAGGATGGTTAGATCGCTCTGGATGGGATATGAAAAAATCGATGCCTGTCGCAACGGGTGCATGTTGTACTACAAAGACGACAAGGATGAAGACGCCTGCAGATTTTGTGGTGTCGATCGCTACAGGAAGCCTACCTCTTCGATGCACTACTTGCCGTTGACGCCACGTTTGCAGCGGTTGTTTATGGTGAAGGAAACTGCAGAAAACATGAGTTGGCATAAGCAGAAGGAGTGTTGGATCACCCATCTGATGGAGAAGCATGGAAGCACTTTGATCGAGAGTATCCAGATTTTGCTTCTGATCCGCGTAATATTAGATTGGGTCTCTGCTCTGACGGTTTTACCCCATTCGGACTTTCGGGATCCCAGTATTCGTGTTGGCCTGTGATCGTCACCCCGTACAATCTACCGCCTTGGATGTGCATGAAGACTCCATATATGTTCCTCACCGTTATTATCCCAGGTCCAAACAATCCGAAAAGGAACATCGATGTTTATTTATAGCCATTGATTGATGAGTTGAATTAGCTGTGGGAAGTAGGTTCCAACACGTACGATGTATCTAGAAAACAAAATTTCCAGATGCGGGCAGCACTTATGTGGACCATCAACGACTTTCCGGCCTATGGAATGTTATCTGGATGGAGCACGCATGGTCGTCTTTCATGTCCGTGTTGCATGGACGACACTAAGGCTTTCCGTTTGAAACACGGAGGCAAACCGTGCTTCTTCGATTGTCATCGACAATTCCTGCCGAAGGATCATCCGTACCGGAGGAACAGGAATGCTTTTCGTGCTGGCGTTGTGGAGAAGGGTAATCCACCGACAAGGTGGTGCGGAGCCACGATATGGGAGGAGGTTAGAGATTTACCAAGTGCTATTGACCAGCCTGCTACGGGCTACAAGTGTGACGGATTTGGTCGCACTCATAACTGGACGAAGAGGAGTATATTCTGGGATCTGCCATACTGGAGCACCAATCTGATTAGACATAACCTTGATGTCATGCATATCGAGAAGAATGTGTTTGACAACATAATTAATACTGTAATGGACGTAAAGGGGAAGACGAAAGACAATCCTAAGGCTAGATTGGACTTGAAAGAAATATGTAGACGTCCTGCATTGCATTTGATAGAGGACGGGAGTGGGAAGTTGAAGCAGCCTAAGGCAATTTTCTCACTGGAGAAGGAGGATAAAGTGAGGCTTTGTAGGTGGATTCAAGGTCAGAAATTTCCAGATGGGTATGTTTCAAACTTGAGACGATGCGTCGACCTCAAGGAGAACAAACTGACAGGTATGAAGAGCTATGATTGTCACGTAATCATGGAACGGTTAATTCCGATTGCATTTCGGGAATTCTTACCGCAGGCAGTTTGGGATCCATTGACGGAGCTTAGCATATTCTTCAGGGACCTTTGTTCTAAGAAATTGCTCGTTGATCGTCTAGAAAAGCAAGAGAAGGACATTGCGGTAACACTGTGCAAGTTAGAGAGGGTGTTTCCTCCTGGATTCTTCGACTCTATGGAGCATTTGCCGATTCATCTTTCCTACGAGGCACGTGTTGGTGGACCCATCGAATATCGATGGATGTACCCGTTCGAGCGACATTTGAATCACCTAAAAAGAAAGGTAAAAAATAAGGCTCGGGTCGAGGGTTCTATTTGTGAAGCCTATATTCTCGAGGAGATTACAAATTTCTGCTCCACCTATTTCAAACCTCATGTTGCTACGAATAGAACGAGGGCTCCGAGAAACGACGACGGATATCAAGAATTTAATGATGGAATACTGAAAGTATTCAATGCGTCCGGAAAGCCTTCGGAGAAAATGAAGAAGAGATATTTGAATGACGAAGAGCTAAGGGCTGCTCAGTTGTATGTATTACTCAATTGCGACGAGGATGAAGTGGAGAAGCTAGAGGGGTAAGTAAGGAATAATGAGTTTATGTCATCTCAATGTAATAGTATAAGCTAATATTATTGTACTAATCGTTCTAATGCTTCGTTGTTTTCCAGCACATATAATGATGAGTTGAGGCTGGTTAGACCCTACCTAACAGACGAAGCATTAGAACAAGAAATGAGACGTCATTTTCCTTCTTGGTTGAGCGAATATGTAAGCAGCTCGGTAATATTTACTGGCCTCTTCTAATGCAACTGCGCAATAAATAACTTATTATCTCTTCTTTGATATTCAGGTCGATCGTCTAATTTCACCCGAGATTGAATTAATTAGAACTCTTGCCAAGGGACCAATTACTTTTGTTAAAACATGGCCAAGTTATTGTGTCAATGGCTTTCGGTTCAAGTCGACAAATGCTCCGATCAGAGACAGCTTCCTGGATCTTGATTCCACGAAGAACAGTTGTTTGTGTATCAAGTCTTCGAACTACAAAGACGTCGATCCAGGAAATGATTTCTTTGGCATCTTGCGAGAGATTGTGGAGTTGTCATATAATTATGGCAGAGAACCTGCAAAGATCGTGTTGTTCAAGTGTGAATGGTTCGATCCGAATCAAGGCTAAAAAATTGACAAGCATGGTCTTGTGGATATAAACTACAAGCGTAGATATCAAGGCTACGAACCGTTTGTCCTAGCAACTCAGGCTCAGCTCGTGTACTTCACAGCTTATCCGAGACGGGGAGCAACGAAGTCTGACTGGTAGGCAGTATGCAAGACTAAAGCTAGAGATACTTTTGATGTTGATGAAAAAGCTTACCAGGAGGACGAGCTACCTCCTGTAACCAATATTGTCGATGTGGACTCCACGGAAGTTACGCATTACACGACACATAATGTAGAAGATGTAGAATTATCCGAAGAGGAAGACGAAGCCGACGAAGGTGAAGACGAAAGTGAAGATGAGGAGGAAGAGGAAGATGAGGTCGAGGAAGACGAACAAGATGATTATTCTGAAGATGATTGAGAGAGATATACTTATCTGAACTTAGATGTTTCTTCTAGAATATATTATCTGGACTTAGATGTTTATTGTAGAATGTATCATCATATGTTACCTTGGTCATTATCTTTGTTGTACTGTCATATTTCTAGTCTCTATTATTTGTTGTACTTTCATATTTCTAGTCTCTATTATTTGTTGTACTTTCATATTTCTAGTCTCTATTATTTCTTGTACTATCATATACTGTTATCAGGTAGGGCAGGTCATCGCGGAGCGTTACGAGGGACACAACGAGGACATGATCCTCCAGTACTTCCTACAGGTACTGCTAGAGGACGGAGTTTTCCTTCGGTACCTCCTACTGGTACCGGCTCTGGATCTTCGTCGCCGATTACTCCTCCATATCGGACAGTAGCTGGGCCTGCTGGGACGACATCACGTGGCATATCTCCTGGGACGAGTAGTTCTAGGCCTGTTGAGAGTGCTCGCCCGTCTAGCGTTCCTGATGCTGATACGACGATGGAGACGGATGAGCAGATGGCGGAGGCTACGCCGACGGCCGAGGAGGATGTGCCGACGGCCGACCAGCATCATGCAGATCCTCCTTGCGCACCTCCGGAGGAGAGGAGGACGGAGATCTGGGCCGACGGTACAAAGTAGGTATTTTGGTTTATGATTTTTTTTTCTATTTTTATCATAAATTAACTTTTTTCATGAATATAATATGTCTGTATAGATATCATCCTCCAGGGGTACAGAGACGCCTAGGCGATATGCTGAGGCATAATTATGGTGGTCCCTGGATTAACTACTCTGATGCTCCAGACGAAAGGAAGAACTACTGGTTTACACGCTTCAAGGTTAAAATAGATTTGTTTTTAACATGAATCATTTAATTTATGCATATTATATATAACTGATAAATATTTGGTTTCGTACTGTTCTAGGATATGTTTTACTATCCACCGCACCGGGCCGAGCTGAACGAGGGGATGTTTCCTTCCGTCGCTGCTAAGCTGATCCGCGACTCTATTAATGATCAGAAGGAACGTGATCGTGCCGGAAAGCCGATCAAAGGTTGGATCACCCCTGATCAGTGGAATGGGATGAAGGCTCGATTCAACGAGCCAAGGTACAAGGAGAAGTCGGAGAAGGCTAAGGCGGCTAGGCAACATGCCTCGAAGTGGTGCGGTGGGTCGATTCCGATGACGGAACATTTCCGTCGTCTGGTATGTCTTTCTCTTTTAGAAATATTATTTTAATACAAATCCGATAAATTATTACTAAGATAATATATTTAATTACAGGTAAGGAAGGTCGGTAACGCCGACATGGTGACCGTCTTCCTGGCCACCCATCGGAAGGGCGGAGTCCTTATTGACGAGAGGGCCGAGCAGACCTATGTAAGTATTACAATACGTTATCTTAATTTAATACTTCGTGTCAATTTTAATATAACTTAGTAAATATGATGCAAATAAATATTCATGAAGTTAGTAAAAATAAGTACATTAATTAGAAATTAGAAATCATAGAGTACTATCCATACTTTCTAGGCCGAGTATCAGAGGCTGCGGGAACGGGCGACTGCTAGTGCACCTGATGCAGGAGTGGCCGGTACTTCCTCGCAGCCCACTCAAGCTCTGTCGGAGGACGAGCTGTGGATGACCGCCGCTGGTGGCCTCCATAGGGGTACGTACTACGGTACGGGATCCTATGGCGCCCTAGTTGCGACCCAGTCCTCTAGGACATCTCCTGCTAGTGTGCATGGTCCACAGCCGTCCCAGGAGTCTGCCCGAGTCCACCAGATGATGGAGTCTCTCCGTGACGACCTGCTACGACGGATCGAGCAGCTGTCTCAGCACCCTACGGACGATCCTGCGCTGATAGCACGATTGGATACGCTCGACCGCGGCATTATGGGGCTCGTGGAGACGACTGAGAGGACAGAGCGCACCGTTGGAGGGTTAGAGCGCACGGTGACGGAGTTGCAGACAGGACAGGTGACCATGGCCGAGACGGTGAGATTGGCGCAGGATTCGATGGTCCAGAGCAGTGGTAGAATGTTATCTATCATGGATTCATACAACCAGCGACTTACAGCGTTGGAGCATGCTGGTACTCTGGGTGCGCCTTCATCGTCGTCGACTCCGCCGCCTCCACCGCCTTCTTCTTCGACACCGACTCCACCGACGTCACAGCCTGGCGCTCCATCTGTATCGATTTCACTTGCGGAGTATGAGGAGTTGTTATCCCTTCGTCGCGGCGGTGCCCCTCCTGCACCAGATCACTAGTAGTCCTAGTTAGGACTTTTGTTTGTGTTTGTATCATCATATGTTTGTGACTTATGATTGGATGTTTGGATTTGGATGTTAATTGTGTTTGTATCGATTTGACTTGTGACTTGTTTGGATTGGATGTTTGGATTGGATGTTAATTCCTTCGTCGATAAATGTTAATTGTGTTTGGATTGGATGTTAATTAACTTAGATTAAAGCTATATGTGTAGCATCTTGAATTGTGAGTGGGGGTTTGAATGTGCTGTGATTTGGAATTGTGAGTGGGGATTTGAATGTGTACCTATATGTGTAGCATCTTGAATTGTGAGTGGTAATATAGAATCTGTGTTTTATTTTTTTTTATTTTTTTTATAATTTTAGCGACGTTTAGCGACGCTTACTGACGTTTATCGACGTCAGTTTCCGACGTTTACCGACGAGAAGCTGCAAAAAATACATTTTTCCGACATTTTTCTGACATTTACCGACGACTAACTGCAAAAAAAGTACAGGTCTCCGACGCTTTTCCGACGTTTACCGACGACTAGCTGCAAAAAAATGTACAGGTCTCCGACGTCTAGCGACTACATTCACGTCGCTATATTACCGACGAAACGACGGTAGACGTCGGGAATTATTCCAGGACTACACCGACGTGTAGCGACTACATATACATCGCTAATATACCGCCGACACGACGGCAGACGTCGAGAACTCACCGACGTACAGTTACGTCGCTGGATGTCGGTAATTGCGACGTTCAGCGACGTTTTTGTAATCAGCGACTAAGGAAACGGCGACAAAACTTAAACGTCGGTAATTGCGTCGGTGCTTCATATTAGCGACGGATTTTATTGTTTTAGCGACGTTTTTGGGCGTCGCTAAAACCACTTATTTTGGTAGTGTCCTGACTGGGTCGCCAACATAGTACCCGTCCTCAAGAAGAATGGAAAGATTCGAATCTGTATCGACTTCCGCAATCTGAACGAGGCATGCCCCAAAGATGAATTCTCCCTCCCTATCACAGACATCATGATTGACAACACCTGCGGCTTCAAACATATGTCATTCATGGATGGTTTCTCGGGGTACAACCAAATCAAGATGTCCCCTGACGACGAAAAGCATACATCATTTTGAACACCGATTGGCACATACTGTTACACAGTCATGTCTTTCGGTTTGAAGAATGCCGGTGCCACATATCAAAGAGCCATGAGTATCATCTTCAGAGACCACTTACGCAAGACAGTGGAGTGCTATGTTGATGATATCGTCGTCAAGAGTCGCTGTAAGGGAGATTATCTCCAGGATTTGAGGACGGTATTCGACCTGATGCGAGCGCACAATTTGAAAATGAACCCTACAAAGTCCTTCCTGGGCGTATCCAGCGGGAAGTTCTTAGGTTTCATCTTTACCGCCCAGGGTATCCATGTAGACCCTGAGAAGACAAAAGCAATCATGGAGATGGGTCCCCCGAGAAATCTCCGCGAACTCAGAGGCCTTCAAGGGAGGCTAGCTTACATCAGGAGGTTTATTTCTAACCTCTCCGGGCGATGTCGACTATTCACCCACCTCATGAAGAAAGGCATCTCATTCGTATGGGACGAAGAATGTCAGCGGGCCTTCGACAACATCGAAGAATATTTGTCGAACCCTCCAGTCCTGGTGGCCCCGGTTGCTGGAAAACCATTCCTGCTCTACGTACAAGCAATAGAACATTCCCTCGGGGCTCTACTGGCACAAAACAACGATGCAGGCCATGAGCAAGCCATATATTACCTCAGTAGAATGATGATTGGGCCAGAACACCGATACACCGCTATGGAGAAGGAATGTTTTGCCCTGGTGTTTGCCATCCAGAAGACGCGACATTATGTCATGGGACAAACCATACATGTGATCTTACGAGTCAACCCTCTCAGAGTCCTTTTGACTAAACCAGGGGCGCTCAGCTCTCGCCTCGTTACATGGACAATATTGCTATCCCCTTATCATATGATCTTCGTCCCGCAAAACGCTGTCAAAGGTCAAGCCCTGGCAGACTTTTTGGCAGCCCACCCGGGTTCGGAGTCCTCCAAAATATATGAAGAGATCCCAGATGAGGTTGCCGACTCGCATGCAACCTCTCACGATGATATATGGCGAATGTTCTTCGACGGTGCTTCGAAAACTGGACCCAAGGGCAACATCGTCGTCGAAGTCGTGGTGGTACTAGTCTCCCCTTCCAGATTGGTGATTAACCGTGCTTATTATCTCACAGAACCCTGTTCTAACAATGTGGCTGAGTACAACGCTTTGGTCATTGGCCTCCAACTTGCAAGGGAGCTGGAGGTAGAATATCTTGAAGCATATGGCGATTCTCAGCTAATCGTCAATCAGATCCGGGGCTCATACGAAGTCTGCCACGAAGACATGATCCCCTATCACCAAATAGCGATCGACATCATCTCGTCGTTTGAGGGGTTCTTCATTGAGCACGTTCCCTGACTCCGAAATATCGAAGCCGATGCCTTAGCAGGTCTAGCCGCTTCCCTAGCAGTGCCAAATCATACTCATCAATCGGTGGATGTGATAGGCCACAAACTGGTCTGTCTAAAGAATAACGTTCAACTCATGGTGAGTTATTTCGCCCAGACGATTGACGATGTCCCAGACTGGAGACAACCATTCATTGACTTCGTCGTCTACGATATCCTCCGTGAGAACCCAAAGAAAGCCACCTCCATCAGACGACGTTCTCTCAGATTCTTCTACGATACAGAGACGAAAATGTTGTATCGACGATCCTATGATGGATTATTGCTTCGGTGTCTATCGAACGTAGAAGCCAAAGAAGACGTACGAGAAGCTCATGACGGTGTTTGCGGGGCCCATCAGCCTGGCCCTAAATTGCAAGACCGTCTTCGACGAATGGGCTACTACTGGCCCATGATGGTTGCGGATGCAATAGACTATGCTAGAAAGTACAAAGCCTGCCAAGTCTACGCAGACTTCATTCACCAACCATCCGAATTTCTACATCCAACAGTAGCATCCTGGCCATTCGAAGCATGGGGGATGGATATTATTGGTCCAATCACCCCACTTTCCTCCCGAGGACATCGCTTCATACTCGCAATCACAGACTACTTCTCCAAATGGGCGGAAGCTGTCCCGCTTGCAGAAGTCAAAACTTCGAACGTGATCAGCTTCCTCAAGCATCACGTCATCTACCGCTTTGGACTGCCCCGAAGGATCATCCACGATAATGGTCAGCAGTTTGTAAGCCACGCCTTCTATCAGTTTTGCGATAAGCACCGCATCCAAAATTTTGCTTCGACACCATACAACCCAGCGGCGAACGGGTTGGCAGAGGCATTCAACAAAACAATCATCAAACTCCTCAAGAAGTTTGTCTCTTCCAACAAACGCGACTGGAACGAGAAGCTTGGTGAATGTTTATGGACGTACCGTACTACAGTCCGAACAGCTACCGGGAATACACCATTCTCCCTGGTGTACGGGAGTGAGACAGTTCTCCCATTAGAGACACAAATACCCTCACTCCGCATCGCCCTCACTTATCAATTAACGACGGATGATAACTACCGACACCGACTACAAGAGTTGGAGTCCTTAGATGAAAAGTGCCTCCTAGCTCAGCAAAGGATCGAACTATACCAAGCACGCATCTCCGGAGCCTTCAACAAGAAGGTCAAGATCAGAACATTCCAGGTGGGCGTTCTCGTTCTGGCAGTCCGGAGGTCGATGGTCATAACTCACAAGACCGTCGGCAAGTTTCTGCCAAAATGGAAAGGCCCATTTATCATCGAGGCTGTATTCTCCAACGGTGCTTACCGCCTCGCAAAACAGAATGGGGATTTGCTCATGTTGCCCGTCAACGGCAAGCTCCTGAAGAAATATTATGTCTAAACGACATTTTCTAGATCATTGAGTCATGTGCCCGCTAGTGCCGCTAAACTTACCCTCATAATTTTCCAGATTTTTGAGTCATATGCCCGCTGGTACCGCTGAACTCACCCTCACAATTTTCCAGATTTTTGAGTCACGTACCCGTTGGTACCACTGAACTCACCCTCACAATTTTCCAGATTTTTGAGTCACGTACCCGCTGGTACAGCTGAACTCACACTCACCATTCTCCAGATTTTCGAGTCATGTACCCTCTCGTGCCGCTGAACTCACATCTACAACATCCCAGATTATCGAGTCATGTACCCGCTGGTGCCACTGAACTCACACTTTCACAATATCGAGTCATGTACCCGCTGGTGCCTCTGAACTCACATTCCGGTCACTCTTTCAGATAGTAAGTCATGTATGATCATACCTCTGAACTTTCTTCCCGGAAGAGATCCCCCCTCATGATCTAATACCCGCACTCCCAGTGCACAAAAAGGGTAATCGATCCACAAATTGCCAAAACGGCCATGTCCTCATTACCTCTGAGTCGTTCCACTCCCGCCAAAAATAAATCACCCCCTACATAGAACTTCTACGTCCACATTACCTCTGAGTCATTCTATGTACCCCCTCTTCATTGAGCCCACTCCTGCCATGTCCTCATTACCTCTGAGTGGGAAGGCTCCGTAGAAGAAACCTTCATACTTGCCATGTCCTCATTACCTCTGAGCAAGTATGTCGATTCCCTTTCAACCTATTATCTGTACCCACAACCGGAGTACGACAAGGATAAGAGGTCCACAAATGTCCTCTGCTGACCACAAATATCCTCCGTGAATTTACTCCTGCCATGTCCTCATTACCTCTGAGTAGGAAGATTCCACGATAAAACCCTCATGCTTGCCATGTCCTCATTACCTCTGAGTAAATATGTTGGTTCCCTTTCATCCTATTATCCGTATCCTAAGCTAGGGTACGCCAAGGATAATAGGCCCACAAATATCCTCTGCTAAGTTTCTTAGCACAAGCCCACCATCTCATCATGCCCCGGGAGCCCAGTTGCTCTACGGTATTCTTTTTCCCGATACCGAGAGCACCCATAACCACTTTGCCATGGCTGTTCCAGATATCCTAACCAAACTTGTTATCCGTACATAAAACCAAGGTATGCCATGGATGACGAGTCCATAAACAAGTCCCCCGCACGGGGCAAACACCACCATCATATCACAGGCACAACAAGCAATACGAATGAAGGGTAGAATGGAAATTACTCTTTATTTGAAGGAAGAAAAAAGCATTACATGTTTCGGGACCACGTCCCTATCAAAACGAAAAAAAAGAAAAAAAGAAGACAAAAGAGGAAAAGGCCGACTATAGCTCGGCATTACACAATTCCAAAAGACGATTCTTCACTAAGATGGTCTCCTGTTCGAGTCGCTGTTTAACTCGACACTCAGCCTCCCGGGATAACAGCTCTTCATCATCCAATCCCATGAGCTCCTGCCAGTCATCTTCCAACTTCTTCAGGGCAACTTCCAGGTCAGTCGAAGCTCGATTGACTCTGTCAGCCTCCTGAATAATCAGCTTCTTATCAATACGGGCAGCCTCAAGTTCAGACTCCAAGAAAGTTAGCTTCCTCGGAAGCTCAAGGATCTGCTCTCGCGTGTCAGTGATCCCATGGGAGGCAGCCGCATCCCGAGCCATGACATCTTCGCCCGCGTAGCTTAATTGATCATATCGATTAGACAGATCGCGAAGGTCCTTCAGTACGGTCGGCCTGGTTTTATCCCGAGCAGCCCTTGTCTTCTCTATAGTAGCGGTGAGAGAATCACGCTCCCGATCTATAACCACAGACAAATCAGACTGCCGCAGCACCTGTAGCTGGGCCACCAGCTACTCAGTCTCCAATAACTTCGCCTCCAGGAGCGCAGCCAGCCCCGCACCACCAAGAAGAGTCTTAAGGATATCAATTTGACCTTGGGCGCATTGCCGGGACAAGACGAAAGAGGTCCCTCTTTCTACAGCAGCCGTTATTCCCTTCCTCAAGTGACGGTGAAAGTTGTCAACTATGTCCTGTAACGCGTCATCCAAGACCTCTGTAGAGGACGGCGTCAGAGGAAGCGTGGTCGGCAATATCGGAGGAGTAATGCTAGAACTTGCCACCATGGGGATAGAATCTGAACAGAACGATGCACGGATAACGGATAACTCTTCCTCCGCCACCCGAAGAGCCTGGATACTCGGTAGGGCAGAGAGGTCGACTCTCGGAGCCACCCAAGCAGAAGAAGATGAAAGGACCATCGTCCCCTGCCCTGGCCGTCCCATCACCCGACTTTCCAAACTCGAGCCCACGGGAGGCCCCTCAAGACGAGCCGGAAGAGGAGGAAGTACGCTCCTCTCCACCGGTGCCCCTTCGGTATAGTTCGTCTCAATAGTGTCCATCCTCAGCACTGGAGAGGCCGGACCTGTATGCCCAGAACAATGATCAGTCGACGTGACCTGAAGGATGTGATGATAGAGCAGATAGGCCTCCTCGCAGGATAAGATTCAGCTTATCTTACCAGGAGAGGAACATGGAGGCTGCAGCTCGTACGTAGCTGACATAACCTCCTTACCCGCAACCTCCAAGATAGATTCAGCAGGTTCCTCTATCCCAGCCACCCTGGAGGGAAGTACGACGTGATCAACGTCATCTTGATGAAATTCAGCAGTTTCAGGGACAGGTTCATTAAAATGCCCGTCATCCCGGGTCACCACCTCGGCATCTTGAGACTCTTCTTCTTTTTTTGACACCTACAAGAAGGAAGAAAGATGATTAAAATCGAAGCTAGAAGGAAAGAAGGAAGGAAGAGTCGGGAGTGGCTTGGTTACCTCTGACGCGGGGTTAATTTCTTCTCCGCTTTCTCTTATAGTTAGCTGACGGTGTCTGGTCGCAACCAACTTTCGAAAACGAGAAATACTGCCAACAGGAGAAACTTGCCTGCTACGCTTTGGAGTAGGGCCAGCCGCAACGGGTGACTGATCCTCCAACATCTCATCTGACAAAATAGGTGGCCGATCCACCTCTACGTCTGCCACCGGAAGGATAGAGTCATCTCCATCATGCTCGTTGCCTTCATCATCCTCAGCAGCGGAATCCAAATCTGGCACTTTGACTCTAGTCTTTTTCTTCTTGGCCCTTTGAGATCCTTCCTCCAGGCCGGTACCAACAATAAAACTGGCACCCGGGTTAAAACCGACCGGGGGTTTGTTCGCCATGACATGATACAAAGCCGCCATGTACAAGATCTCCACTGACGCCTTAATGGCAAGGACCGAGAAAATGGTACGGGTATGGAATGTATCATAGTATTGCCAAGCCCTGATACCATCAAGAAGGCTACCTTCAAAACCCAAACAGGAGCTGGGACTGTCTAGACAAAGTTGGCTGTATCCAAACTGCCGGGCAAACCTGCTAGGCAGATAAGGCTCCAGAAAAACAGTATTGCGGTTACGATACACCAGACGTGCGGGGCGGATGTTACGCAGCCACAGGAGCATCTGGCCGTCCAGAAGTTGAGGGGGCACAATACCGTCAAGATGTACAGCCTCTATGTCCTTAGCAGTAAAACGAGGGACGGATACGAAAATATGGTACATATCTGCCCTCGCCAATGCCATCCGACAAGCCCGCATGGTCTCATACTCCCAAGGCTCATCACGATAACGGAAGATAAATGCGTCATCATAAGTTACACCGTCTTCAGAGCCCGGTCTCATCAAAGACGGATAATGCATCAACAGCCACCCCATCAAATAGTGATAGGGCAACTCAGTCCGTTCAAAATCCTTGGTCACGTCGCGAGCGATAACCTTAGATGTGAAGGTGCGAAGGCAACGATGTATGTTGCACACCATGGCCGGGAGGAGAGCTAGCCTGATTCGTAAAACTAACTTCACAGCCGGAAGGATGAAGTTACGACTGATTCTCTCGATAGAACCAGCCCCTCCAGAGACTACATAATTTCGCAGCCATATCATCAAAAACCCCGTCAGGAGTGCCTTCTCTGACAGCTCTTGGGTATCCTGGTAAAAATAACCAAAAGAGTCGGTCTTACTCCTGAATCTGTCACTGGTGGTGGCCACCCTCTTAGCCGACGACACCAAATCTTTAACCGCCTCCCGGGATTGAGGACGACGGGAGGTAACTCGACCTGAGGCATCCGCCGGAAAGAGATAGTACACCCAGTCCTTGGTGTGGGGGGCATTCCCTTTCGAGTTGCTATCCTTTCGGGCTATCTGATGACATGTGCTATAGTGGCACAATATCTCTTGGTAAAGAGCCACGAAGCCGGGATACCGTCTTTCCAAATTTTTGAACTCCTCATTAGTGGAAGTATACGCCTCAAAAGCTTTGTTCCCCCAAGAAAGCTTGGAGACCGCATGCATTTCATGGAGCGCAAGCCCCATTTCCCCTACGGGTGTATAGAAGGTTCCCGTACGGCAGTTATACATCTCCAGCAGAGACATGAACAACTTCTTGTTTATGGACAAGCCATGGCTGGTGCCTCGAATAGCATGGTAAAGGCCAATCTCACACAAAAAGGCCTCATACTTCTGCAAGATCCACATAGACAGATTGGTCCACGAGGGAATAGGATGTATCCAACTAGGGAGCATCAACCGGCCAATGGGGTATGAGCCCTTCCGAGCAAGTTGATTTATAAAAGTGTCGACGGTAGAAAATAATGGGAAGTGTCGCTCCATTTGGGGAAAGCGGATCGCCATCCCGTTAGAGACAAAACTCCAATTCTCCGACACCTCCAGAACATGACTGTTCTCCACAGTCAAGGCCTCTCCAAAAAAGAACGCAGGCTTCAAATATTCTCCTTCGAATTTCCCGGAGTTCATCATAGCGTTAAGGAAATGGAAAGGCTGGTTCTTAATGGCATTCAGTCTAGCCGAAGGTTCGTCACTCGGAAACTGATCCGTCATATGCTGAACAATATGGTCGTACCTATAACCCAGAGCAGCTTGGGCACTACCTACCAGGAGTTCTCCAGCAGCATTTACCGGCAGATTTACTGAAAAGAAGACAGAGAAAGATAAGTTAAAAAGATGGATAAAAAGAAATGATTGGGTGCTTCCAAGCCTCATGCGGCTCAAGAAAACATCCATGCGGTTCCAACTTAATGAAGCCTTATGCGGCTCCAACTTAACGAAGCCTCATGCGGCTCAAGACTCAGAAGAACACTTATACGGCTCCGTTCAGTGAAAGTCCATACGGCTCAGCGTTGCTTATGCGGCTTCGTCGGCAAAGTACGTATGCGAACATAGTAGCTATTCTTATGCGGCTCGTAGCCCAGCCATAGGACGAACATGAAGCTCATAAAAGCTCATGCATAAAATATGCGACGTAGCCATAGCAGTTAGGGTTCTTTAACTCATACAATGTCCTTACCAATAATGGGGGGATGAATGTCTGGATGAACATTGGGTGCGACGACAAAGAGGCCGCCTTCTTGCCTTTCGCTGTTACAATCGACGAAGAGGCCGCCTTCTTGCCCTTTGCTGCCACGGTCTTCTTGGGAGCCATTAGTTATCGGAGAAGAAAAGGACGATCGGGATAGGGAAAATTTGAAGAAAAAGAGAAAGTAAAGAAGCCCTTTCTCTCTCCAAACTCCTCTTATTTATAGGAGGACGAGAGAAGGAGGACACGACTAGTAACCGCCTCGTAAAAGGCAAAACCAACTCCTCGAATTTCGTTCCCGAGATTCATCCAGGGCATAAAATCCAAAAGAATTAATGAACCGGCCCTTGAAATTTTCCTCTAAAGACGGCACTGAAACGAATTAGGAGACAATTAAAGACCCTCACACGTGGCAAGAAGCTATACGGCTCGAAAGTCACCGCTGCTAAGCCGGCCATGTGGCTGAAACAACTCTGCGGCTCGAAAGTTCATGCGGCTGAAACTTCCATGCGGCCAAGACATCTATGCGGCTAGGACTTTATATGCGGCAGAAGAGCTTGCACACAGCCATGCTTCTTATTCAAAGTATTTTAATTTTGCAAATTAAAAACTTTGAAGGAGGTCTGTAGAAGCATGGAGAATAATAAAGAAAGATCCATGCGGCCAGGAAACCCCATGCGGCTCAGATAGCCCATGCGGCTCAAAGATTCATGCGGCACGAGAGACTATGCAGCTCAAGACGTTCCATGCGGCTCAGAAGAGAAGACACGTGGCTTGCAAACAGTTCTTCCCTCCGCCCTATACTGTATTAATTACTTTGACGGCTGACCGCTCTGACAAAACGACAGGCCTGACACAAAGAGGCAATTATGACTCTGTCATAATGACAGACTCCTAGGAAATCAAAGAAAATCTCTGGCACAACCCCCCGAGATCCAGAAAACGCAACGCAGCCTAGACACGTGGACAGTCATACGCTGCTCGAGCGAAGACTCCCTATACGGCTCAGGCTGAAGTTGTCCTATGCGGCCCAGATCGAAACAGCCCTATGCGGCTCAAGAGGACCATCTCCATGCGGCTCACTACCCATTATGTGGTCCAGATTATCATGCGGTTCGAAGATTCGGGGGCCACTCCCCAAGCTGCCCTGACACGTGGTCGGGCTTATGCGGCTCAAACTTTATGCGGCCCAATCCTTATGCGGCTCAGTGACTCCCAGGACACGTGTCATAAAGCCAATTAATTTCCCAAATTTATTGTAATCAAAGATTGGGTCAAATCCTAATAATCTGGGACACGTGGCAGGAGAATGAATTAAATTTATTCATTCAGATTCGCAGACATCAGCAAATCATCATCATGGAGATTTATTCCAATCAGTATTAATTACTGATAGGATTTGGTGCAATCTACACTAAATGGCCCAGATTCATCACACTCAAGATTAATGGCCAGATTGATCAATCAACAGGCCGCCGCCACTCTAAGGGGCAATCATTGCAAACCCTAAATAATTGCATTCCCTTCTTATAAATAGCAAGGTGCCATTCCCTTGCAAGAGGACCCCTTTTCGAGATCAGAGAGCACGAGAATACTTAGAGAGAAAAAGCAGAGAGAGAGCAAAGAGAACATTTCTTTAATGCCGAGCAATCTTCTGGAGTCAAGGCTGCATACCGATCGTCCAAGGAGTAAGGCAGAGCGGCCGTCGCTTTCCCGAGCCTCTATCGTCACCCCCCAGAATCTAAAATAAACAATTGTACTTAGACTGCTGTACCTAGGTTTTCGTCCCTAGGCTTTTTTTGTACAAGCGAGTTTGTATTGTGAAGTAAAAGTCCAGTCCTCCGATAATTGTTCTGCTCTTTTATATTTCATGGCAAACAGTCGCGATCCGATCCGACGGACGAATTTGTGCACAGCCCACTGGAATCCAACTTTGGACATACCGTTGGATTTATATCATCAAACCAGACCTGTAGAATATAGCTTGATGACTTTAGAGACCATAGATATTGGCACAATTCTCGGTGCGAAACAGGCCAACAACGGACATCGTTTTGACCCAAAATTACTATTTTGTCCCTGTATCCAAAATTGGTCTTATGGGTATCCTATCCTAGCTATTTTTCTTATTATAAAAATATTGGCAATGTCTATTTCAGCATCCGAAGGCGTTTACGGGAGTTTAGATTTTGTGACTCTTTGATTTGACGAGTTGTTTGCGGGACATTTTGCTACCACCGGACAAGTATACGTTGTCTTCCTCTACAGTTTATTTGCATGCTTATGTTTCTTTCTCTTTGATATATCTATTATCTAGTTACTTTGACTGACCATTGATATGAGTTTTCTTTTATATTATGTCAACCTGGGAGTCCACATTAGGGACGAGGGTTGATTTCTTGAAGCTAACCTGCGAGTCCACACTAGGGGCCAGGGTTAGTTATTTGTCTGCACCTTCGAATCCACACTGGAGAAGATGGTGATTCTTGAAGCTAACCTGTGAGTCCACACTAGGGGCTGTAGAGCCTAAAAATTAAGTTGCACTATGTATTTGCTACTCAGTAATCAAGTTGCACCTGAAAAATCAAGCTGCGCCACTGTTATAAAGCTCAGGGATCAAACTGCACCATTGATCAGGTTGTGCCATATATTAAACTGCATCCAATCACATTACGCCAAAGCCTACATGGCATCTGACAATAATTGCCATCATTGCCTGACAGTACTGACAACTGACAGCATGGCAAACAAAGAAAATATCTTCGAATCCCGTAAAGTGTGGCGCTCGAAATGATTTGATTGACAGTTGTTCTGCGCACTCTATGAGTTGTGCCTAGGTACAATCTGAACAAATTCTTCTCATACATTCAAATACTGCCAAGTGCCTATGCACTGAGTTGTGCCTAGGTACAACCCAACCAAGCGCAGTTTGACTCGTTGACTGAAACTCGCACAACCTGATAAAGTTGAGACGACTTACGTTCTGAAATAGGATGACGTGGCGCACATGCCACTAATCTCTCAAAAAATGTGTCCACTACACTGTACAGGACCATGCGTATCTCAATCATATGATGCCACACGTCTAAATATAGTTAGTACACGTTTGTGTAACTGGATGGAATTTGGCACAATTTAAGGTTGGCACAACCCAAAGTGGTGCAGTTCAACCTCGCGCACATCATAATAACTGCTAAAACAGTTATTTCCAGAACTCTATAAATAGAGTTTCTAATCATTTTCAAAGCATCATAGAGATCAAGAACTTTTGTAAAAAGTGATGCTGCAATCTCCAGAGGCTCTAGTCTTCAAGTTCACATAGTCCAAGGGATAAAGTGATTGTCTTCTGATCAGATTCCTAAAGTTGTACTTTCCAGAAATCAATTGTACTCTTGTACTATTTTCTTAGTTTGTAATCAAACTTTTATTTTTGCAAACAAAATGGCGATTCTACTGGGGATGACTTTCTCCTCCGACGAGAAGGTGACAACTCAATGTGATGTTGCGTCGATCGGCAAGACGTAGAAGACTCTGGTTGTTCATGTCAACCAGAAAGCCTACGAGGATATGATCAACAACAAGAGCAACATGTGCACTGTGGTTATCACCAAAAATAGAATTATATGGACTCCTAAGTTTTCTATAGTTGTTGTTGCCCAGGCGCAACCTGAGCGCTCAGTAGCCAAGGCACAAACTGCCTCTGTGGCCCTGGCGCAGACTGCTTCTGTTGCCTGCACGCAACCCACCCACTCTGTTGCCCGCACGTAATCCACCTACTCTGTTGCCCGTACGCAATCCATTCACTCTGTTGCCCACACGCAATCTATTCACTCTGTTGCTGAGGTGCAACCTACTCATCTCCTACCAAGGTGCAGTCTACTCATTTGACTGCCAAGGCATATTATACTCATTTGACTGCCAAGGTGCAGTCCACTCATTTGGCTATCAAGGCATAGTCTACTCATCTGGCTGCCAAGGAACAGTCCACTAATCTTGCTGCTAAGGTGCAGTCCAGTCCCTTTGCTGCCAGTGCGCAACCTATTGCTATGGCGCAACCTAAGCACTCTACTGCTTAAGCGCAGTTTACACACCATGCTGCTCTGGCACAACCTAAGGGAACTAGTCACTTGGCTATTCCCTCTTCTCCTCCAGTTCTAAACTCGAAGAATCAATGTTCTAGTGCCAAAACTAGACAAAACAAAGGGAAAGGTCCTGTGACACTTCCTCAACTGGCGCAACCTGTGCCTAAAGTGGTTCCATAACAAACAGAGAAAAACGCTTTTCAGCTAACCCTTTACAAAATAAAGAAAAGTACCCTTTGGTCTTTTCTCAATCTTTCCTCGTCTATGACTCAGAGAAAAATAGATCAGATTGTATTCCCTTGAACAGAGGGAATACAATCTCTGCTAGAGAAAAGAATACTGATCAAAGAGGCATTTTGCCTACCCCTATGGCAACTACTCAAGATCTTCCAACTTTGCATATTTCAAGATCCAAGCAAGAAAAGTTGCTGGTATCTCAAACAGATGCACCAGGAGCAGAATTCTCTGATTTACGCGCTTATCTCAATAGGCGTCAATTAGTATCAACCTCGGTGAAACACAAGAATCCTATGCCAAGAGCCAATTTGTACCAAAAACAAAGGTTTAAAAAGAAGGACCCCATCACTTATGCCAATGAGTTAAGTACTTCTTTGTACACTCATGGAACTAAGCATCTTAAGAACCGGAGTCATGTTCCTAACATCATTAAGGAATATGTTCCTCCGACTTTTTCTCGTCCCGTATTGGTAACTGATCTCCGAGAACGTCTTACACAAAGACGAAAGATCACAGAGATGTCTCACTCACCTATAAATCACTCATTAGAACGCCACTGCCTTCATGAAGTGGTCATCAAGTGTTGTTGCCAATCAGCTAAACGATTTGTTTTTGATCGACTGAACTATGTTTCAACTCCTGAACCTATGATGGGAGATAAAGATGAGATATCATATGCTTCTGTCAATATGACTTTCCGAGACACATGGGGTAAAAAATCCTCAAAACGTGGCACGTCTCGCAATCCGAGTTAGCAATACTTGATACAACTCTGTGAATCTAGTGAAGGGGTCTTTCAACATACCAGATCGAAAGATCAGAACTTGGATCAAGATGTCTCCAATCAGGAAGATCTTCCTATTACTCATCTAGGGGAAGATTCGTTGTCTGATTTTGACGCAGATAGTGAAAGTTCTGGACAAAATATCTCATCAATAATGGCAAGAGAGGTGACGGCATATGCCATTACAGAAGAAAAAGATGCTTCTAGTTCAGCCAGTCAAGGGCAACGAATTGCTGTACTGTAAGACAAACTGAAGACCATGACTAAAATGGTCGCAAGTATGCACACTATAATCGTGGCTCAACATGTAGTGCTACCGGTTATAAATCCTGCTATAAATCCTGAGCTCATAGCATCTTATGTACCTGTTAATATTGATCAGGGCGTACCTCCTCCTAGGTTGCTTCTGTACCAATTCAAGCTGCTCCCAGTCAGTCTGGTACTAGGGGTGGTAATTATCATGCTGTTCCTCCTCCTAATAATTTAAATCAACCCACCAATTCCCAGACATCAGGGGATGCTAACGAGGCTGTAAAACTCTTACGCACTCAGTTTGAGGCCTTTAAGCAGAAGGATGGTCTACAAAGACTTGGGATAAAACAACCTTATCCTGTTGAGTGGAAAGAGGTTCAATTTCCTACTAAGTACAAGCTTCCCACCATTATGTTGTTTGATGGCAGTACTTCTCTAAGTCAGTACATCAATTACTTTGAAGTGATGACTGACCAATTATAGCCAAATGATGCTCTCCTTACTAGGGTATTCGTCGGTTGTTTAGCCGATGCGGCATATGACAGGTACCGTAGCTTGCCTGATGGCTGTATAACTTTTTTTTGCTGGTTTTAAGCAAATATTCTTAAAACGGTTCTATGAAGCAGTCAACGATATGATGATTTCTGCCCTTATCAAAATTAAACAAAGACACAATGAATCTGCGGAGTGTTTCATTAAAAGATTATGTCGAGAGGCACTTAAAATGCCTCTAGGAACTCCATCTACTGTAATAATAGACACTTGTAAATCAACTTGTTGTCTATCAACAGTATGTAGACGGGATCAACACAATTCCAAGATTTGCCTTCTTTTATTGTGAATGCCAAGGCGGCAGAAGTTAGCACTAAGAAGTTCAAAGAGTTAGGAGTTCAAATGACTCATCCTAACCAAGATGAACAATCTACACCCGGTGGTAATAATCATCAGAACAATCGCAAGGGTAAAGAAATATTGGCTATCAATCTCAAGGGTAAGGAGTCGTTGGCTGTGAATGTTGCTCAGACGACACCCAATCCATCAACACCACCACAGAAAGCACCTCGTCCAAAAGAAAAGTATTCTTTTGATGAAGATGATATTATGAGCATCTTCGATTGTTTAATCAAAAATAAAAAACTTCAACTGCCGGAAGCAAAATGGCCAAAGGAAGTAGGTAAGACTGACCATCCTAAATATTGTATTTATCACAGGTTTATAGGGCATCCAACCAGAGCATGCTACATGCTCAAAGGTAAAATCCAAGAAATGGTCAACTCTGGTGCAGTTACCCTCCAACAGGATAAGAAGACTGTATGTAACACCCATTTTTCTAAATAAAGGTAGTTTTGAAATTTTGTGTTTTAATTTATTTAATTATGATATTTAAATAATAATATAATTTTTGGTAATTTTTAATTTTTTTAAAACTATTTAAAAATCATGACTTGTGATTTTGATGTGTAACTAGTTAAACCCTAGAGATTGTCTGCCCTAGAGCCTAACCATATGATTTTGAATATCTGTTTATCATTGTCTAAGGGTAATTTGGTTATTTTGACTTATTAGAATTATTGATTTATTAGATGGGTTGACGGTTGTTGATTTTGACTTTTGCTAAGTTGAGACTTAAGAGACTAACCTAGATGCTGACTCTAGCTAAGGTGACTTGATTAGCATGGTGAGACCCTAATCTAACTTAAGTCGACTTGGTTTTGACTTGAGTGATTTAGCTCTTGAGAAAATTAGGAAGGATTTTAATGTTGGACTTAAGGCTAAGGTAGACGGCCCATTGCTCATGTGACTTAGCCTAACGTCCACTAACTAGAAACCCTAACCCTAATTTTATCCTTTATGACCAGCCACTAGGTCATTCCCAATCCTATAAAGTCATCTCCTCCATGTTCTTGCCTCTTTTGTAATGTTTCAACATTTTGAAGAAAGAGGTAATGTCATTTCTTTCCCAATCCATAGATTCTTCAATTCTAGTCCTTTTTCACTCTATTATTTTGCATATGATCTTAATCTAGCCCTATTTGTATTCATGGAGAGAAATCTCAGGTTCTAATCAATTTGGGGATTTTGGCTATCAAGAAGAACACCCCCCATTTGAAGCTTCTCTTGAGATTGACACCTATAGGTAAAACCCTCATAATTACTATTAGATTTTGATTTCTTTGAATGAGTGCATAGACCTAGGAGTCCCCTAGCTGCTAGCATAGGTTTGGTGTCGAGTCGTGTCCATTTCGTGTCCGTATCGGACACGTATCAATGTGTCTATATAGGTATTTGATGAAATGCTTGAATGGATTAAAAATTTATGTTTTCCAAAACAAATTACATATTTTTGTAGCTTAATATGTGTAAATTAATATTCCAGGTGACTGAGTTTATTTTGTGCACTGTTCGTGTCCATTTTGGACACGAACTCACTGACTGGACACAACACAGGGTACTACAACCTTCCCCTGCTGCCCGTGTCCTATATCTCACTGGACATGCCATCTCTTGACACCAAAATTGTTGTGGACACTCTTTAGGTGACTGACACAAGGCCCACAAAATCTTGTGGGACCTTACCGAGTGGTTAGGGAGAAAATTGGCCCGTACTGTTCGTGCATTGGAGTAGTACATGCACAGAATGCGCACTGACACGGTATTCGTGTCTCACCTAGATACATTTTGGACACGTATCAGGACCCTAGGCACTTAGCCCTATCCTAGGCGAACCTATAGCCACGGGCACGTGTCCTAATTCATGTCGTATCGTGTCCACGAATGACGTGCACGCGTACACGATACTGTCTGAACGCAGTTTTTGTGTCGGTGTAATGTTGGTTGTTTGGATACGTTGTGTCTACTTGGTTGGACACAAACACGCCCTATGACACGTACACATGTGTGACTATAGTTATCAACTATTTAATTGGCATTTTATTATGATTTTCCAATTCGAAAATGGGGAAAACCCCTATTTTTCTGATAAATAAAGAACTGTCAATTTGGGGGGTTCTTGAATTCGATTTTGTTTAACCTATTTTTATGTGATTAAATTAATTGTTTGTACACCTATATGCATTGGGGATTACTAACATGTTGGGGTAATGACTAGCATGTGTTTTAGTTTCGAAATTGTATTAGCCTTGAATTGAACTAATGGACTGATACACTTCGCTGATTGTTTATTTCTGAGTTTTGATTTCATAAATAACTGTTTCAATGATGTTAAATGAATAAGAATAACTCACCTACATATGTAATAGATAATGATCATGTTAGGGTTGTGATTAGCTTGGGTTTTAGTCTTCAAACTTGCATTTTGTGCTATGGGTTTCATTAGACTGATACATAGATTTGATACACTGTTTTGTTGATTCAAATCTGAGAATGTGTGGACTGTTACACACCTTAATTTGGTTATACGAATCTGAGTTTTAGCCTAGAAGGTTAGGGATTCACATGGCATAGGTTTTGGCCTTCGAAATCCATTTTTAACTGTTGAGTTGTTAACTGAAAAACTCACAGGCCTATGTTGTTAACATAATTGCACTGATTTTCTACACCACACTTTACTACTGAGAACCCCTATAACCTGTGATGTCCCCTGCATCTATACACTCACACATGTAAAATCTGAGATTCCTTTTCACTGTTTTATTGAGATTACACTGTCATACAAACCCACACATGGATGTTGCATATTGGCACAACCTAGCTAACTGTTTTTACACCCTATCTAATGGGTTCACTGTCATTTATAGTTCCTAATACACTGAGCAACTGAACACTCACCCACCCCCTTGTGACACATTGTTCACACCTTCCTCTTTTTCAAATTTCAGGTGGTTGAGTGTATAAATTTGATTGGTTGTTTATTGGTTTAAGTTATTTATTTCCTAAGGATTCAGTAGGTTGATTTAGTTGACATTGATGTTGGATTCATACTTTTTCCTGGAAATATATTGCGCATACACACACACACTGACTTTTATATGCACAAGGCCTAAGAACCTAGGATTGAGTCCCTTTACACACTTATGGACACTCCTAAACCTGTGATTAAACACACATACAACCTATCTAAACTGTGAACTAGGAATTCATTTGATATACACACACATTGCATAAATTCATTCCCTGTTACACACATTGATGCCTACACATTACATGTTACATATTGACACATTATTGTACACACCCTAAGCCTAAGATACACCCTACTAAATTCCTAATTCACATTGAATCATTCATACTGTTTCCTATTAACAGTACACTCAAACACTCACACATTTCACAGATTTTACCACAGACACATGGCACCCTCTATATGTACATGTATGTTAATAGCCTATATACATATATAATATCTATATATGCATAATGTGGCCTATAAGTGAATGTGTGTTATTATATTAAATTAGATAAATATTCAATGTATACAATATGTATGAATATGTGATATGGCCTATAGCCTATATACATGGCACATAGCCTATGGGATGTACACCTATGTGATACAGCCTATATATATGGCTTGAATGCCCAGTGAATGTGTGTTGTTGGCTTGTATAGCCTAGTTTTGATGTGTGAATTCTAGCCTAGGCTTGGTTAGGCCTAGTGAGACTTGTTAGACTTATTTGGGCTAGGACTTGACCTAGTTGACCTAGTTGTCTAGTGTAGTTGACTAGAATTGACCAAGTATTGACTTTAGTCTAGTTTGACCTAGACAGCATGCAGATGCATTGTAGATTACATTTATCATCCCCTGTATACACTTGACTTGTGTTGCTCTAAATAGGAGTCAGATACCTCATCTCGGACAGTACATTTACTACAACTATTCAGATACCAGGCGAGTACATTCTTTGACCGTTTCATACTTGCTAGGATTTATATTCTTGCTCTAGATTACTTTACTTGATGCTGACATATTGGTAGCACGGATTGGTACTATATGGATCTTTTCATGAGATGTTATCCCCCTTGGGAGCATCGGATACTGTATGTTTTGTGTGTTTCACGAATCATCACGTATCTTTATGCTTTTACTGATTCACAAATCGCTTGTGACACATATACTCTCATGTTCACAGAGCCATCATGAATCACCTTCACGTATCACTCATTTTATGAGCCATGTGAAGTTTCACGAATCTTAACATAACTTGAACAGATCCTTGTGTATTGATTAGGGATGGGAGAGTAGAAATAGGCATGTGAATAATATCAAAGTAGCTGTAGTCATGAATCACTCTTAGCTGTAGTCATGAATCTTTCTATGCCATTCACATGTCTATATTTTACTCTGAATCACTAGTCACTGCTAGATCTCTATTTATAGTAGATATTTCCTTACAGTTATCTCCTTTACTTTATATATTCTCTTTTCAGCGTTTCATGTATCTTACTCTATTGCATGCTTTATTTTTTCTAACTTGATATGAACTGCATGAGATGTATTGTGCTCGTTCCTGTCCTGACTGGACCTGTTGAAATTATTACAGAGGATGAGGATGAGGCCCTATGCACCACCTATTACGGAGCAGGCGTACACGACACCTGCGACCTGGTTCCTCTGGAGGACCCAGCTGCAGTACATGATGCTACTCCCATAGTCTAGGCTAGATAGCTATGCTTTATCCTTTTTCAACATTATTTATTCGACTTTCAGTTGTTGTTCTGAGATGTTGTATATATTTAGAGACTTGTATTGAGCAGGATGTTTCTTGAGTTGTTATCTTAGACACTTAGATTCTCTCTCTTATTTGTATGATATTGTGGTTTTGATCTATCTATCTACTTTTACTATTCTGTATCTGCCTTAGATGTGATTGAGACTGTTCTGTTTTGTCACCTCCATTCGGAGTGTATATACTGTTCAGGTACCTTATATTGTTAGATGTTGTGACCTAGGATAGCATTCTACCGTCGACACTACGGCGTAGGCTGGGCGTTGTTACGCTCTCGTACCCTCACAGTGGGTGCGGGTCGTGAAACTGTGGCAGCCAATGTCGTCTCTGTGCAGTTTGGTGATTTCCCACCACAACTAGTACAAGATGGTGTTGTCCCCATTCCGAGGAGGCTACTCTCGAGATTGTAAATCTCCCACCTCCCCAAAATAAAGGTCTTGTTCCACTATCCACTGATAAAAGTGAAATCATGTAAATTCATCCAGATCTAGTGGCAGACTTTGAAGCTCCTTCCTCTTCAAATCAAAAAAAGCGCTCTAAAACTAAATCCAAGAGCTGCAACATGGTATCTTTTGAACCGGTAGCAGAAGAAGAAATTCTAATCGGCACAAGATCTGGAAAACCTTATCTCAGAGAATATCCCGAAACTCAAGAGAATCCTACCCCATCTCCTGATATTTCTCCTGCATTATCTTCTCATGCTGAGAATATACCATCAACAACCTCACCAGTGGTGGAACCAATTCCTCCTAAACCAACATCATCAGATAAGGAAAAATAACCTGTCTGCTTTGACAAAGCATTGAAGAAGTCCTCATCTTTCGGACTTGAAAAGCCATGTAATTTTGATATACTGGCCCAATTGACTAATACTCCAGCGAGATTATCAATCTTTGAACTCTTACGTCTCTCAAAAGAAACTCGAGAGACGTTAAGTGAAGCCTTGATGCAGGCTGATGCTTGTCTTGCTCTCCTCAAGAAGCCTGAAAAAGAGCCTGTCAGTTGTACACATTGTCATAGTGTATTTGAACTAATATCTAACATCTCTTTTACACAAGATGACATGTTGTTAGAAGACAATCGTCATGATTGTCCTCTCTACTTCACGGGATATGTGGACACCATGAAAGTCGATCGCATACTGATTGACCCAGGGTCTGCTCTTAGTATCATGGCGAAGACTTTGCTGTATCCCTTGAAGATCCTGGTGCATAACCTTTCTACAACTATCACTACCATCTTGGGGTTCAATCAAGGAAGAAGTGAACCATTGGGGAAGATACGCCTGAAACTCTAAATCGGGAATCTTCGTACGAAGGTGACTTTTTTATGTGATTGATAATCATGGTTCATACTATGCTTTACTGGGAAGACTATTCCTCCACGAACACAACATTGTACCTTTTACTCTCCACCAATGTTTCAAATATGTGGATGGCAATAGAGAAGTACAAAAAGAAGTTGCAGACCTTAATCCTTTCAAAGGGGTTGAAGCGTACTACAACGACTCTCGCATGTAAAATGACGAATTCATGAAGGTGGTATTGGCAATGAATACTGATGAAGAACGAAAAGGTATGCCGAATGATACTCTGGTGATCCCTGTGAAAGGACGTACTTCCTGTCCTCAATCTTCCAAACCATTGACTATCTTCCTTCTTTCTCATAAGAAGCAGTCTCCTGGTATTAGTCAGGAACAAAGGGAGCTCACCTCTTCTGAGCCACTTGTAATCGACCTCGTCGTAAAAAGCCCCCTTCTTCTTCTCGTTCTTCTTCTCTCCCTCTGGTTATCAATCTGACTAAGCCTGTTAAAGCTAAAGGTCCTATTGTAAATAATGATGTAAAAATCAATAAAGCATCTCCTTTGCAGTATACTGATGTCTCTTATTATATTCAATGTTATTTGGATATGCTAGATAACTTTAAGCCACTTAAAATAGGAGTCGTATCGTCTCTTCAAAATATGGTATCAATGGAATCATTATAAGAATCGTACTTCTTAGTACCGTCTCGAAAGAAAGGCAAAATTCTTATACTTTTTAATAAAAAATAAGAACAAAAAATCATGCCTGACAACAATAATAAAGATGAAACAGGAAGGCTGCAACTATGCCGCTATAGTCCACAATCCAAGGCAATCATTCGTAAAATGGGCTATGATTTCAGAACTGGCCTCAATAGCGGTAAAGGAAGAAAAACTCTGGTTCGTATTTCTGTTCCAAAAGAAAAATCACAACAATACTATAATAAAATGAAGCGGGGATTAGGTTATACTTCACCACTTCCGACTCTAGAAACTTCCGAATCCGATAAAGAAGAACGATCTAACTCTTTTTATTCTATCTTATGGGATTTTGATACCAGTATTGGTCATGTCCATCGGGTAACAGTATCTTCTAACATGGTGTCTACTGAGTTCTCAGAAAATGACGAAGATCATATTGAAGAAGCTCCTGAAGTATGGACAATCAGTGGGAACTCCGTTTTGAACAAGGAGAACCACCTATTGAGGATCAACTAATCCAGATCGATGTTGGAGAGAAGGGTGTATAGCGACCAATCTTCATTAGCAAAAATCTTCCAGAGGATGATAAACAAGAATTGATTCACCTCATTTGTGAATATATTGATGTATTCGCTTGGAGTTATGAAGATATGCCGGGATTAGATCCTCAAGTCGTAACTCATAAACTTAACATCTTGCCGAATGCCAAGCCAATCAAACAACAGAAACAACAATTTAAGCCTGTAATGATGGATGCGATTGATGATGAAGTCAAAAAGCTTATCGCTTGCGATTTTATCAGAGAAGAACAACATCCTGATTAGGTAGCCAACGTCGCACCAGTTTTAAAGAATACTGGGAAAGTTCGAGTGTGCATAGATTTTTGAGATCTTAATGATGCTTGTCCTAAAGATGAATTCCCTTTCCCAATTACTAATGTCATATCGACAATACTTGTGGATTCGAACGAATCTATTTCATGGATGGGTTTTCTGGATACAATCAAATTCGGATGAATCCTGAAGATGAAAAACATACTTCATTTCGTACTCCTCGTGGAGTATACTGTTATACGGTCATGTCTTTTGGTCCTAAGATTGCAGGTGCAACTTACCAGCGGGCTATGAGTACTATCTTTCGAGATCATTTGCAAAAGACCGTCGAATGCTATGTTAACGATACTGCTGTCAAAAGTCGTCTAAAGGAAGATCACATCCAAGATTTAAGAACTATTTTCAATCTAATGTGCCAGCATCAACTCAAAATGAACCCCACTAAGTCTTTCTTGAGTGTCTCTAGTGGCAAATTTCTCGGATTCGTCATTACCTCTAAAGGTATACACGTTGATCCCGAGAAGATCAAAGCCATTCAAAAGATGTGTCCTCCACGTAACCTAAAAGAGCTACGAGGTTTCCAAGGTCGACTTGCGTACATCAGAAGGTTTATTTCGAATTTATCTGGACGTTGCAGACCATTTACTCAGTTATTGAAGAAAGGTGTATCTTTCATTTGGATAGAAGAATGTCAATGAGCATTTGATTACATAAAGCGGTATTTGATGAGTCCAACGATCCTTGTACCACCGATCTCAGGAATACCCTTCTTGATGTATGTCCGGGCAATGGACCATTCATTGGGTGCATTACTGGCTCAGAAGAACAAATAAGGTCATGAACAAGCCATCTACTACCTTAGTCGGACGATGATTGGAGCTGAACATCGTTATAGTCCTGTAGAGAATGAATGCTTTTCCTTAATGTTTGCTGTGATCAAAAGACAAGACATTACATTATCGGCCAAACTATTCATGTTATTTCCCGAGTCAATCCTCTTCGGGTCCTAATGAAGAAGCCCAACACACTCAATTCTAGGCTTGCTACATGGGCCATATTATTAGCACAATATGATATGGTCTATGTTCCTCAAAAGTCTGTGAAAGGCCAAGCAGTAGCTGATTTCTTAGCAGCTCGTCTTGTTCCTGAGACATCTAATCTCTATGACAAAATTCCAGATGAGATATTGGAATCAAATATTATCTCAGAAGAATTTCTTACTTGGCGCCTAGCAGAAGTCTTGGCAATTTCGGTCAAAAGACAACAAATGGTTGTTATCTCCAATAAAGAACTGTTTTGTATTGAAAACAACCATAATATTGAATTCGATAATTCAACTGAAGTCAATGTTATCAGCAAAGATTGGAGAGCACCTATTATCGACTTTGTAGTACATGATATACTACCTAACGATCCTAAGGAAGCTACAAGTATTCGCCGACGATCGCTTCAATTCTATTATAATTATACCACAAAAACTCTCTTTCGACGAACTTTTGATGGATTACTCTTAAGATGCCTTGCTGGTGATGAAGCGAAGTAGGTATTACGCGAAGCTCATGACGGCGTTTGTGGAGCACATCAGCCCGGTCCTAAATTATAGGATCGTATCCGACGTTTGGGCTATTACTGGCCCTCTATGGTATCAGATGCCATTGATTATGCAAGGAAGTGTCGTGCATGTCAGATTCATGCAGATTTTATTCACTAATCGTCGAAATTTCTTCACCCGACTGCTAGCTAATGGCCCTTGGAAGCTTGGGGCATGGATGTAATTGATCCAATCAATCCTCCTTCGTCTAAAGGACATCGGTTTATCTTAGCTATAACCAATTATTTCTATAAATAGGCTGAATCTATACCTTTAGCTGAAGTAAAGACTAGTAGTGTCATCAACTTCATCAAACATCATGTAATATACAGATTTGGTGTACCTTGTCGAATCATCCATGATAATGTGCCACAATTCGTCAGTCAGAAGTTTACTAGGTTCTGTGATGACAACAGAATCAATAATGTTGCTTCTACGGCCTATAATCCTGCAGGTAACGGGTTAGCTGAAGCATTCAACAAGACTATCATCAAACTTCTTAAAAAATTTGTTTCTATTAACAAACATAATTGGAGTGAGAAGCTTGGAGAATGTCTATGGGCTTATCGTACTACAGTCCGTAATCCCATAGGTTGCACACCTTTTTCTCTGGTATATAAATGTGTAGCTGTCTTACCGCTAAAAATTCAAATTTTATCCTTAAGAATTGCCATTTCTAATGAACTTACCACAGAAAATAATGATCGTCTCCGACTTCAAGAACTGGAGGCGCTCGATGAGAAAAGACCACTAGCTCAACAACATATCGAACTTTATCAAGCCCGTATCTCAAAAGCTTTCAATCGCAAAGTCAAAGTATGAACATTTCAGGAAGGCGAGCTAGTTCTTACAGTCAGACGTACTATGACTATGACCCATATGAGCAAAGGCAAGTTTGAGGCAAAATGGGAACGTCCGTATGTTGTAAACAAAGTTTTCTCAAATGGAGCCTACCAATTAACAGATATGGATGACAGAGTTGCTATGATGCCTATCAATGGCAAATTTCTCAAATTATATTATATAAAAGTAAATGTTCTTCATTCAGAGAAATGATATAAATAAGACTCATTTTTTTTTCAAAAGCAGAAAGAGTTACATAATATCAAGGACGGGGACGAGGACCCGATCCTTCATTATTAAATACATGATTTGCCAGCAACTCAAATATCTCGTTGTCTGAACACACTAGCAACTCACAGGCGGCCTTTCTTACAACTTCCTCTTCAGTAGTCTTCCTAGGTTCCACCAACTTGGCAATCAGGTCCTGCTCTGGTGCAGGAACGGTCGAGCCTTCACCCACTTCTTTTTGAGGAAGAACCGAAGGCTAAGCAGGAGGCTTCTCAGTCATATCTTCGATCTTCGGAGTGAGCAAATCTTTGGAAGATATTTTGTACAAAAAGAAAAGAAGTTGACAATATCTACAGAAGTTTTGTTCTATTTATAGACAGAACGACTAGATGATCGGCTTCGAGAACCGATGCAACTTTTCTTCTTCAAAAAGAGGTTCAACTGTTCATTCATTCATTCTCTTCCTCGAGAATCGAGATGACTATTCATTCATTCAGTGTTCCCTCCTCAAAAACCGAAGCGACTGTTCATTCATTCACTTCATCTACACTAAAAGAGTCTGACGGTTCATCCATACATTCATTAGTCTTTATATTTATTATCTTTTATTTTCTTGTAAATAAAAAAGAATTCACGTCCTTCACGCATCTGAATTCTGATTATTTATACCAGCAACTTGTCACGTCCCTAGTACCTCTGATAAAGTTGTCTATTGAAATAACAGTATTTCTAAAAGTTATATTCTACCACGTCCATATTACCTCTGAGCAGATATAATAAATATTATTATTTTCTAATCAATAAATATATCATGTCCAGTACCTCTGAATATATTTTCTATTCTATTACTTATATCTATAACAAGATATGTAACAAGTAATGGAACCACATAAATTTTTTTTTTTTATTTCTGTTTCAAAGAGATACATTGAAATGAAAAAGACAACAAGCTTTTCTCATTCTATTCTGAAGGATAAGTAATAAGTTCTACAATTTGTTTTTTCAAAACTTGAACTCTTTTATTACGAGAATCTAGCACCTGTTGTCTGTCTTCAACCCTTCCTGACTCAGGATCGAATGGATGTAGAGCAGCAGTTTGACGTGCTAGTTCTTCATTCTGTAGACGTTCAAATTCTTCCTTCTGATGCTTAAAAACATCTATTTGATTAATAGCAGCTTGATGTAACTGATTTTCTTGTTCTAAGTTTTGCTTGACAGTCTTGAGTTCTGCTTGAAGCTGGGCAATTTTAGCCTCCAGATCAGCAGCCTTCTTCTCTGCATCTGTAGCCTTAGTCTTATGACTCTCAGCAATAACAGCTGTATCAGCAATTTGAATGTCTATTTCAGATGATTGTCTAGTAAAAGCCAGCAAAAATGCTTTAAAATTTGCTTTACTAATCTCTGCTTCTCTAGCCACAGCTTCGTATTCTATGTTTACTAATTGCTCGATATCTCCTCCTTTTAGCTCTTTATAAGCTTTTATAGATCCCTCCAGCTCATCCAAAATATATTCTAAAAATATAGCCTGAGCTTCATCTCCTTGACTTTGGATGCCTCCAATCAAGAATGTAGAAGGAGTTCTGATGGTACTAAAAGGAACATCTTCTCTCTCCATCACTCGATGAACCAGAGGCTCTAGGGATGTAAAGAATACTCTCGTGAAGGAGGCCACCATGAACTTATTAGTAGCTACAACACCTGGTGTGGCTACTACTTCCGTTGGAGTCTTAACAGTCTAAACCTATGGAGGCACTTCATCTTGAGCGCTGATGTGAGAAGAGCTTCCCTTCCCTGCTACAGTCCCTGTGAATTCTTCTGTAATTTACATATGTCATTTGTATTAGCAATATACAATGCTGAAGGAGCTACGACACATAGATCATGTTTAAAAATTTACCTGAGCTGGGTATAGCATGAGGGGTCTCAAGATGTTTGACTGTCTCTGGCTGAAGCTTTGACCGGGTCTCTGCAGATATAGTAGCTTGACTACTACCTGCTCTGGATTCAGTCTGAAGTGGCAGAGTCATTGGAGTTTGATCTGCTAATTTTGTTGCCACTCCATACATCTCAGGTTCCTCAGAGATTATGGGTTCATCGATCTTGGGATTGATATGTTCTTCATCGATAACCACATTCTCCTCGTCTTCAGCAGTTGAGGGATCTTTATCAGCTGGGAGTTTCTGAGATGATGGTACATCCTCTAAAGTTTATTTTTCTTTAGTGACGTTATTCTAATCATCATCATATGATTCATCACCAAAGTCACAATCAGCTAAGGCTTCAATCATCGCCTCTTCAGAATGAGTAGGCTCTTGAGCCTTCGGAGAATCTTGTGGAAGTAAAGGAGAGGTGGCTTCCGGAGTCATAGGAGTTGGGGATGGAACTGTTATTCCTGCCGCAGCAAGTACATTGGCGGGAGTACGTACCATCACAGCTTCCGATCTCGTAGGTTCTACAGTGGTAGTAGACGGCTGAACATCCGCTGAAGTAGCCACTGCAAAGAAAGAAATCAATTTAATGTACATCTTTGATAGAAAAAATATATTATTAGAGTATATCACAATCTCGATATTACCTTCTTGGGATGGTACCTCTTCGGCAACTACTAACTTTCTCCTGACCTCTCTATGTGGTGATGCAACCGGCTCTTCAGCAGCTCCGGTGCAATCATTCTCCAGATCAATCGGAGTGGTAGACGTTCCTCCTTCTGTGACTCTTTCCTGTTTCTGAATTGAAGAAGGAGTGATTTCCTTCTCTCCGGAGTAAAAGCTGAGGAGCATCTGCTTCGACTGAGAACGAGTTGTTCTTGTAGTCATTGGTTCATTTATAATCATATATGTCCTTCTCTTCTTCTCTAGAGCCCTTGGGGAAGCAGGTCTATTATCCAATTGAGGAGGAGCCGTCGCCTCCTTAGCCTTTCTTTTCTTCAATCTATTGGCAGGGGATTTCTCTTTCTGTACCTTTAAGGATACGTCCAGAGCATCCTGAACTTCATCGGGATAGTTTTTTTTGAATGGAAGCTTCCAGTGGTGGATCCTAAGGATCTCTATCTTCTACATCCCGAAAAGACTGATCAGTATGTTTTCCAAACTTGGATCTCTTTTCACTTGCGAAGCTATATGCAGGATAGAAGCTTTCAGTGAATGTGTTCACTGAAGTATAGAAGTTTGCGTATGTATATAACATATACGGGCCTTGTGGAAGATTGTAGGGCATGGAAAACGTAGCTTTTGTACCCCGGGCGTTGTAATAGCTCTAGGCCCTAGCCCCATCGATTAGATAACCCTTGGCCTGTAGGCAAGTGGTGGCATTACCCACATGAAGCTGATCATATCCGAACTGTCGTACAAATTGACTTGGTAAGTACGGTTCAAAATATCATTCTTCTTCGAATTTGTAGACCAAGTGAGGGGGACGGATCGTCTGCAGCCACAAAAAGATGGGTGGACTTAAGTGGAGTAATTCTGTAGTTAAATCCATCAGTTGTGGAGGCATATTCTCATATCCGTGAGGGGGCTGAACGCACTTAAAGCTCCATCTCGATCCACGATTCAAGGCAATTCTGTACTCTGAAAGAGCAGTATATTGCCAATGAGCGCTGGAGTAGCGTCTGATAAAATCTTTACCGATACTTCCCATATTAGGGTTCATCAGACAAGGATGGTGAAGCAATAGCCATCTAAATAGATAAGTGTACGGCATCTCGATATGAGAAAAGTCTTGCCTCGCTGCCTTGTCGTAAAGCATGGTCTGTACAAAAGAACGTAATCCTGCGTTCAAGCGGCAGGTCATTGCTGAAAGCAGATCCATCTTATATCCAAAAATGAGACGTATTGCAGCAAACAGAATGCCTCGATGAAATCTGTCAACTGTGCTGGCTCCTGGAACTATGAAGCATCGCAGCTATATAGAAAGAAAACCCGCTAGTTGGGCCTCTTTGGACATGGGTCTGTAACCCTGTCTGAGATAACTCTGGAGGGTATCACCAGCCTTAAACGGATGAGAGTCCTCCTTCAGTCTGATATATCTAGGATTATGTTGCTCCATCAAATATTGTATGTTGCTCTGACCTAATGGTTCAAAGAAACAAGGAGCACGGGCTTGACTATCAAGTGGCTTGTCTTCCCTTATATGACCCAAAAAGAGGTATGGCATCCACTTGGTGGTATAATAAGTACCTGCCGTGGCACTTTTGTAGTAGAGCGAGCAGATCTTATAGTAACACAATAATTCTTGGAAGACGACAATCATCTGAGGGTTCTCCTCTGCCATAGCATCTAATTCGTTATTTGTGGACACATACTCTTCGTATGGATTATCGACCATTGGTAGATGATAAAGATATTCCATCTCATGGAGAGCAAATCCCATTTCTCCATGATGGGTCATGAAAGTCCCAGTGCTTTCGTTATACCTCTCTACTAAAGCCAGGAACATATGAGCGTTCGGGCGAATGTCATATACTGTAGTCCAGATGGCATTGTAGAGATTCAGATCGAGAAGACTGTCTTTAAATTGATCCAAAATCCAAATAGTTAAACTGCTCCAACACTTCATATCTGGGTTTACCAGACCAGTCATACGTATTCCACGATCCGGGTATCTTCCTTCAGCCTTTGCGAATGTGTTCACAAATATAGGTATTCTCACTGGAAGAAGCAAAGAAGAATCCTCGGGAGGAATACAGCTTGGCTTCAAACCTCTCAGGTAGGTACTGTACTTTTCAGAAGTACTGTAAAAGAGGTCACTGTACTTCGGACCCATTCCGTAACAAATTTTGCCGACTCTTGCCTGCTGGATTGGAGTCCAGATCCTATGACATTCTTCTGGGATAGCTTGAAATGCATATTAAGATAATGCCATAGACCTCAATATTTCTGTGAGGTATATGACTTTATCTTCATTTTTGAATAGTCTCTCCTTTTTTCTGGTCTTGGGCTGGAAAGTCTTCTTGATGGCATCCCCGAATAGAAAGGCAGGTTTTTTGTGGACCACAATATCCAGAATTTCAAGAGGCTCTCCGTTCATTAAGCTCAGCAAGGTTTGGTTCTCTTGAGCCATGATGAGGGTTTTTTCTGCTTCAAGACCATCGTACTGAGGGAATGTGACATGAGACAAATTCTCCTTGTACTCCGGGACATTAAATGCTGAAGCAAATCTTTCAGCATTAGGGTCTTCTCTGGAATCAACTGCAAAGAAATACATGAACAAAAGTTAGAAGCAACAAGAGTGTGCAGCTTTTTTAAGAACCAATCAATTAAGTTGCACAACATCTTAAGTTGCGCAATAGTTAAGTTGTACAACATCCTGATTTGTGCGATATTGTAGGTTGCACAACATCCTGGGTTGCACAACATCCTAAGTTGTACCACATCCTGGTTGCGCAACAATTAAGTTGTACAATATTCTTAGTTGCGTAACAACCTGGGTTGCGCAACATACTGTGTTGCGCGAAACTTAAGTTGCGTAACATCTCAGGTTGCACTACATACATGTTGTGCCACAAATTATTTGCATAATATTTTTGACTGCACATCACAACTGAGTTGTGCAACAGCATGCTCAACACGGTTCGTAAGAACGAACAGTGTTCAAATAAAGCAATCACACCCTAAAAAGGGGTGGCGCAGAGTTTGTGATGCGCCAAACACTCTAAGAAGAGGGGCGCAAGTCAATTTCATCCTCTATAAGTTCAATTTGTTCATCTTTGATCACCTTCTAGAGCGGGTTTTGCTGTCTCTCATGGAGAAGAGGGCAACACATACTGTGACGTACGGGTCGGTGGAGCATGAGTCGAAGGGGCGGCGACGCCCTTCCTTTTGTCGGCAACGATCTTCTTGGGGACCATGTCGTCGAAGAAATAGTCGGAAAAGAGGGTTGTAAGGGTTCAACATATTCTCTCAGAAGATTAAAAGTAAATGTAAAGAGTTACAATCGGTTAAACAAGGGTTATTTATAGCCTAAAAGATAGAATCTTAACAGTCACCCTAAGTTGCGCATAAAAAATCGTAACATCTTACAACAGACTGCGCGAGGTAGGCGCAACTTGACTCAGTCATTGTCATGATTCAAAGTATTTCGAAGTTTTATAAAATTTTAAAATTTTATAACTTTGAAGGCGGTCTTGTAGAGCCTAAAAATCAAGTTGCGCTATGTATTTGCTACTCAGCAATCAAGTTGCACCCCAGAAATCAAGCTGCGCCACTGTTATAAAGCTCAGGGATCAAACTGCGCCATTGATCAGGTTGCGCCATATATTAAACTGCGTCCAATCACATTGCACAAAAGCCTACATGGCGCCTGACAATAATTGCCATCATTGCCTGACAGCACTGACAACTGACAGCACGGTAAACGAAGAAAATCTCTTCGAATCCCACAAAGCGCCATACTCGAGACGATTTGATTGACAGCTGTTCTGCACACTCTGTGAGTTGCACCAATGCACAATCTGAACAAATTCTTCTCATACATTCAAATGCTGCCACGTGCCTATGTCCTGAGTTGCGTCTAGGCGCAATCCAACCAAGTACAATTTGACTCGTTGACTTAAGCTCGCGCAACCTGATAAAGTTGAGACGACTTAAGTTCTGAAGCAGGATGACATGGCGCACATGCCACTAATCTCTCAAAAAATGTGTCCACTATACTGTACACTACCATGCGCATCTCAATCATAAGATGCCACGCGTCTAAATACAGTTAATACACGTTTGTGTAACTGAATGGATGTTGGCACAATTTAAGGTTGGCGCAATCCAAAGTGGTGCAGTTCAACCTCGCACACATCAGAATAACTGCTAAAATAGTTATTTCCAGAACTCTATAAATAGAGTTTCCAATCATTTTCAAAGCATCACAGAGATCAAGAACTCTTGCAAAAAGTGCTGCTGCATTCTCCAGAGGCTCTAGTCTTCAAGTTCACATAGTCCAAGAGATAAAGTGATCATATTCTGATCAGATTCCTAAAGTTGTACTTCTCTAAAAATTAATTATACTCTTGTACACTTTTCTTAGTTTATAATCAAACTTTTGTTTTTACAAAAAGGGGCGAGGGTTAGTATTTGTTCAAACCTGTGAGTCCATGTGGACACACACAAAAAGAAGAAAAAATGCTGTCTTTTCTTTATTGGCGCAAGGCACCACAAATCGAGTACGCCTGAGAGATTCTGCGCTAAGGATCCCCGAGTACAAAAAAAATTATAGGGAATGGGACGATGGAGACCGAGCGACAATTTCTCCTTTACTCCGTTGACACTCCGATTATAAAAGTGGAAGAAAACCTAAGAAAATTGCTAACTCTCGGCTGACTGGCAAGAAGTGCAGCAATTTGGCTCTTGAAAATGCTCTCGGTTCTGTATTTTGAAGAGGGATGAGACCCCTTTTTATTGTAGTTCTTGAGCTTGAATAATGTTATGTGCCCACATGAGAAAATATACTGGTTTTTATATGGGCGTATGGTCCTGGTTTGGGCGCATAGGATGTAGGTGCATGCATGCTGCGTGGTCGTAGGTTGATCGTGGTGCTGACATGGCCGCATGCTTCGGTGCACGATTGCTCATGGAGACTGACGTGGCCGTATGCTTCGGTGCACGTTTTGATCGTGGCTTTGACCGAGTCAGGGGCTGTTCTGGCTTGGGCGCATAGCCTGAAATAGGGCTATGCGCCCCCTTCTGGAAGAGCTTGTCTTGGGCGCATGAGGCTCATTGGTGACTTAGGCGCATAAGGCTCATTGATGACTTGGGCGTATATGTCCAGTCGGCTAAAATTTTTATGCTTCTACAAGATTGCCTTCAAAGTTTTCGATACTTGAACGAGTTCGAAATACTTTGAAAGAAGAATGGACCGTCTTCTCGTGATACAGTGGGCGCATAGTACGGCTCTCTCTTTGAGCGCATAGAGTTTGGCCAGTCTGTCAGAGAGATGGCTATTGAGATCTTTCTCGAAAATTTGAAGTGACAGATTCATCGGGGTAGAATTTGAAGAGGTCCATCCTTCATACGTTGTCCATGTCAGCAAATGGCAGTCGCATAGTGTGCAAGAGGCTAGGTCTTCACGTGGGTGCTTAAGCCATGTTGGGCGTATAGTGCACAATGGACGCATAGTGTACAATGGGCACATAGGCACATAGGAATAGTAGGTGCATAGGGAATGGCCCATGCCTTTAAATAGTCTTTGAAAGAGAGATAAAGTTCATTATTCTCATTTCTCTTAGAACTTTTTAAAAGACTCTTCATCTCCTTTCTTTTTGAACCATGTCTCCCAAGGTCGCCAAGAGATCTGCGAAGGATAAGGGGGCTGCACCGAATGGCTCTCCTCCTGCGGCAGCGTCATCACCCGTCCAGTACCCGATTCTGGGTGAGGCTATGCCTCAAAAAACAAAGTCTCGAGTGTTAATTTGCGACGCTCAGACTTTTTTTCTGCCTGGGCGCATGCGCATAAGGCAACATGCTTATATGAGCATTCGTATGCGCCTACTGAAGCATGTGCCATCACTTTGGTGTGCTTATGCGCCCATATATTGCTATGTTATGCACCCACATGCTGCTGCATGTTTATGCACCCACATACTGCTATACGTTATGCGCCCACATGTTTGTTTTGGACGCATAACCCTTTGGGTGCACAGCCCTTTGAGCGCATAAGATTTTTTTAGCACTTAGTTTTTCCTGCGGATTATGAGTCTGACTTTCTCTTCTGTACTTGCAGTTAACATGTTTGTCCCAGAACTTGGTGGGATCCCTTTCGGCTCTGCTTGCCATATCATCGGCATAAGCCTCATAACCAACATAATTAGCAATGTTCAGGCAAGGATCAGCCACGACCAGCCTACGGAACGTACGATTGCTATAATTGAATAGGACAAGACCTTCTTGAAGCAGATGATTAACGATGAGAAGTTCTTGCTTGGAAGGGCACGTCGTTTCAAGAAGTCGTACTTCCTGTTCGGCGACAATGTGGGGTTCGAAGATGGTGAGACAATATGCTTGAGAAACCCAATGGTGATCCGTCCGAACAATCAGAGGATACAGCTACCGTCGATGGAGCGTCAGTATCCTTTGTTTGCTTTTACTGTCTTAACTGTGCGGCAACAGATGAAGTGGGAGCTAACTCCTGGGCTCCCCGGGGTCATCTCCGGAAGGATATAGTTTGGCTCAGGCGATCAGAAGAAAGATACTTTCAAGTGTGTCCGGGGCTCTGTATCTTACTCTACGCGGGGACTGCAAACTGGTGCCATAATGAACGACATTCCGACTAACCTCTATCCTTATGCCGCTGACACGCTTTGTAATTTGATGATGTCGGGGGACGTGTCGTATCCCGCAAGGAAGATACGAATGAAAGGCTGGAGGTATCCATCTTCATTCTAGAGCAACCTCACTGGCTGGGTGCTTTCCATATATGAAGCCACCCTGAAGACTGCTGCCTTTATTATGCTATTTGGGCCACCCAATATGGCGTAAGGGTCAACTGGCTAATGTTTGTCTCTTTGACGGAGTTATATAACCTTCATACCTGTACCTTCTTTACTCTGGGTGGGGAGATGGGATTGGCTCTCCACAAGATGCATGAAGTGTCGAAGCTTCCCTGGGGCACGGAGCCGTATGAAGAGTACGTGTCTTGTGATGAAGAGCTCCGAGATCTGGAGAATGAAAACTTCGAGATTATTGATGTATACAAGGAGTTACTCTGCCACCTCCTCATCTGTCATTGGATTAACAAGAAAAGGAGGACCGAGGGGGCCAATCCCCACACAAGAGCTTGGATGGGATACGTCTTTGTTCAAGAAGAAGGGGAGGATCCGGCCTCCTTTTTAATTTTAAAACCTATGCCCAAGTCCAATATAGAAATTCGGATGACAGATTATGATACGACGGATGCTGAGGACAGTGATGATCCTGAGTCCTCGATCGGCCACTACTTCCGTCAAGCTGAATATCTATTGTCGGAGAAAGCTGTACTGACACTTTCTTAATGATCTAGCTTCGTGATTGCATAGTCCCTAGAGGTCCAGGGTCCATTGAGAGAATAAGCCGGGGTATGATACTTCCGGCTGTGAAGCTGGCGTTCGGATACCGTCTTGTATTGCTTCCCGTGAGGGTTTATGCCACTGGACAGGGTCTGAAGGATTTTTTAGGAATGCGGTGACTCCTGACGGCAGGGCTAACTTCGCCCGGACCGAACTTTCGTATCATTTTCTAATGGGGTGGTTGCTACTGCATTGTCCTACCGTGATGAATGCTGGGCCGGTGGCAGACTCTTTGGCGAGAGACGCCTTTCTTCGTAGATTTTATGATGCGGATTGGACCGTCACCGGTGTACCCACTTGCAGAAAGGCTTTAAGCTTCTTGCAGAACTATGAGTCGTTAGAATATCCCCTCTGTTCGGTAGCGGTAATACGGGAGATATCTTAGTAGATGAGGGAGTTCATGCTACTAGTTTGACTGATGGATCGTTTCAGTAGCTTCAGTCTATTATACCATCGCATCTGGTGCTCTAAAACAGGAATCATGCCTATCTGGAGCCGTATCTGCCGAGCCGTTTCGTGCCGTAGTTTGGCTACAGCCAGCTCCTTTTGGGAAATGCTAGCCCGTATTTGGGGTCAATAGGCAGCTTGATTGACGGGGCGCGTGCTTGGATGCATTACAATGCCGGGTGCACGGAGGCAATCTTCACTCTGCCCTTGGATAAACCTGAGACCCATTTGTGCTACGTTGCCACCAAATTTTATATTCAGATTAGTACTTTTTATCCCCAGTATGATCGTGAACATAGCTTGATATTGGAGACTCGGTTTGGCCCCTTTCCTGCGAAAAAGGCGCCGAAGAGCCGTAAAAAGGATAGTGTTGTTCCTGCCATGAAGCTAGTCGTAGTTTCGCACCCGAAAGCTATCCTTAGGGAGCCAACAGTGTCTCCAAAGGAGGACACAAAAGATGATGATTCTTCTCCTCTCAATCCTCCTTAGAAGAGGAAAGCTTCAACTGAATTGGCCCAGGAGCCAACTTTAAAGCGGAAGAAAAAAACTGTCGCCCTGAGGAGAGCCAAGGAAGTGGGTGCTGGCTCGCCTCCCTCGAGGAGGTCTTCCCGGCAAACTGTGACAGGTGGAACGGCGTCGCGGGCCGTTACTATTTGGGAGGTAGATCCCTTTCTAGACTCCATAGCCGTCTGGTCAAGCCTTTAGAAGCTTTCTCACCCTTACGTTTGTCCTTTGCACAGGACCTTGAAGTTGTAGCTGAGGTCGGTGCCTCCTTGTCTGAGGAAGTGGACGCGACAACAGTGTCCCTTGCTCGTCCTCGACCGATGGATGAGGGCGGATCTTCTTTAGCTGTAAGGTTTGAGCGACGGGATGATCAGGACGAAGTCCCAGACCATAATGGTAATCAAAAGATCAGTCCCTCCTATAATATTCCTTTGGAGTATATGTCTGCAATAGCAGCTGTAATGAGTGACTTAGATGAAAATCAAGTCAAATCGGCTCATCCTCCTGCGGGTATATTATCTTTGTGCCTCTTTTCGGATAAGATTTTTTGACTTCGATTTTGCATGCTCCTCGTAAGACTGACCACAACTGTATGTTCCCTTGTCGACAAGGAGAAGGAACCCCTCGTGAAGATAGTCCCAAGCATTGGGAAAGAAACAGAAGTTGTTCCCGGCTCTTCAAAATTTGTTGGCACGGAGGGAGCTGTCAGTGAGCCGATATCGGCTATAGAATGAGAGGTTGAACAGCCTGCTGAGGAGGCTATTGCTGAATCTGCTTCCGTTCCAGCTGAAATTGCGGAAGATACCAGGCCTGATGTCGCTCGGGGCCTTGATATTGTTCTCCTTGAACAGTCTGGACCTGCTCTCGGTTTTCCTAAAGGCAAGACTGATGACGTAGTCCAGGCTGGCGCTGAGCATGCCGAAGGTATAAAATTACAACTTTTTCACATTTTCTCCTCTTTTTGGTTACTGATGTATATATTATTTCCTTGTCAGGTTCGGCTTCTTGTCAGGTATCCCTTCCTGGAGCGGAAGAAACTTTCCAAGCCTCCTCTCCAACGACCTCCACTGAAGATGACGAAATGGCCCATGAAGTTGTCAAAGCTTTCTACTCTGTACTGAAAGTAAAGCTTCCAGGAGTCCTGAGTCGAAATGCTGTCTTTGGCCCTGTGAAGGCTGTTGTCGAATGCCAAGTGGCGGCCCTCGAGAGCATTGCCGGCTATGAAGAGTGGGCTAATACTCTGAAGAAAGTTCTGAATGACCTGGAGGGTCAGTGGCCAGATTCCGGAATGCCAAACAACAGAGCCCGACGTTGCTGTTCCGTACAGAAGATGAGGCTTTGATCACGGCTCTCACGGAGGAGAAGGCTACTTTCCAGGTGAGGAAGGATGCCATCGTTCAAGAGATCAGCAAATTTGTTGATCAGTATGGTCAGTTCAACACTGTAATTGAGACACGTGCTGCCTCGAAGAATAAACTGGCTGCACAGATTATCGAAAAGTATAATCATATCGCACAGATCCAAAATAAGATCGCTCAACTGGAAGCTAACTTGAGAACAGCAACGTCTGAGCAGGACTACTTGGCTCAGGCTGCCATGACTGCCACCGCTTCCGCCCATTTAAAAGAACAACTGGTGAAGTTGGAGGGAGAGCACATGAGTTTGATCCTTTTCGAGGATGAAGCTGCTCGCCAAGAAGAGGCGCGCCGTCGAGCTACCGCGAAGTCTGAAGTCGAAATCGCGGCTCTAAGGGACAATATCAATCGCCTATGTATCCGTTTGCTTTTTTGTTTGTAACTGTTTTTCCAGCCGTCATGGCTCTTGTACCCCTTTTTTCTGTCTCTCGACAGACGTTCAAGTAAAGAATAAAGAATCTTTTCAAAATGAATGTGGTTTTGTGAAATATCGGAACTAGAGGTAATGTGACGTAGTAAGAATATTTTTGGTGGGTATTCCGCTGGGGAATTTGATGTGGACCTATTATCCATTTTATATACAAGTTTTTTTTTGAATATAGATAATAGGTTGAACGAATCTGCTAATAGAGTAATATGGGCGTAATAGTAGAGGATGTTCTATATCTGAACAGAGGTAATATAATATGGACATGGAAAGAAATATAACATTAGGTGGGAGTGGATAATTCAGAGGTAATATGGACGTGATTATCCTTGATGAATGCTTTGCTCAGAGGTTATATGGACATGGCAAAACATTTCTCAATCATTCCACTAGGGAAATAATTATCGAAAAACAATTCAGAGGTAATAGGGACATGACTTGTTTTCGTCAAACCGAGTTGGACAGAGTCAAAAATGGGAATGATTTCGCTGGAAAAATATTTTAGAGGACCTATTATCCAAGGCGTATTCAAGACTCTTGAAATACGAAAATAGTTAGATAATTTTTTCGACTCACATAAACATCGCACTGTATATTTACATGACTGAACATATGTGAACATTATTTACAAAAGGTTACACATAGTATTTCTTCAAGAACTTGTCGTTGATGTAGAAGCATGAAAAAGAACAAGAAAAGCCCATACGGCTCAAAACAGAAGAAGCCCATGCAGCTCAAAACAGAAGGAGCCTCATGCGGCTCAGGAATCTATCGGAGCCTCATGTGGCTCAGAAACTCTCCAATAGCCTCATGCGGCTCAGGAAAGAATCACATGGCCCTATACAGCTTGGTTTTTACAGCTGGCCATAAAATGACTACTCCTATTAAATGCTCTGACATAAAGTGATAACTCTGACATTAAAACTGAAATGATGAACTCTGACATAACGGCGTGTTCTTCGGGAAACGAAGAAAATCTCCTATACAGCTGGCACGATCCACCAACTCCAAAGCTCCCTATGCGGCTGCCACCCCCCTTATGCGGCTGATGCTCTCATGCGGCTCGGATCGTGGAGACTATCATCATGCGGCTCAAATCCTAAGAAGCCACCCCATGCGGCCGCTGTCCTCATGCGGCTCGGATCATGGGGATCATCTCCATGCGGCTAAAATACTGAGAGGCCATGCCCATGCAGCCTTGACACGTGGCTAGTCTTATGTGGCTCAATTGGAAACCACCCCCATGCGGATCAGATTTTGGAGGCTACACCTATGCGGCTGCCGCCTTCATGCGGTTCAAAACCTAAGAAGCTACCATCATGCGACTGTGGCTCGCGGTTATGACACGTGGCAGAAGATCAGTTTCCCCGTAATGATGGTTAGATACATGGCATTAAATCAATCAAGATTTATCAACAAATCCCAACAATCAGATTTAGTGCAATCATCATAATTACCCGAATCAAAGCAGATTTATTGTAATCATGCATATTAAACACGTGGCAGGAGATCCGAGCTTCCAAAGATTCATGACAATCAACATTAATTGCCCATACAAATTTTACACAATCAGCATTAATTGTCCAGATTCGTTGCAATCAAGATTACTGGTCCAGATTAATTGCCAACAAAATAGGATCAAGGAAAATGGCAATTAAATCTCCAAGACGCCGACTTTTTTAGGGCAATCATTGCAAACCCTAATAATGACACCCCACCCCTATAAATAGCAAGGTGCCATTCCCTTGCAAAGAGAGGGGAGATAATAAAAAAAAGGAGAGATCCCAGGAGAAAAAAAAAGACAGACAGAGAGAAAAAGGCACGGACAGGAGAGTCTTCCCACACGCTTCCAAAGCATTTCTTCATCAGAGCCGAGGCTACGTCCGATCGTCCAAGGAGTAAGGCAGAGCTGCCGTCGCTTTCCCGAGCCTCTATCGTCACCCCCCAGAATCAAAACTAAACAATTGTACTTAGATTGCTATACCTAGGTTTTCGTTCCTAGGCTTTCTTTGTATGAGCGAGTTTGTATTGTGAAGTAAAAGTCCAGTCCACCCATAAAACTATTCTGTTCTTTTATAATCAATAGCAAACACGATAGCGACTCTGCTGGAGACAAACTTCTCCATGGCTGAGAAGTTGGTGATGCAATCAGATGCAGCCAAACTCGGCTCCACACAACAGAAGATGGTCGTCCGCTTCGACCAACAGGCGTTTGAAGAAATGCTCTCCGATGGGAGCGCTGCCCCGATCCAGAAGCAAGCCCGCACGAAGAAGGCTCGCAGGGAGTGGAGGCCCAAGTCATTTGCTCCTCCCCAAGCTCTGGAAGAAGTACTCTCTACTGCCCAGGACGGCAAGGGCGACTCTCATACGGCTGCACTTCAGGCCATAGTGGACTCTGCTGTCCCCAAGTCCGACAGAGGAAAATACTAAGATGTTGGACTTGCAGGGGCAAAGAGGGACTCTATGTGGTCCAGGAAGACGCCGAATAAAGGCACCAGCGGCATGCATGATGCTCATGCGGCCAAGATTGCCAGCCGCATGCATGATGCTCATGCGGCTAAAACTGCCAGCCGTATGCAGAATGCCCATGCGGCCAAGACTTCCAGCCGCATGGAGGAGACTCATACGGCCGAGACTTCCAGCCGCATGAAGAACGCTTATGCGGCCACGACTGCCCGCCGTATGAAGACTGCTGATTCCAGCCGCAAATTATCCACTCCACGCGGCTCGGGCTCTGTCTTCGACCGCCTCTCCTATGGCCCTGATCTCTCATGCTCCCAAGAAAATATGTCTGACTCTCTACAGCACCACTTAGACTCTTCCTACTATGTGCCCTCAGGCGCTAGAGTGAAGAAGTCTAGGGCAGCACGAGCTCGGCAAGCTCAGTCGGCTGTCCCAACCTCTGAACATCCGAGCACTCCGCTTACTGTTATGCGGACCTCTGATGGGAAGTTATACAGAACCACTCGAGTCCAGCCCCCGGAGGCAAACGGACAGAGTGGTTCCCAAAAGTCTTCCCGCAACCAGGGTACAAACGTGGTTGCTCGAGACCCATCTGACATGCGTGACGTGATCCTTCACAAATACAAGGAAAGAGAAGGGGACTCAGTGTGCAAAGAGTCCTCCAACGGACATCACTGCATCCAAGTCATTGTCAACTGCTGCTGCAACAACGCCGCAGTACGAGAAGACCGGCGGTCCGTCTTCCAAAGACTGCAACAACCAAGTTCAGAGGATGAGGTGCTTCCAGTCGTCTCCTACAACTCTCCTCAGAGAATCCCCGCCAGCGGGAGAGGGATGAAAATAAATATCTCCAGCACGAAGATTTCAACCACTATGTCCAAGAAACTATCATCTAAGAGGTTGCCTACCACCGGAGTTTTCTAAGGTACCCGTTCGAAGATAGAATCTACTACAATGGGAGATTCATCATCCACATCACTGGAGGTCGCTGGAACCGGGGGTAGCATTCCTCCGAACATCTACGACAATCCGATATTCCAAGGAGATGAGCCCGGGGAAATGACTCTCCCAACAGATACAGCAGGTGCCGACGTCCCCGAGGATGTTTACGACTCTCAAGGCGAGGCAAGATCTGAAGCTGGGGGTACTGTTCCTTATGAGTCTGAACCAGAGAAAAACATTCCCACATACCCCGACGACTTCTCTCTACAGGGGTATGATTCAGAGGGTACGTCGTCCACCGTCCCTTCCACTTCGGCTCGTGTGAGGACGGCATTCATGACAAATGACGATCAAGACGGTCCCATTGATCGCCAACGCATCGACACTCTGGAGGCTATACTGCGTACCTTGGTCAAATCCGTTGACGAAATCAAAGCGGCTCTTCCAACTCTGCAAGGAAAGATGCCTAGCCAAACAAGCTTGGGTCCCGTGGTCAATGTAGACTCGAACTCAGCGGCACCAAACCCGGGCGACAATCCTCCTGAAAAATCGGCTCCCACCGCTGTGGATGAGGCCAGGAAGGAAAGAAGAGAGGACAAGGAGCTCGGGGCCATGTTTTACACCCGAAAAATCTCCGAAGACCTCAGAATACGGCAACCATACCCTGCTGCATGGAGGGATGTCCCTTTCCCACCAAGATATAAGTCATTCAACATCAATCCCTATGATGGCAAGACTTCCGCAAGTCGGTACATTACTTACTTCGAGGTCACAACCGACCATCTGCCCCATGACGACGCCATCCTTACACGATTATTCATCGGGGCATTGGAAGGGGTCGCCTTCAACTGGTATCGCAACCTGCCAGACAACTGCATCCATTCCTTTGTCGGCTTCAAGCGTATGATCTTGGAGAGGTTCTACAAAGTAGGACAAGACGTGACGATGTCCACCCTCATGGATGTTGTTCAAGGGGAGAAGGAGCTGACAAGGAACTATATTAAGCGGTTTCGCCAAACCGCAATGAAGTTGCCGTTTGGAAATCTGGATTCCTCCTTAATTGAAATTTGCCAAAATCTGGACGGGTGAAAGTCAATTTAAGGACTGGAAGACGTTCATCATCAGTGCCACTGTAAACCTCCTAATTTTCTACCACGATTTTTTTAAATATTTTTTTTATTTTTGTACTTCGTATCTATACGTCGTACACGAGTTCGCTTTGTCGTATTTACGTAGCGTGCGAGATTTGCGTTCCTAATTTCTCGACGAGTGCGAATATGTGTCGAGGTACATATGTTAGAAAAATATTTTTATTATAAATTTTATTTTAATAGAAAAGTACATGTTCAAATAAAGGTGATAAATATTTATATTTTGTATAAAAAGGTTATTTTATTCGTCGTTTACAAATAAATTGTGATTTGGAAATTATGGTTTAATATTTTGCGAAATGTAAAATTTGTTTATTAATAAATTTTGTTATTTATAAAAGCTAGTTTATGATTTAATATTTAAGTATTTATCGTGATTTTCGAAATGTATTATTACTATATTTATTTAATTACGAAAATGATATTTGGGATTTTGTTAATTTTAATATTTGATTAAATATGGTAATTTAAATTGGAAAAGATTTTTATTGACTTTGTCTAAAAATAGTTTAAGTTAAGGATATAATTTATCTAAACTTGATTTGATTTGGATTGAATTATTTTTAAATCCGTTTAAATTAATTGGTGATTTATCTATTAGGGATTTAAATAAATCCCAATCCCTATCCAACTGGGAATTCCTACCTCCTATAAAAGGAGAGGTACTCCTCCAAAAAAATTTCATCCACAGATGTCCATCGTGTCTGTGTCCATCGTTCTTATTCCATATTATACAATTACATTATTCCTATGTCGGACACATCCCCGACACAATCAAAACCTAAACCTACGACCTCCATGTCCGTAGCAAACGAGCCACCACCATCGTCCCGCTATTCCGGCAACTCCCAACCACCGCTGTCATTACCATCCTAAACCCAAATACCCGGCCATTGGCCGCAACCTCCGTCTACCGGCGCACCCAGCCAAAATCCACAACCATCCCCGTCACCTTCGTCCCCAAAATCCAAACCCCACGAGTAACACAACCCCAACAACATCACCGAACCACCGTTACCACCACCGTCCAAAATTTCCCCGACAAAGAAAAGGAAGGGGACAGGACCCTCACCTTCGTCGTACATGGTCGCCAGTGCCGCGCCCTTGTCGCCCCGACGCCACCCGACTTCGCCGCCTCCAGCGAACCCCTGAACAGCCGCTCCAGCGCCCATACGCCTCCACCGAACTCCGTCGTCCGTCGCTGCTCCCCGTCACCTTTCCGGCCACAGGCCGCCTCGCGCCACCCGTAACTCTCTACCTTCCGATCGTCGAAGCCACAGCCGCCACCGCCCTCCGTGCGCCGGCCTTCCTCCTCGCCGCGCCAGGACCCCGTTGTGCAGCCGTCGACCGTCGCCTCTCCATTCCGTAACCCTAGCCACCGCACGAGCCATCTTCTCTGCCTCACCCGTCCACGGAGCACCGCTCCACGCCGGCAGAGCGCCGCCAGGCCGAGTGCTTGACCGCTAGGGCCAGCACCACTCCTCTTCCCGAAGCCGCCGATAGTCCGCCGCCTTCACGGCCGCCGCCTCCACGAATCGTCGCCGCCCGCCGTGCCGGAGTTCTCCCGAGCCTCCATCCTTTCCGATCCGCGGCCGCCTCTCCGCTTCGGCGACCCCCTGGCACCACAGGACGCGGCCGCCGCCAATGGGTCGCCGTCCGCCACCGTGCCAGCAGCGCGCCGGCGCCCAGAGCCGCCGGCCAATCGCCGGAGAGAAAACCCTCGGTAACCTCTGCTCTTTCCTGCTTCTTTCTCTCTCTCTTACTGTTTATTTGAGGAAAAAGTAAAGTATTAATAGGAATTTATCATTTATTATTATTATTATTATTATTATTATTATTATTATTAGCATTATTATTACTTATTATCATCATTGTTATTATTATTACTTTGTTTTTAGACCAAAATAATTGTATTGGTATAATAATAATAACTATTATTATGATTATTGTAGGCATTATTATTGTTACTATTATTATTATAATTATTATTACACTGATTTTTGTTATCTAAATATTATTATTATTATTTCATTATTATGAAGATAAATTTTCTATAAAATCTATAAGGTAGATAGTTTCCAAAATTATATATATGTTGATAAACTTGGCTTGTTCATAGTTTATAAAATTTCTTGTATTATTCTAAAATAATTTAATTAAATAATTCTTCTGTCAAAAATATAAATTTGACAAGCTTAGCATATTTTGCTTGAATAAATTTTTATATTTTTATAATATTTAATTAAAATTTCTTCTACTAGTAAATACAATTCAAGTATTTTTCCTACAATCTTTTTGACTAAGGAAAATATATTTTAAAGTAGTAGAAGAATTTTCCTAAAATAAATAGAATGCTCTTCTCCTCAAATTTCCACTATTTGTCAACCTTACTTATGACTAAATCCAGTTTTCCTATTTTTTCTCAACCTCGACCGATTACACACCGAACATGGCTATTGGACAATCGAAACTTGTCGGATCATTGCACCACACCAGGCGTAACACCAGGCAAGATACCTTGCCACAATTTACTGTTTATAAATTAGTCTGTATTTTATTTATTGCATATCACTGTGTATTTATTTCTCGTACTTTTAGCTGTACCATTATTTCAGTTCCTGACTTACTGCCTACTCAGTGATATTAGCTGTACCTTGTTATTTATCCTTTGGTTGCATATGGACCTAGAGTTAAGGGACTACCACTAGTTTAGTACATTGCATAAACTTTGACATTGTTGTGCCACGAGATGTGTGAGTTATGAGTAGCATATAGCCTACGGACTTGCGTGTTGGCTGATCACTGATGCGTGCAGGATGTGCGTTAGGTCTAACTGTCAATAGTTGTACGTTAGAAGACTTGACGGTTAGTAGTGTTACATGGTCGTGGATGCGACATGATAGGTACATTAGGTGGAGAGAACAATACCTGACGTATGGACTTCGATTGCACTTCCCTTGTAACCCGGAAGCTCCGCTGGAGATACGGGTATGATGAGCCTCTCAGGTTGGCCACTGTCATTTTTGAACGTCATGCGCTTAGGTTACTGGTGCCCAAGAGGGGACTATACCAGATCCCATTTACAGCCAGGGCTCATGCATCGAAGGATTGTTTCTTAACTGCATGTTCACTTTAGTATGGTTAGATTACCTTATTGTTGTCTTGTCACTTACTTTTGTTTGTGGCATATTTATATTCAGTAATTATATGGCATGTTTATTGTATCTTGTTACGTCCCTCTGAGGACCTGGTTATCTCTCCAGGTGTGTGCTTCTGTAATTTTGCAGGTGTTCTAGCCAAGGCCGTGATCTTCTCCATTCTTTCGAAGACGATTGCGCTTGGTTCACCTCGTTATTTTATCGATCACTTCTTATACATTTTATTTGAGATAGTTGGTATTGGACTTTGTCTCTGCCCAACGATTGTATACATGACAAATTCAAAGTTGCTTTTATATCATTTATTTATCTAGTGGATGAGATTTAGTTATTATGGTTCTACTGCATTTTACAGCTTATATATACATACAACGTTTCCATATATTGGAGTGTACTTTGTATGTATGCAGCTGGCAGGGATACGTACCTAGTCCTAAGTATTTTGGGACTAGGGCGTTACATGTTTTTGTGGTGGCCCATGCAGGTCTAGTTTGCCGTTTCGGTTACATGACGGTACCGAACGGGCCTGTAATATAGAATTAGAGTTTAGAATCTCATCCACCTACTTGACATTCTATCTTGACTTCAAATTCCGAACTCTCGTTCGACCTCCTTGAATTACATCTTGCTTGACTCCTTCTACCGTAAATTCTTGGTTTCGTGTTCAGTAAGATGACTACACTAGTATATGCCCATAGGTTAAACACATGGCTAGATGAATTGCATTGACAATTAATATGCATTGAGAATTTTATTTGAGTTATAAAGGCATTTATTTTCCTAGAAATATGATTTTAAGGATTAGTTAATTTCAAGTTGGGTAGTAGCGTATTACCGCCTCCAAAGGATAGTTGGAACTTTATTTTGCTATTACAAGGTGGTATACACAAGGGAATAGCTAGATCGAGAAAACAAATTTATGATTTATGATTTTTGGAAATTGTGAAATAGTTTATAATTTATTGGAATATGAAACCGATTTGGAAAATATCTTTAAATTGTGACACATGATTTACGATTAAGTTCAAGTTTGGATTGAATATGTTAAAAGTTTATCTCGAATTTATTAAAGTGTTTTAAATTATAAGTTATGATTTTGTAACGACTAGAGAATATGAAGGGTTTATGATTTACGGTTTATTAGAGAGCTTGAGGTTTTAAATTGATTCTACGATTTACGAATTATAAGTATTTAATTTTGAGCTTGAAGAGATAATGGTAAAATTTTGTTTGAGATATTTTTGGAAGATATGAAATCGACTTTGAAGGAAAAAAATTTAAATATTTAAAATTTGCTCATATGATCTATGATATGTAAAGATATTTAGATTTCGAGCTTAAAGACTTGATTATGTATATTTAAATTTTGGTGAAAAAAATCACTTTTGTAGAGTAGATGTGACTTATTGGGAGCTAGATATACACATTTGAAGGATATAGAATTAAAATTCGGGAGTTATTTAAACGTTCTATTTTGTAGTATGAATTTCGACGGATAAACTTATTAAATGTTGAGTTTAAGATTTGAAAAAAAAAGAAAAAAAAGAGGTTATTATTCAAGTTGCGATATACAAGGGTTGTTTCGAGATTGACTAGAGATTTAAAATTGTGATTAAAGTTGACGGTCTAAGATAATTAAAATTTTGGCGAAGTATCTTGAAAATTTTATTAAGAAACTTTCGAGGAACTTGAAATTTTAGATTAGATCATATATTGGTAGAAGACCAAGAAGCAAGTAAGGTCACCCTAGTGAGATAGAAGTATTTCACATTAGATTGTCATGCCACCTATGACTATGATATTGCATATACACAAGTATAGTTAGTCATCGACCAGACCGATAAACATATCTTTGACTTACTCGACCTTCCCTCAAATCTAGATCATTATTTGTGACCATCTAATTGTTTGAAACTTAGAAATGATTGGAATCATTCCCTTGACCATACCCATATCTATGAGACTATCTTTCCTCTAGAAACTGTGTCTCTAACTTATTTTACCTTGACCTACGAGATTCATAATTATCTTTATTTCGTGCTTTAACCTTTTATTTTTGGTGCATTAATTAGTACCTTATAAAAACCTACTTTCTATTTTGATCATTTGGCATTCCCTATCGTGACTTTGATATTTGGAGCACAACACTAGACTTTTCCTTTCAATCAAGTTCACATGCAAGACTTAGACGAGCTCACCTCCGTGTAGGTATATCATGTTCCACTAAAACACGTCCCCTTGTACTCTATTTTTATGGTTCGACTTTCGGGTCATAAAGACTCAACTATAACCTATACCATGGTGCCGATATACTTTTGACTATATATATGGACTCAATCTCGACTCAAATCTTTGGCCCGATTACGATCTGCTAAATCCGTTAAATGTTAACCTTGTGTTTTATCTTGACTACTTAACCCTTATTATTTTATATTCTTGTATTATCTTGATTTACTTAGACACATAACATCTTTCGCTCTTCAAAATTGCGACCCTACTTTCTCCCTTCCGATTAAACCGCGTCATTCGTATTTTGCTACGAATCCTCCATAGTTTATGAAACCTTATTCTGTATGATCCTCTTATGAAAAGATGAACTTTGACAATGACATCCCTCGGTTAGTAGAGGTTAGATTAGAAAACTCATTGACGAGAATAGTGGTAAAATTAATTAATGTGATTGAATATGCATAAGTGAATTTTGTGGCGAAATTTAAAAGGTGCTATCATTTTTTGAAGGAGACAAATCGGTTCTTCAAGGTAAACCCATTATTGAGAAATTTTTATGAGGTGATAAGTAGGATGTTGATGTAGTAGATCTTGAAGCTACCTAATATTAAAAGGTAAAAATTCTTGATATTCTAAGGAAAATTTTTATGATGATTACGAATATAAAGTTTCATGACTAAGATAAGTTTGATTCCTCCGACTGATTGATTTATCGAATTTCAATTTTAGAGAGATTATGAGGTCGAAATTTAGTTGAACCAAAACTATATATAGATATGATGGAAGAAGAAGAATCTAGAAATCCTTAAATTCAAAACTTTGGTACATATTGAAATTTAAATTGTGAGATATAGGAATTGAGAATATATTTTTAAGGAATATAAATTTTGCGAGTTAATCTTAAGGAGAAACATCAAAGGGAATAAAGAAGAAAAAGGAAAGTGTCATAAGAAAAATTGAAGTTTTATGGAATATGAATATTGAGAAGAAATTGAAGCTTTTGAAGAATTATTACTAATAAAAATCATAGAGATTACTCGAAGATCATGATGATGACGCAACCCGAATATGGGATTAGTAGTCTTAGAATGATATAGAAGAATTTATTAAAAAATCTTTGAGATTTTGCTGATTCCAGGATTGATGGCAGTATGACCAATTAGACATAGAAGGATGTCATGCATATGATCATTACAAAACTACACCATTGATTTATTCTTTTAGTTATCAAATTGTCTATTTTCGTTGAAAGACGTTTCTTCTCTTCGTCTAATGAATTAAATCGTGACTTCTCATCTTTTTATCTCCTGAAGCCTACCTACCCTAATTTTTCCTAAATTTTGAGGACAAAATTCTTTTAAGTTGGGTAGGATGTAAATCCCCTAATTTTCTACTACGATTTTTTTAAATATTTTCTTTATTTTTGTACTTCGTATCTATACGTCGCACACGAGTTCGCTTTGTCGTATTTACGTTGCGTGCAAGATTTGCGTTCGTAATTTCTCGACGAGTGCGAATATGTGTCGAGGTACATATGTTAGAAAAATATTTTTATTATAAATTTTATTTTAATAGGAAAGTACATGTTCAAACAAAGGTGATAAATATTTATATTTTTGTATAAAAAGGTTATTTTATTCGTCGTTTACAAATAAATTGTGATTTGGAAATTATGGTTTAATATTTTGCGAAATGTAAAATTTGTTTATTAATAAATTTTGTTATTTATAAAAGCTAGTTTATGATTTAATATTTAAGTATTTATCGTGATTTTTGAAATTTATTATTACTATATTTATTTAATTACGAAAATGATATTTGGGATTTTGTTAATTTTAATATTTGATTAAATATGGTAATTTAAATTGGAAAATATTTTTATTGACTTTGTTTAAAAATAGTTTAAGTTAAGGATATAATTTATCTAAATTTGATTTGATTTGGATTGAATTATTTTTAAATCCGTTTAAATTAATTGGTGATTTATCTATTAGGGATTTAAATAAATCCCAATCCCTATCCAACTGGGAATTCCCACCTCCTATAAAAGGAGAGGTACTCCTCCAGAAATTTTTCATCCACAGATGTGCATCGTGTCTGTGTCCATCGTTCTTATTCCATATTATATAATTACATTATTCCTATGTCGGACACATCCCCGACACAATCAAAACCTAAACCTACGACCTCCATGTCCGCAGCAAACGAGCCACCACCATCGTCCCGCTATTCCGGCAACTCCCAACCACCGCTGTCATTACCATCCTAAACCCAAATCCTCGGCCGTTGGCTGCAACCTCTGTCTACCGGCGCACCCAGCCAAAATCCACAACCATTCCCGTCACCTCCGTCCCCAAAATCCAAACCCCACGAGTAACACAACCACAACAACATCACCGAACCACCGTTACCACCACCGTCCAAAATTTCCCCGACAAAGAAAAAGAAGGGGACAGGACCCTCACCTTCGTCGTGCATGCTCGCCAGTGCCGCGCCCTTGTCGCCCCGACGCCACCCGACTCCGCCGCCTCCAGCGAACCCCCGAACAGCCGCTCTAGCGCCCATCCGCCTCCACCGAACTCCGTCGTCCGTTGCCGCTTCCCGTCACCTTTCCGGCGACAGGCCGCCTCGCGCCGCCCGTAACTCTCTACTCTCCGACCGTCGAAGCCACAGCCGCCATCGCCCTCCGTGCGTCGGCCTCCCTCCTCGCCGCGCCAGGACCCCGTTGTGCAGCCGTCGACCGCCGCCTCTCCATTCTGCAACCCTAGCCACCGCGCGAGCCATCTTCTCCGCCTCACCCGTCCACGGAGCATCGCTCCACGCCTGCTGAGCGCCGCCAGGCCGAGCGCCTGACCGCTGGAGCCCGTGCCGCTCCTCTTTCCGAAGCCGTCGATAGTCTGCCGCCTTCACGGTCGTCGCCTCCACGAATCACCGCCGCCCGCCGTGCCGGAGTTCCCCCGAGCCTCCGTCCTTTCCGATCCGCGGCCGACTCTCCGCTTTGGCGACCCCCTTGCGCCATAGGACGCGACTGCCGCTGATGAGTCGCCGTCCGCCACCGTGCTAGCAGCGCGCCGGCGCCCAGAGCCGCCGGCCAATCGTCGGAGAGAAAATCCTCGGTAACCTCCGCTCTTCCCCGCTTCTTTCTCTCTCTCTTACTGTTTATTTGGGGAAAGAGTAAAGTATTAATAGGAATTTATCATTTATTATTATTATTATTATTATTATTATTATTATTATTATTATTAGCATTATTATTACTGATTATCATCATTGTTATTATTATTAGTTTATTTTTAGACCAAAATAATTGTATTGGTATAATAATAATAACTATTATTATGATTATTGTAGGCATTATTATTGTTACTATTATTATTATAATTATTATTACACTGATTTTTGTTATCTAAATATTATTATTATTATTTCATTATTATGGAGATAAATTTTCTATAAAATTTATAAGGTGGATAGTTTCCAAAATTATATATATGTTGATAAACTTGGCTTGTTCATAGTTTATAAAATTTCTTGTATTATTCTAAAATAATTTAATTAAATAATTCTTCTGTCAAAAATATAAATTTGACAAGCTTAGCATATTTTGCTTGAATAAATTTTTATATTTTTATAATATTTAACTAAAATTTCTTCTACTAGTAAATATAATTCAAGTATTTTTCCTACAATCTTTTTGACTAAGGAAAATATATTTTAAAGTAGTAGAAGAATTTTCCTAAAATAAATAGAATGCTCTTCTCCTCAAATTTCCACTATTTGTTAACCTTACATATGACTATATCCGGTTTTCCTATTTTTTCTCAACCTCGATCGATTACACACCGAACATGGCTATTGGACAATCGAAACTTGTCGGATCATTGCACCACACCAGACGTAACACCAGGCAAGATACCCTGCCATAATTTACTGTTTATAAATTAGTTTGTATTTTACTTATAGCATATCACTGTGTATTTATTTCCCGTACTTTTAGCTATACCATTATTACAGTTCCTGACTTACTGCATGCTCAGTGATATTAGCTGTACCTTGTTATTTATTCTTTGGTTGCATATGGACCTAGAGTTAAGGGACTACCACTAGTTTAGTGCATTGCATAAACTTTGACATTGTTGTGCCACAAGATGTGTGAGTTATGAGTAGCATATAGCCTACGGACTTGCGTGTTGGCTGATCACTGATGCGTGTAGGACGTGCGTTAGGTCTAACTGTCAATAGTTGTATGTTAGAAGACTTGACGGTTAGTAGTGTTACATGGTCGTGGATGCGACATAATAGGTACATTGGGTGGGGAGAACAATATCTGACGTATGGGCTTCGATTGTACTTCCCTTGTAACCCGGAAGCTCCGCTGGAGATACGGGTATGATGAGCCTCTCAGGTTGGCCACTGTCGTTTTTGAACGTCATGCGCTTAGGTCACTGGTGCCCAAGAGGGGACTATACCAGATCCCATTTACAGCCAGGGCTCATGCGTCAAAGGATTGTTTCTCAACTGCATGTTCACTTTAGTATGGTTAGATTACCTTATTGTTGTCTTGTCACTTACTTTTGTTTGTGGCATATTTATATTCAGTAATTATATGGCATGTTTATTGTATCTTGTTACGTCCCTCTGAGGACCTGGTTATCTCTCCAGGTGTGTGCTTCTGTAATTTTGCAGGTGTTCTAGCCAAAGCCGTGATCTTCTCCATTCTTTCGAAGACGACTGCGCTTGGTTCGCCTCGTTATTTTATCGATCACTTCTTGTACATTTTATTTGAGATAGTTGGTAGTAGACTTTGTCTCCGTCCAACGATTGTATACATGACAAATTCAAAGTTGCTTTTATATCATTTATTTATCTAGTGGATGAGATTTAGTTATTATGTTTCTACTGCATTTTACAGCTTATGTATACATACAAGGTTTCTATATATTGGAGTGTACTTTGTATGTATGCAGCTGGCATGGATACGTACCTAGTCCTAAGTATTTTGGGACTGGGGCATTACAGCCACTAGCGCCGAAGATAAGTTGAAGAAGGCTCGCCAACTGGGATTACACATCTCGGAGGGAGAGGACAAGGGCAAACGCTCTAATGCCAACACCAACAATGGGGGTAATTCCTCCAATAACCGAGACAACAAGGGCAAACAGGCTATGGTGGCCGACGCAACCCAGAAGCCTGAATCAAAGCCAGCTGAAAAGCAGTGGCCGCAGATGACTTACTCCTTCGAAGACGGTCATGTCAAGTCCATCTTGGACAAGCTCATACAAGGAGATAGAATCCAGCTCCCTCCACCTAGATGGGAACCTCGGCCGGCCGAGATGGAAAGCCCCAAGTACTGCCATTACCATCGTTACGTCCATCACGCCACGCAGGACTGCTTCCAATTGAAGCGATATATCCAGCATCTCATCGATTCGAAGGCTCTGGCCATTGATTTCGAGGAGGTAACAGTAGCAGCCAATATGGTGTCAGTACAGTTCGGCAGCTTCCCTCCGACAGAGACTCAAGACGGCGTAGTACCCGTCCCTCGGGCAACAATGGAGATTGCTAATCTTCCACCTCCTCGAGATCAGGCTGCTGGTCTAGTACCCCTCACTACATCACGAGGGGAGGTCATGTGGGTCCATCCGGACCTGGTACTTAATGTGACTCAACCCATACCACCCTCCACTGGCAGGAAGAAGGGTGGAAAGGTCAGATCCTGCCATACAATCTCGACAGATGTCGAAGAAGCCACAGCTGTTGTCATCCGGTCGGGTGCGTAATCCCAACCTACACAGGATAACTCAGCCGAAGATCATCAGCCGGCTACTGCTGATGCTCCAGGACCTTCTCAAACTCTGACGACCGACAAGCCTAGACCGAAGGAGACTCGCTTTAACAAATCCCTCCGAAAAGAGGCACCTCATGGGATGGAGAGGCCCTACAACTTTGACATCTTGGCACAATTGGCTAACACACCGGCCAAATTATTATTATATGAGCTCCTAAGACTCTCCAAAGATGTTCGTGTGGCACTGAGCGATGTACTCCAGAATGTCGACGCATATCTGGCTCAGGTCAACCTCACGGGAGAAAGCCCGCCTGCAAATCTCCAGAATAGAGCTTGTACAGGTGCAATGCCCAACATCGCCTTCACTCCGCAGGATATGCTCATTAAAGCCAACCTGCACGATCGTCCGTTGTATTACACTGGATACATCGGCGACGTAAAGGTGGATCGGATGCACATTGATCTCGATTCTTCCATAAGCATCATCCCGAAGAGTTTGTTGCACCATCTTCGCATTCCCATGCATCGCCTGATGCCGACAAGCACCGCCATCAGCGATTTCAATTCGGGCAGGAGCTACCCGATCGGAAAGATTCGCTTGAAGTGCCAAATCGTCGATCTGCAGTCAGAAGTGACTTGTTATGTCATAGATGCGGACACTTCCTATAATATTCTCCTGGGGCATCCTTGGATACACGATTATATGATCGTGCCTTCCACGCGGCACCAGTGCTTCAAGTATGTCGACAAGCACGGCTTCGTGAGAACAGAATTTGCCGACATCGATCCCTTCAAAGGGGTCGAGTCTTATTACTCGGACTCCTGCTTGTACGAGAAGTCGAAGAGGCACCTTGTCGAAGGAGATATGCAAGCTCAAACTGAGACAGCAACGGGATCAGAAGAACCTCTGACGATCCACCTTCAAGCTCGCAAACCTGACAAGACCGTACCCCTTACGGCCGCTCTGCGTAAGGATACAATCAGTCTCTCGGCACAAGAAGGACAAATGATAATCCGACTGCCAAGGTCTGGCCAAGCGCCAAAACCTACAACGGAGCCACTGACAATCAGGCTGCCAAGAGCCGGCCAGCCACAAACAGAGAAGCTCAAACCCTCTGACAAGCCAATAACGATACGTCTTCCCAAGATGAATCGTCAGCCCAATGCAAAGTCGGGGACTCTTAGCGAGCCAACAACTCCCCTTCTAGCATCAAGCACCAAACAGGGGGTCGCTAGTTTGCCAACGACTCCACGTTCTGCCCCACCAGCGGAACCCCTGATGATTAAGCTGCCCAAGTCATCCTCTTAGTCTTCATTTATACAGGAGGTGGCCGAAGAAAAACCAGAATTGGCCAAGTATGTGGCTGCTCATACTGATGGTCCATCCACAGATGATGTAATTCTACTAGAAAAGATACCTTACTTCATCAATAAAGGTCTGTCTTTGAACTGCCTCGAGCTTGATAAGCTTTGTAGAATGTATGCTATGGAACACGGTATAGGCACTCACCTACACACGCAATTGACAAATATTTACACCGCAAATCAACTTACTCCTGTGGAAGGCGCCTACTTAATAGTCGAGGGAGAAGACCATCCAATCATCTTCGGCCGGAAGAATGATCCACAGCCCTTCACAATAGAGGAAGTCGATCTCCAATCGGACGTCGGAAGACTGCCCCTTTATCTGTATAGCTCTCAATCCAAGTACCTCATACAAAGACAGAGGTATGATCTGGAGACTACACCAGGCTTGAACTATGGCACTGGTCGGCGGTTACCTTTGCAGTTGTCAGTCCCGGCCGGGAAACCACGGGATTACTATAATAAGACCTGATGTAGACTGGGGTATGTTACGCCTGCAACGACCCCTGAAAGCTCAGATGAGGAATACGACTGGCATTCTCACTCAACCGGATCACCAACTTCTGATTCAAATATCAGCATCGGGGACGTATTCAGGCAAGTCTTGTCTGTCAATATAGCATTTGCCGACGCTTAAGAAGAAGAAGAAGACATTCCTGAACTCCTTGAATTAGAGCCGTAGGCCCAACAGCTGGATACACAATGGGAAAAGCGGTTCGAACAAAGAGAGCCTCCTACTGAAGATGATGTTATGCAAGTTGACCTCGGCAATGAGTCTTCTCCAAAACCAATCTTCGTTAGTAAAAGCCTGGCAGACGAAGAGCAAGAATTGCTGCTACAACTCGTCAAAGAATATATTGATGTGTTTGCCTGGAGTTATGAAGACATGCCAGGGCTAAACCCTGAGATTGCACTTCACAAACTCAACATTCGACCGAATGAAAAGCCGATCAAGCAACAACAGCGACGCTTCCGCCCGGACATTATGAATACGATCGAAGCCAAAATCAACAAACTGATAGCCAGCGGCTTCATTCGTGAGGAACAACATCCGGACTGGGTCGCCAACATAGTACCGGTCCTCAAAAAAAGAGAAGATTCAAATCTGTATCGACTTCCGCAATCTGAACGAGGCATATCCTAAAGATGAGTTCCCCCTCCCTATCACGGACATCATGATTGACAACACCTGCGACTTCGAGCGCATGTCATTCATGGATGGTTTCTTAGGATACAACCAAATCAAGATGTCTCCAGACGACGAGAAGCACACATCATTCTGAATACCGATTGGCACATACTGCTACACAGTCATGCCTTTTGGTTTAAAGAATGCTGACGCCATGTATCAAATAGCCTTGAGTGTCATCTTCAGAGACCACTTACGCAAGATCGTGGAGTGCTATGTTGACGACATCGCTGTCAAAAATCGCTATAAGGAAGACCATCTGCAGGATCTAAGGACGGTATTCGACCTGATGCGAGCGCATAACTTGAAGATGAATCCTACCAAGTCCTTCTTGGGCGTATCCAGTGGAAAATTCTTGGGTTTTATCATTACTGCCCAGGGGATTCAAATAGATCCGGAGAAGACAAAGGCAATCATGGAGATGGGTCCCCCGAGAAATCTCCGTGAACTCCGAGGCCATCAAGGGAGGCTAGCTTACATCAGAAGGTTCATTTCCAACCTCTCCGGACGATGTCAGCCATTCACTCACCTCATGAAGAAGGGCGTCTCATTCGTATGGGATGAAGAATGCCAATGTGTCTTCGATAGCATCAAAGAATATTTGTCGAACCCTCCAGTCCTGGTGGCCCCGGTTGCTGGAAAACTATTCCTGCTCTATGTACGAGCGATAGAGCATTCTCTCGGCGCTCTGCTAGCACAAAAAAATGATGCAGGCCATGAGCAGGCTATATATTACCTCAGTCGAATGATGATGGGGTCGGAACACCGATATACCTCCGTGGAGAAGGAATGCCTCACCCTGGTGTTCGCCATTCAGAAGACACGATACTATATCACGGGACAAATAATACATATGATCTTACGAGTCAACCCCCTCAGGGTCTTCATGACCAAGCCAGGGGAACTTAGCTCTCGCCTCGCTACATGGGCGATATTGTTGTCTTCCTACCACATGATCTTCGTCCCACAAAAGGCTATTAAAGGTCAAGCTCTGGCAGACTTTTTAGCAGCCCATACAGGTTCGGAGTCAACCAGGATATACGAAGAGATTCCAGATGAGGTTGCTGACTAACATGTGGCCTCTCATGATACCATATGGCGAATGTTCTTCGATGGCACTTCCAGCACTGGGCCCAAGGGCAACATCGTCAATGGAGTCGGAGTGGTGCTGATTTCTTCCTCCGGGTTGGTGATCAATCGGGCTTATTCCCTCACGGAGCCCTATTCAAATAATGTGGCCGCGTACAATGCTTTGGTCATTGGCCTCCGACTTGTAAAGGGACTGGGGGTAGAATACCTTGAAGCATACGGCGACTCACAGTTAATCGTCAATCAGATCCGAGGTTCATATGAAGTCCGCCATGAAGACATGATCCCCTATCACCAAACGGCGATTAGCATCATTTCTTCGTTCGAAGGGTTCTTCATAGAACACGTTTCCAGACTCCAAAATATCGAAGCCGATGCTTTAGCTGGCCTTGCCGCTTCTCTAGCAGTTCCAAACTATGCTTATCACTCGGTGGATGTGATAGGCCACGAACTGGTCTGTCCCAAGAATAACATTCAGTTTGTGGCGAGTCATTCTGCTCAGATGGTTGACGAAACACCAGACTGGAGACAGCCATTCATAGACTTTGTAGTCTATGGCATCTTGCCCGAAAACCCAAAGGAGGCCACCTCTATCAGAAGGCGTTCCCTCAGATTCTTCTACGATACAGAGACGAAAATGCTGTATCGACGATCCTACGATGGATTACTGCTTCGGTGTCTATCAAATACAGAAGCCAAAAAATCCGTACGCGAAGCTCATGACGGCATCTGTGGGGCCCATCAGCCTGGCCCGAAACTGCAAGATCGCCTTCGCCGAATGGGCTACTACTGGCCTACGATGATTACAGATGCAATAGATTATGCAAAAAAATACAAAGCCTGTCAAGTCCACGTATATTTCATCCACCAGCCATCCGAGTTTCTACATCCGACAGTGGCATCCTGGCCATTCGAAGCATGGGAAATGGACATCATTGGCCCAATCACTCCACCTTCGTCCAGGGGACACCGCTTCATACTCGCAATCACAGATTACTTCTCCAAATGGGTGGAAGCTATTTCTCTCACAGAAGTCAAGACTTCAAACGTGATCAGCTTCCTCAAGCATCACGTCATCTACCGCTTTGGACTACCCCGAAGGATCATCCACGACAACGGTCCACAGTTTGCTAGCCACGCCTTCTATCGGTTCTGCGACAAACACCGAATCTAGAATATTGCTTCAACACCATACAATCCAGCGGCTAATGGTTTGGCTGAAGCATTCAACAAAATAATCATCAAGCTTCTCAAGAAGTTCGTGTCATCAAACAAGCACGAATGGAATAAGAAGCTCGGTGAATGCTTATGGACATACCGTACTACAATACGAACGGCCACCTGTAACACGCCATTCTCCTTGGTATACGGAAGTGAGGCAGTTCTCCCCTTGGAGACCCAAATCCCCTCACTTCACGTCACCCTCACCTATCGATTGACGACAGATGATAATCACCATCGTCGACTACAAGAGTTGGAGGCCCTAGATGAGAAGTGCATGTTAGCTCAACAACGAATTGAGCTGTATCAAGCCCGAATCTCCGGAGCTTTCAACAAGAAGGTCAAAATCAGAACGTTTCAAGTAGGCGATCTTGTTTTGGTAGTTCGGAGGCCGATGGTCATGACTCACAAGACCGCCGGCAAGTTCCAGCCAAAGTGGGAAGGTCCGTTCATCATCGATGCTGTATTCTCCAATGGAGCTTACCGCCTCGCAAAGCAAAATGGAGACTTGCTCATGTTGCCCATCAACGACAAGTTCCTAAAGAAGTATTATGTCTAAAACAACATACCGCAAATATTTCAGACTGTTGAGTTATGTACCCTCCGGTACCGCTAAACCCGCAGTCTGCTTCCAAATATCTCAGATTGTTGAGTTATGTACCCCTTGGTACCGCTGAACTAACATTCGGCTTTAAAATATCTTAGATTATCGGATCATGTACCCCTTGGTACCACTGAACCCACCTACATTCATCCTCAAAATATCCCAGATTGTAGAGTTATGTACCCTCTGATACCACTGAACTTACATTCTGCTTCCGAACATTTCAGATAGTTGAGTTATGTACCCTGTGGTTCCGCTGAACTCATATTCTGCCTCCAAATCTTCCAGATTGTCGAGTTATATATCCGCAGGTACGGCTGAACTCCCATCCTGGTCAATCTATATCGCATCTTTCGGGTAGTAAGTCAGGTATGATCATACCTCTAAACTTTCTTCCTAAAAGGAGCTCCTTCCTCATGATCCACTACCCGGACTTCCAGTGCACAAAAAGGGTAACAGATCCACAAATTTTCTAAGATAACCATGTCGATGCTACCTCTGAGTAATTTCACTTCCATCAAAAATAAATCGCCCCCTCACATAGAACTTCCATGTCCTCATTACCTCTGAGTTGTTCTATGTACCCCTTCATGGAGCCCACTCCTATCATGTCCTTATTACCTCTGAGTAGGAAGGCTCCATCGAAAAAACCCTCATATTTGCCATGTCCTTATTACCTATGAGTAAGTATGTTGGTTTATCTCTCGACTTATTATCTGTACCGACAACCGGAGTACGCCAAGGATAATAGGTCCAAAAATGTCTTCCGACGACCATAAATGTCCTCTGTTGACCGCCAATGTCCTCTGTTGACCACAAATGTCCGCAGTCGACCACAAATGCTGAACTAAGTTTTCTAGTACATGCCACTCTTTTTTTATCATGTCTTGGGAGCCCAGCTGCTCCCTGGCATTCTTTCAAATACCAAGAACTTCCACAGCCATCTCATCGCAAAGTTGTTCTAGGTATCCCTCTCAAACTTGTTATCCGTACCTAAAACCAAGGTATGCCCAGGGTAACAGGTCCACAAATAGTCCCCCAGTGGGACAAAAACGTCACAAACACAACAAGTATAAAAAATAAAGGATGAGTCGAAAAATGCTCAGAATCCAAGGTACTACATTATCTGGGACTATGTCTCTATTACAAGATGGAAAAAGAAAGAAAAAGAACATAAACAAAAGAAGAAAAAAGCCGACTATTGTTCGGCAATACATAATGCCATGAGACGGTCTCCCAACAGGGTAGTCGACCGCTCAAACCTCTGTTTAGCCCGGCGCTCGGCCTCCTGATTCAGCAGTGCTGCATCTTCCAGGTGTGCATGAGCCCGCCAGCCATCCTCAAACTTCTTCAGAGCCCGCTCCAGCTTAGCAGAAGCTCGGGAAACCCTTTCGGCGTCCTGAATGATCAACTCTTTATCCACACGGGAAGCTTCAAGCTCAGACTCCAAGAAGGCCAGCTTCTTCTGAAGTTCGAGGATCTGCTCCCTTGTATCGGTTACTCCACGGGAGGCGGCCGCTTCCCGAGCTCTGCAAACCTTGCTCCAGCAGCTCAGCTGGTCGTACAAGAGAGATAAGTCGCCTAGGTCCTTTATTATGACCGGCTTGGACGTATCTTGCGCAATTCTTATCTTCTCCAAGGCAATGGTGAGGAAGCCCCGCTCCTGATCTATTGCTGCAGACAGATCAGCTTGCCGTAGCATTCGAAATTGGGCCACAAGCTGATCAGCCTCTAACAACTTAGGCTCCAGAAGTGCAGCTATCCCCTCTCCGCCAGGAAAGGTTTTAAGAATCTCAATTTGCCTATGAGCGTATTATCGGGCCAGGGCAAAGGGGGTCCCCCGTTCTACATCAGCGTCGACTCCTCTTTTCAAAAGGCGGTAGAAGCTGTCAACCACATCCTGTGACACCTCATCCAGAACTTCCATAGAGGATGGCGTCAAAGGAAGTGTGACTGGCAGTGTCGAAGAAGACGCAACAGAACTTGCTGCCCCTGCCACAAGGGAGATAAATTCTGAGCGAAAGGACGCTTGAACAGCGGCCAATTCTTCCTCCGCGGCCCGAAGAACTTGGATACTCGGTAAGGCTGAGAGGTCAACCCCCGAAGTCATACGAGCAGAGGAGGATGAAGGCACCATTGCTCCCTGTCCAGGCTGTGCCACCATCTGATCTCCCAAACTCGATCCGGAGGGGGGCCTCTCGAGATAAATCGGGAGAGGAGGAGGTACGCTCCCTTTCACCAAATCCCTGCTAGCAGACCCTTTCCTGACAATATCCTTCATGGGCAGTGAAGAGACAGGACCTGTATTTCCAGAGAAACTATCAATCATCTTAACCTGAAGGATGTGATGATGGAGCGAATAAACCTCCTCACTAGTCAAGATCTGACTTAGCTTACCAGGGGAGTGTTGCGGTAGTTGAGGCTCGATTTCAGTGATCGTGCCCTCCTCACCGGCGACATCCGAGACAAATGCCGTAGGTTCCTCCACTCCAGCAGTCCCGGAGGTAGACGCAGTGGGGTCCACATCACCCAGCTGGAATCCAGCACCCTCGGAGATTGGCTCGGAAGGGTCTACATTGCCCTGAATAGAGACCTCCGCGACGGAAGGAACTTCAGCGGTCGTCGGGAGAACCCCGACATCAACGATCTCGGTACACAGGTCATTAACCAAAGTGTCTATGATCGGATCAGCTTCAGAAACATCAGCAGGTTCTGAGAAATCCCTTTCTTCTGATGCCTACAGAGAGAAGAAAAAATGATTAAGCAACAGTTCAGGAAAAAGATGGTTGTAGTTCAATTCACCTCCGAAACGGCATCATCACCTTCGCCTCTCTCTTTAATGAACAGCACGCGGCATCTTACCGCAGCCCGCTTCGTACAGTAGGTTCTGCAACCATCAGTAGACACGCGCCTGCTCCGCTTGCGCGAAGGACCAGGCTCGACGGGTGGCTGATTTGCCACCATCTCATTCGGCATAACAGGCGGTTGATCCGCCCCAGCATATTCCACAGAAAGGGAAGAGTTATCTGCCTCATGCTCATTATTCTCTTTGTCCGCGGTTGTGGACTCCGAGTCAGGCACAGGAACCGCATTCGCCCTCCTCTTTCTCGTCTTAGACCCCTTGGGCTTCTCCGCCAAGCCGGTACCCACAATAAAGCTGGTACTCGGGTCAAAATTAACGGGAGGCTTGCTCGCCGTAACATGGTATAGGGCTGCCATATACAATATCTCTCCTGGCACCCCACCATCAGGGACTGAAAAGGTGGTTCGGGTATGAACCGTATCATAATAATGCCACGCCCTGATACCATCCAGCACGCTACATTCAAAGCCCAGACAAGAGCTGAGACTGTCAAAGAACAACTGGATATACCCAAACTGGCGAGCAAACCTGCTGGACATGTAAGGCTCTAGTTAGACGATGTTGCGGTTACGATACACCAGGTACGCTGGACGGACATTACGCAGCCAAAGGAGCATCTTCTCAGGTAAGAGGAAAGGAGGTTCAGTACCATCAACATGTACGCTCCTCACTTCTTCAGCAGTAAAATAAGGTATGGACACAAAAAAGTCGTATCCGTCCACTCTCGCCAGCGCTCTTCGACAGGCCGACATGGTGCTGTACTGCCAGGGCTGATGATGGAATCGGAAAATAAAAGCGTCGTCAACTGTAACGCCATCTTCTGCTCCAGGCCTCATCAAAGACCGGTTGTGCATTAACAGCCACCCCATCAGATAATGGTATGGCAACTCTATGCGCTCAAAATACATCGCCGTGTCTCGGGCGATGACCTTGGAAGAAAAGGTGCGAAGGCCATGGTGTATGCTGCACACCATGGCCGGAAGAAGAGCCAGCTTGACCCCGAAGACCAGCTTTACGACGGGAAGGATGAAGTGGCGGCTGATCCTCTCAATAGAACCTGTCCCTCCAGAGACTACGCAGTTCCATAGCTACACCATCAGGAATCCCACCAAAAGTCCCTTCTCCAACAGTCGTTGAGTACTATAATAAAAATAATTAAAGGAGTCGGTCTTGCTCCCAAATGTGTCGCCCGTGGACCTTGATCTCTTGGCAGTTGACACCAGGTTTTGTACCTCCTCATGAGTTTGAGGATCTCGGGAAGAAACCCGACCTGAGGTACTAAGGGTAAAAACGTATGAGACCCAGGACCTGGTATGAGGAATGCTCCCCTCTGAGCTATCATCCTTCTTGATGGCCATTTGGTGACAAGTGCTGTGATGACATAACAATTCCCGATACACGGCGACGAAGCCCGGGAACTGCCGATCCAAATCCTCGAGCTCTTCGCTCGTAGGGGTGTATACTTCAAAGACTTCTTCCCCCCAGGGTATCTTGGAGATAACATACATCTCGTGGAGAGCAAGTCCCAGTTCCCCTCCCAGTGTGAAGAATGTTCCCGTCCGTCGGTTGTACATCTCCAGAAGAGCCATAAACAATAGTTTATTGATGGGTAGACCATGACAGGTGCCCCTAATGGCGTGGTAGAGGCCGATCTCACGTCGAGGAGTCACATAATTTTGCAGAATCCACGTGGTCAAATTGGCCCATGCAGGGATAGGGTTTATCCAGTTCAACAACGCCAACCGGCCGACAGGATACGACCCTTTGCGAGCAAGCTAGTTCAAGAAGGTATCAGCCTGAGACAATGTGAAGTTGGGATCCGTTACATTTATAAAGGTACCCGGAGCAAGTCCCATCACGTACCGACTGACTGGTTCCCTTTCCGCATACGCTGACCCCAGATTCCTATTATAATGGATGTTTTCCACAAACATCCCCGACTTGCTTGGGGTCAAGGATTCTACCATCTTTCTGTCCAGCGGTAGCATGTTGAACCATGAGAGAGGAAAATAACGCTCTATCGGAGGAATATGGATCTCCACCCCGCCAAGAATGAAGTCCCAACTTTCGGATATATCCAGCACCCGGGTGTTCTTTACAAACAAAGCATCCCCAAAGAGGAAAGCGGGCTTCAGGTATTCCCCCTCTAATTGCCCCGAATTTATTATGGCGGAGAGAAAGTGAAAGGACCATTTCTTGATAGCATTCAGCCTCTTTAAAGGCTCTTTCGGAAGCTGGTTCGTCACATACTCGACTATGTGGTCATATCGATAGCCCAAAGCCGATTGTGTGCGACCCACCAGAGGCTCTCCTGCTGCATTAACTTGCAGATTCACTGAAGAAGGAAAGAAAGAGACAGATTAAAAGATGGCTAAACAAAACCACTTAGTGATTTTAGGCTCATGTGGTCCAGTCCACATAAGCTCATGCAACTTTGTTCAAACATGAGCTTATGCGGCTCTGCGCTCATGTGGCTCTGCGCTCATGCGGCTCTGTTTGAGCATAAGCTTATGCGGCACTAATTAGCGTAGGCTTATGCGATCCTGTTTAGTGGAGCATTATGCAGCACAATCCAGATGAGCATATGCGGTTCTGCTTAGCGAAGTCTTAGGCAGCCCCAGCCAAAAGAGCTTATGCGGTTCTAATTAGCGAAGTCTTATGCGGCCCAATTTAGATGAGCTTATACGGCATGACTTAGCAAGGCCTTATGCGGAACAGTCCAAAGTAGGGCTTATGCGGTCTTGTTTGAGAAGGCTTCATGTGGTTCGATTCAGAAAGTCCTTATGTGGTTCAGTTCATAAAGTGCTTATGCAACCCTCATGCGGCCCGGACATAGGGTATACCCCTATGCGGCTTGGAAGGCATACACAGCACAGTATGCGAAGACGAAGAAGGCCCGCACATAAAATATACGACATAGCCATAGTTCTGAGTTCATCCTTACCAGCAATGGTGGGGTGGACGTCAGGGTACACTTCAGGCACCGTGGCCGACGAGGAAGCTGCTTTCTTGCCCTTCGTCGCAGCAGAGGCAGCCTTGGAAGACTTGGGGGCCATCGTTGATTGAAGAAGAAGAAGAAGAAGAAGAGGACGACAGTTAGGACAAGAAGTACTTAAATTGGAAAAAAGAGCAAAGAGTTTCTCTCTCTAAATTACTCTTATTTATAGGAGGCCAAAGGAGAGACACGTGGATTGATGAACGCTTCGGGTCATGTGGTGCAGGCAAAATCGACATCTCAGATTTCGTCCCCTCTCATAAAAGAGATTCACCCAGGGCATAAAATCCAAATATTTAATGAACCAACTCTTGGGATTCCCCCAAAAGACGACTCTAAAACGAATTAAGTGCAATTAATGAGACACACGCGTGGCAGGGAGCCCATACGGCTAGGGAGTCTATGCGGCCAGACAGGCCATGCGGCCAAGAAGTCCATACGGCCAGAACATCCTATGCGGCCAGCGGAGCGCATATAGCCATGCTTCTTATTTAAAGTATTTTAATTTTTTAAAGTGAAAACTTTGAAGGCGGTCTTGTAGAAGCATGAAAAAGAACAAGAAAAGCCCATGCGGCTCAAAACAGAAGAAGCCCATGCGGCTCAAAACAGAAGGAGCCTCATGCGGCTTAGGAATCTATCGGTGCCTCATACGGCTCAGAAACTCTCCAATAGCCTCATGCAGCTCAGGAAAGAATCACGTGGCCCTATGCAGCTTGTTTTTTACAGCTGGCCATAAAGTGACTACTCCCATTAAATGCTCTGACATAAAGTGATAACTCTGACATTAAAGCTGAAATGATGAACTCTGACATGACGGCGTGTTTCTCGAGAAACGAAGAAAATCTCCTATACAGCTGGCACGATCCACCAACTCTAAAGCTCCGTATACGGATGCCACCCCCTCATGCGGCTGATGCTCTCATACGGCTCGGATCGTGGAGTCTATTGTCATGCGGCTCAAATCCTAAGAAGCCACCCCATGCGGCCACTGTCCTCATGCGGCTCGGATCATGGGGATTATCTCCATGCGGCTCAAATACTGAGAGGCCATGCCCATGCAGCCTTGACACGTGGCTAGTCTTATACGGCTCAATTGGAAACCACCCCCATGTGGCTCAGATTTCGGAGGCAACACCTATGCGGCTGCCACCTTCATGCGGTTCAAAACATAAGAAGCTACCCTCATGCGGCTGTGGCTCGCGGTTATGACACGTGGCAGAAGATCAGTTTCCCCGTAATGATGGTTAGATACGTGGTATTAAATCAATCGAGATTTATCAACAAATTCCAACAACCAGATTCAGTACAATCATCATAATTACCCAAATCAAAGCAGATTTATTACAATCACGCAGATTAAACACGTGGCAGGAGATCCGAGCTTCCAAAGATTCATGACAATCAGTATTAGTTGCCCATATAAATTTTACATAATCAGCATTAATTGTCCAGATTCGTTGTAATCAAGATTAGTGGTCCAGATTAATTGCCAACAAAATAGGATCAAAGAAAATGGCAATTAAATCCCCAAGCCATCGACTTTTTTAGGGCAATCATTGCAAACCCTAATGATGACACCCCACCACTATAAATAGCAAGGTGCCATTCCCTTACAAGGAGAGGGGAGATAATAAAAAAAAGAGAGATCCCAGGAGAAAAATAAAATAGACACACAGAAAAAAAAAGGCACGGGCAGGAGAGTCTTTCCACACGCTCCTAGAGCATTTCTTCATCAGAGTCGAGGCTACGTCCGATCGTCCAAGGAGTAAGGCAGAGCTGTCGTCGCTTTCCCGAGCCTCTATCGTCACCTCCCCAGAATCAAAACTAAATAATTGTACTTAGATTGTTGTACCTAGGTTTTCGTTCCTCGGCTTTCTTTGTATGAGCGAGTTTGTTTTGTGAAGTAAAAGTCCAGTCCTCCCATAAAACAATTCTGTTCTTTTATAATCAATGGAAAACAGTTGATAGGCATCATAAGCAAGTCACCATCAGGCTTGGTTAGTCGGTACGTACTGTTAGAATACGTTGATTCTATAATGAAAGGACCTTCCCATTTAGGCTAAAATTTCCCTTTTGTTTTGTGCATCATGACCATTGGTCTTTTCACTGCTAAGACAAGATCATCGACTTGGAAGATTCTTTCGTTCACCTTTTTATTGAAGGCTCTAGAAAGGCATGCTTGGTATAGCTCAATGTGCTGCTGAGCTAACAAGCATTTTTTGTCTAGCACTTTGAGCTTCTGTAGCCGCAGACGATAGCTTTCTTCGGTAGTCAAGTCGCTGGCTAAGGCTACTCGAAGAGAAGGAATCTAAATTCCTAAGGGAAGAACTACTTCACTCCCATAAACCAGAGAGAATGACGTACTGCCTGTTAGAGTCCAGACCGTTGTACGATAGGCCCATAGACATTCACCGAGCTTCTCATTCCAATCGTGCTTGTTTGAAGACACAAACTTTCTGAGAAGTTTAATGATGGTTTTATTGAAGGCTTCTGCTAGACCGTTAGCCGGTGGATTGTAGGCAGTAGAGGCTACATTCTGGATTTGATTCCTATCGCAGAACCGATAGAATGCATAACTTGCAAATTATGGACCATTATCATGGATGATCCTGCAAGGTAGGCTGTAGCGGTAAATAACATGATGTTTAATGAAACTGATCACGTTTGACGCCTTCAATTCAGTGAATGGTATAGCTTCCGCCCATTTAGAGAAGTAATCGGTTATGGCTAGGATGAACCGATGTCTGGAAGATGGCAGGCTGATTGGGCCTATAACGTCCATACCCCAGTCTTCAAAAGAAAAAAGATGCTGCCATCGGGTGTAGAAACTCCAAAGGTTGATGAATAAAATCAGCGTGGAACTGAAAAGCTCTACATTTTTTTTTGCATATTCAACAGCATCTACTATCATGGTGGGCCAATAATAACCCATTCGTTTGAGGCAATCTCATAATTTGGGGCCTGGTTGATGTGTACCACAAACTCCGTCGTGAGCCTCCCGGAGTGCATGTTTGGCTTCTGTATCTAATAAACATCGTAACAGTAGCCCGTCGTAAGAGTGTCGATACAACATCTTGGTAGCTGTGTCATAGTAAAATCTGAGGGATTGCCTTTGGATAGACACTGCTTCCTTCGGGTCCTCGAGGAGGATTCCATAAACGGCGTAGTCTGTGAAAGGAAATCTCCAGCCTTTAACATCGATGTTTGTTTTCGTTGTGTAACTGTGATGAATATGCAAGTCATCCTTCACACATAATAGTTCTCGACCAGATACTGTGATCGACTGCTGAGTATTGGTAAGGACGGTCAAGGAAGCAACGAGACCGGCTAGAGCATCTGCTTCTATATTCTGTAGTCAAGGCACGTGCTCGATGAAGAATCCAGCGAAAGTAGACGCCAACTCGATTGTCGCTTTGTGATAGGGGATGAGATCTTCGTGATAAACTTCATAATCTCCTCGGACCTGACTAACTATTAGCTTAGAATCGCCCTTATGCTTCTAGATAGTAAACTTTCAGTTGTTTTGCCAGTTATAGGCCAATCAATAGGGCATTATATTCGGCCACGTTATTGGTGCAGGGTTCCATGAGAGAATATGTACGATGTATAACCAGATGGTCGGATGACACGAGCACGATGCCTACTCTGGCCACGATATTTCCTTCAGGTCCTGTTCTTGATGCACCATCAAAGAACATTTGCCAAATGGAGATTTCTTCAGTTGCGATGTTAGACTCCACTACTTCATCGGGGATTTCATCATAGAGTTTGGAAGATTCTAGCGCTGGATGAGCAGCTAGGAAATCAGCTAACGCTTGGCCTGTTACTGCCTTCTGAGGAACGAACATCATATCGTATGGAGTCAACAACATTGCCCATATAGCTAAGCGGGAATTGAAAGAACTCGGTTTAGTCATGAGTATTCTGAGAGGATTGATATTAGATATGATGTGGATAGTCTGCCCAGACACATAGTGACATGTCTTTTGGATGGCATATAACAGTACAAGGAATTCTTTTTCCACATGTGTGTATCTGTGCTCGGTACCCACCATTGTGCGGCTGAGGTAGCAGATTGCCTGTTCATAGCAGCCTTTATTCTTCTGAGCTAATAGGGCGCCAAAAGAATAGTCCATAGCACAGACATATAGTAAGAAGGGCTTCCCTACTATTGGAGCTACCAATACTGGGGGGCTTGTGAGATACTTCTTGATGTCGTCGAATGCGCGTTGACATTGTTCAGTCCAGACGAAAGATACGCATTTCTTCATTAGCTGAGTGAACGGTTGACATCTTCCAGAAATGTTCAAAATGAATCGTCTGATGTAGGCTAGCCTTTCTTGCAGTCAGCGTAACTCTTTAAGGTTTTTTGGAGGATGTATATCGAGGATAGCCTTCACTTTCTCCGGGTCAAGATGTATACCCTTTGAAGTGATGACAAAACCAAGGAACTTGCCGCTGGAAACTCCCAGAAAAGACTTGGTTGGATTCATCTTGAGTTGGTGTGCACGCATTAGTTCGAACACCGTTCTCAAGTCTTGGAGGTGGCTGCCCTTGAGACAACTTTTAAGTACGATATCGTCTACGTAGCACTCCACTTTTTTGTGTAAATGATCGCAAAAAATTGTGTTCATGGCTCGCTGGTATGTCGCCCCTATATTTTTCAATCCGAAGGGCATCACCGTATAACAGTATACCCCCAACGGTGTTCGAAAAATGTGTGCTTTTCATCGTCGGAGAACATCTTGATCTGGTTGTAGCCTGAGAATCCATCCATGAAGGACATCCGCTCGAAGCCGTAAGTATTGTCGATCATTACGTCGGTGATCGGTAGAGGAAACTCGTCTTTCGGGTATGCAGAGTTCAAATTATGGTAATCGATACAGACTCGAACTTTATCATTTTTTTTCATGACTGGAACAATGTTAGCAATGCAGTCAGGGTGTTGTTCTTCGTGAATGAATCCACTAGCAATGGGCTTCTTGACTTCATTCTCGATGGCCTCCGTGACATATGGTCGGAATCGTCGTTGCTGCTGCTTCACTGGCTTAGCTTTAGATGAAATATTTAGGCGGTGCATGGCGACTTTAGGGTCCAGGCCTGGCATGTCTGTATAGCTCCATACAAAGACGTCGATGTATTCTCTTATAAGTTGTATAAGAGATTGTCGTTCATCGCTAGATAGACTTTTGCTAATGAAGATTGGTTTAAAAGATGATTCATCTCCTAAATTGACTTGGACGACTTCGTATTCGGTCAGTGGTTTACGTTGGTCGAAATACAGCTCCCACCTTGTATCTATCTTTTGAGTCCATTGTTCAAGCTCGATCGATTGGACATCGTTTATAATTTGGTAAACTAAAATCATGTTGACGGACAAAGTTGCTTTGAACATGTTGCCAATGTTGGAGTCTGAGTCCCAGAGGCAGGAATCAAAAGAATGGGAGCAACGATCTTCTTCATCATCTGATCTTTTGGGAGTTGTTGGAGGAGTGATATAACCCAAACCAATACCATTTTGTTGATAATAGTTCTCGGGTTTACCGGGAGGAGCAAAGTGATGTATTGGCAACCGTCGTCCCCGACCATAGTTTAGTCCCTGGTCGTTTTTTATGCCAAATCCCATGTTCTGGATGATATTCTTGGCCTACCAATTATATCGAAAAAGTTGCATTTTTCCAAAGTTATAGTCAGCTTTCGTGTTGTGATGGGAGAAGTAGAGTCCGGAATGAACTTTTTTTCGCCAATTATTCGATCGAAGATGATTAGCGCTTCACCCTTCTTTCTGGCTGGAACGATAAAGTAGTGGATATCTTCTGGGTAAATATTTTCCCGCAGATAAGGCATCGTGACCGGCATGCAGAGGTGTGGTCCTATGCCGTGCTCTAGAGCAAAATTCGTATCTATGTAGTGGTTTACAGATTGATAGACATCGGAGTAATTCAAAGATAAACCTTTACTAAAAAAATACGCAAGTTCTTCTTCAGGTATAACATCATCCGCGGAAGGTATATTATTATGAGTATTGATATACTCATTGAGGGGATCATCATCTGGAAGGGGAACCACAGTCTTGGCCAAGTTCACCACGTAGGGTAATTCTTCAGGATTGGAAGGACGGACTTCAGCAGGTTCCACCCGAGGTGTCTTACGGAGAGTGATGGTCAATGGTTTGACCTTATCAGAGTTCTTCTTTTTTACCCAGATTATGAGAGGCTTTGGAGTACTTTTTGGAGTAGTACGTCCTTTGACTCGGATAATCAAGGGACCATCATTGGAGGATGAACTTGCTTCAGCTTCATCATCAGCTTCGTTGCCGTCATCCTTGGGGGCTGAGATTGGCAAAGTACCGAATCTCTATAGTAGACTTTGATACCCTTAAAAGGATCGACATCGGCAAACTTCGTCTTCACGACGCCATCGCTGTTGACGTACTTGAAGCACTGGTGAAGTGTCAATGGAACGACCATGTTCTCGTGTATCCACGGATGTCCCAACAAAACATTGCAGGATACATTGGCATCAATCACAAAGCAAGAAACCTCCGTTCGGAGATCACCGATCTGGCACTTGAGACGGATCTTGCCCAGCGGGTGGCTTCTTCCAGCATTGAAAGCCATGATAGTTGTATTAGTTGTAGATAGCTTGTGCAGAAGGATTCCTGTAATTTGAAACAAACTTCTAGGAATGATGCTGAGGGAGGAACCTGGATCGATGTGCATCCGATCCACCTTAATCGCCCCGATATACCCTGTATAGTACAGAGGTCTATCATGATGTAGCATGTCCTCATGTGAAAAGGTGATGTTGGGCACCACTTCCATAGTACTATGGCAGTAGTGACAGGAGACAGGATTTTCAGCGGGGGCTTTGACTTCAGCGAGATAAGAGTCGGCATGTAGTAATGGCTCACTTAAGGCCTTCCGCGTTTCTTTGGAGAGTTGTAATATATCGAACAGAGACAACCTGGCCGGTGTATTGGCCAGCTGTACCAGTATATCAAAGTTGTAGGGCCGATCCATGCCTTCGGGAGCTGGCGCCTTCAGAGACTTGTCAAATCGTGTCTCCTTCTGCTTGGCTTTATCGGTAGTTGAAGGCTTAGATGGGTCGGCTTCTGAGCTTGTGGGGGCAGCATGAGCTTGAGAAGGTACCGCTTCTTCTTGTGCGGGGTCGTAAGTCCGTAGATAAGCCTTTTTCGATCGCGTCTCGCCAGATAGAACTTTGTGTGTAGGAGAACACACCATATGGCATGACTTGTATTTCTTGTCCTTTTTTGCTTTGGGAGATACCACTCCCTGTATTATTTCTTGTACAAGGTCCGGATGGACCCACATGATCTCACCACATTCAGTCGTGAGTGGTACCAATGTTGAGTTACGAGCTGGCAGCAGGTTGACGACTTTTATTATTGCCTTGGGGATCGGGACCACACCGTATGGGACTTCTGTGGTAGGAAAGTCACCAAACTAAAGAGAGATTATGTTAGAAGATACGACCTTGTCTTCAGCTTCGAGGTTGATCACTTGGCTTTCGATAAGCTATTGTATCTTCTTCTTCAGGACGATGCAATCCTTAGTAGAGTGATGCACGTACTGATGATAAAGACAGTACTTGGGATCGTTGAGTTGGTTCGCCTCTACAGGACGTCGTGGTAGAGGTAATGTCAGTTTATTACCCTTCGTCAATGTGTAAAAAATGGTAATGACATCGTCTTCGTCAAAGAAGAAGGTCTCCTTAGGCTTGTCGGAGGTGCCCTGAGAATTGGAAGCTCCCTTAGAAGTGTCGACCTTCAAGACTTCTTTTCCTTTATCTCCACGGACAGGGATAGTTTGAGGATGCTTGCCCTTGTCTTCATATTTGGGTGTTTTCAACCCCAGTAGTTCCAGATTAGGAACGTCATTTTCAACAGCATCAGCGGCACCAATGAAAGCGGACCATGTATCGTACTTATGTATACCCAGACAGAACTTCACTGTAGGAAGGAAGTTATGTCGACAAGTATCCATAAGTTCTGAGTCTGGTATGCCGAAGGGTATCTTCAACGCTAGCCGCCTGAATCGTTCGATAAAAGCAATGACAGACTCAGTCCTCCTTTGCTTGGTCTCAATGAGGGTGGACTTACTAACATGCATGCCACTCTCGTAAAACCTGTTGAAGAACAACTTTTCCAAGTCTTTAAAAGAATTGATACAACCGTCAGGCAGACTGCAGAACCATTCAAAAGCTGCCCCCTGTAAGGTGCTAATAAACAGCTTTGACAAGAACGGATCATCTCTGGATAAGTGTAGAGTCTGCGTGTTGAAGTATGTCATGTGTTGACGAGGAGAAGTCAACCCGTCAAATGAATTTAGCGTCAGCGGCTTGTAGTTAGGAGGGCAAGTACCATTCTCCCATTCAGGATGATAAGGCTGAGATATCTCCATCTTCTGAAGCTCGTCTTTGTGAGAGATGGTGTCGAGACGGGCAACCAAAGAATCAATTGCATCCTTTTGATTGAGCAGGTATTGGAAAATGGCTGCTTTATGGTTGTCAAGCGTCGTTGGCGAAGGACCACCCCCAGCATTTGTAAGATTTGGAGGAGGCGCAACGGAATGATACTCTTTTTGTAGTGAAGGAGGGTTGTTGCTATGAGCCGAACTAGCGTTAGCCGAGAGTTTTATTGAGGTGAAGGAACGGCCACAACAGTTTGGACCGCCATGATACTGGTAAGTATATCAATGATCTTGGCAAATGCTGTTTCAAGCCCCTCTACCCATTTGTTGGTCTGATCACTGGCTTCTTCAGGTCTTTCTCCGTTTGCCATGTATGTAGATAATATGCGAGGATGAACCAAGAAAATAGTACAATTGGTGCTGATAATGTCTGTCTCTGAGTTGACAAGTCCCTCATCTTCAGGTAGGGGAGGTAGATAGTTACCGTCAGACTCGGAGAGATCGTCGTCCTCTGGAAGGCTACCCCTAGTCGCTTCAGACTCTGAGGGAATACTACCCCCAGCTTGGGAGTTTTCGTCAACTATACGGAATCTTGCCTTTGACCGAGTACCCATATAGACTCCTTCAGATGTGACACCCTGCTGACCATCTGTTGATAGAATTCTTCTTCTTCTTTTCGTAGAACTGAGAGAGAAAGTTGGGTTCATGGTCCACCGTCTTTGATCGGGGCTTCCATAAGGGAGATCCCATGAAGCCATGTTGGATGAAACACACAACATCTTTTCATCGTCAGAGAAATATAGTTATCAAAATACGGACTGCCTTTGAGGCACTCTCGTTGCTTTGGAGCAGCAACAATTGATGACAATGCTGGTGCACGGATGTGCACCATGAATTGTTGTGTCCTTTTTCGCTTTACGCTTATGATTTATCATGTCGCATAAGTCAGCGGAAGGGAGTTTTGCCTTAAAACCTATGTCACATACATCGCCGAGCTTTTCATATGGGTTTGTAAGGAGAGTTGGCGCATCCAGACTTAGTTTATGTGCAGGGGCAACTCCCATACCTAAGTTTTGTGATGACCTCGAAGATAGCCCCGTGCTATATGTATTGGGGCTTGTCTTTTTGCTGTGGGCGCATAGGCCCTAGAGTCTGCCTTTGGGCGCATGCTTCTTGGTAGCATGTGTGAGTTTCCTCGATGTGGGCGCATAGTATGGATCAGTTAAGCCTGGGCGAATAGCCTTGGGCGCATGACCCTGGATGCCCAACCTGTCGAAGATAGAAGCCTTCTGATTAGAGTTATGCTCCCACACACCCCCTTGGGCGCGTAGCTTTGGGCCCGTGCTTGGTGGAGCAGTGCTGTTTTCTTTCAGCTTCGCCTCCTTCATTTGTGAGCCTCGCTGGGTTTGCCCAGAGTGTCGTACACTCCTACTCTTAGCATCGTAGTATTTTTCTTTGCCAAGTCTCGAGCGTTGAACACCCTACTATTGGTTGCACAAGAGAGAAATCGCTAGGCTAGTAGAGCCCGGAACGGTGTGAGCCTTCTTTATTTATGGAGCTTCTGTGGTAGAGCCATGTGCCTATGTGACAGAGTCCTTCAGTTGTATATCTGCTATGACACTGGCAGCATATACACGGCGAGCCTTCGGAAGCCAAGTCTTACGAGACTTGTTTGGCTTTGCTGATTTTGAGGGAGTAGAGCCATCCCTCGAGATCATCTCTTCGAACGCCTATTGATCGAACTTCATGATCAACATCTTCTGAGTGCTCCCCACTTTGTCGATATCGGATTGTGTCACCACCTTTTCGTCAGAGGAAAAGGTAGTCCCGAGCAGAGTCGCTATTTTTGTGGACACACAAAAAAAGAAAAAAAATGTTGTCTTTTCTTTATTGGCACAAGGCACCACAAATTGAGTACGCCTGAGAGATCCTGCGCTGAGGATCCCCGAGTACAAAAAAGAATTCTGGAGAATGGGACGATAGAGATCGAACGGCAATTGCTCCTTTACTCCGTTGACACTCCAATTATAAAAGTGGAAGAAAACCTAAGAAAATTGCTAACTCTCGGCTCACTGGCAATAAGTGCAGCAATTTGGCTCTTGAAAATGCTTTTCGTTCTGTATTTTGAAGAGGGATGAGACCCCTTTTTATAGTAGTTCTTGAGCTGTAATGATGTTATACGCCCACATGATGAAACAGACTAGTTTTTATGTGGGCGCATGGTCCTGCTTTGGGCACATAGGATGTAGGTACATACAGGCTGCATGGTCGTGGGTTGATCGTGGTACTGATGTGGTCGCATGCTTCGGTGCACGACTGCTCATGGAGACCGACGTGGCCGTATGCATCGGTGCACGTTTTGATCGTGGCTTTGACCGAGTCAGGGGCTATTCTGGCTTGGGCGTATAGCCTGAAACAGGGCTATGTATTCCCCTTCTGGAGGAGCTTGTCTTGGGCGCATGAGGCTCATTGGTGACTTGGGCGTATAAGGCTCATTGGTGACTTGGGCGTATATGTCCAGTCTGCTAAAATTTTTATGCTCTTACAGTCTACACTTGGGGCGAGGGTTTGGTTATCCGTAGATCTTTTGTCATGTGTTTATGTTTTATTTCTAGCAGTTCATTTATGCATAGTTGTTCACGTATCCACGTTCATAGTCACTTGTCATTTTCTGTCTCTTTTCTACTTATTTCTTATGCATGATAAACTGTTAGATATGCATGTTTTATGTACCTTATTAGTCTCCTGAGGACCTGATGATCTCTTCAGGTAGCTGATTGCACGGAGTTAGTTAGCTGATCCGGATGATAGTTGATTACATCTGTAGGATCCAGGTATTGGCTAGTGAAATTACTTTGTTATTCTCTCGTGCTTTATATTCCTTATCATGATATATTCTGCTTGTTAGCCTAGTTTTATAGACTCATGTTATTTCTTTGGAGTCTAATCGGACATATATGCTAGTGGACTGCAGACCATGAACCATAATGTTCATTCTTGTTTTATATTCTTCTTGTGGATTGAGATATAGTTTAACTACCATATTAGACGTGATACCCTATTCTGGACAGCGTATACGTATTCAAGTTGGGCTGGAGTCCGCTTTATATGTAGCTGGCTTGCGCACGCATTCGTATCCCGAAAAGCGGGTGCGGGTTGTAACACGATTTACGTTATTTATCGTATTTTGTGACTTATATTTCGTGATTATCGTGTATCATAATTTTTGTGTCGTGACATGAATCTATGAGTCGGGTGGGGAAATATATTAGTATACATGTGAATATTCCTAAAATAAGAACCACTCCCTCGTGTCCAAGCAAGAACGATAGCACTCATACACGTCACGTGCGGGTTGCCGTATTTATCCCAAGCCCGTTTACATGTCGAAAGTAATATTTCAAAACACTTAGTTAGATGTCTTGATCATCATGTTTACATGTTCCACGTTATATGCCATAATAGTCTTGTTTACATGTTACTTTCTAGTGTTTGCCATGATTATCTTGTTTACCTATTTTCTCTACTTGTTATACTATGTCATTATGTATATCATATGTTATTTTTGTTTTGTGGTTTCTATTATGTCTTGAATAGTCTGCCATGTATGTACTTGTTCCATCTCTGACTGGAAGCTATTTTTCAGATTTGTCGCTTGTTATGCATTGGATCATTGCTAAATATATGGGTATATGCCGAGGTCGACTCTAGAGGACTAGTTAGATAGATTTGATCATCAAGTTTAAAGTTGTTGTATTAGATTTTATGAGACATTGTATTTTATTCAAATGTAAACTTTGAATCTTGTAAATTTATTTAATTTTGTGAATGAGCAAATAAAAATATTATTTTATGAGCACTTGTTTATTGCGGGCTAGACAACGTTCTACTGTCGATATTGTGGCATAGGCTGGACTTGCGCACGCACTCGCATCCCGAAAAACGGGTGCGGGTCATGACATAGGCTACACTTCCTCCTGTACGACGAACAAGCTTCCTATTCGAAGGCCCGTGCCAGCTTTCCCGAACCCGCTTAGCTAGATCGCTAAGGCGATATTGAAAATAATGTAGAGCAAAAGAGAGAGAGAGATTGGAAATATGAAAACTTTAATATACTAGAAAGAAATTACAACTTTGGGTGGTGAGGAACAAATGAGGCCTCCTACTTATTTATAGTGCCCATAGGGCTTACAATAAACTTTTGGAAACAGAATATTCCAAGGATTATTCTAGGAAACTCTAGAACCTAGACATTTATAAGAAGGCTTCTAGAACATCTAGAAATTTTATGAGTCTTCATGAAAGCTCCTGAGTCTTCAAGAAGATTTTACCATCTTCTAGAATATCCATGTCTTCCAGGGAATTCAACCATCTTCTAGAAAGTTCTAAAAACTTCCAGCATAGCCCTGTTCTAAGTAGAGTTACACAAGTCCGTCTCGGTGGGGTGCAAACTTTTGTGCATAAAATTCTACCCCACCTGCTTTGTTGACGTCCTCGTTGATGGATGTGCCAAGTCTTGGAACGATGTCCACTCTCATAGGAATGGTGCACGTCGTCCCTTCTTTGTGCGTCTCGTGCGGCGCTTCCAAGACTTGTCCATCTTCTCCTAAAGATCGAAAGCAAACTGGTTTGCCGTACCAACTCTGGCCCCGATATTTGCCCTCCCCGACACAGGACGAATCTCATAGGGGTATTGAGTTGCTAATCCCCCTCGTCTCATGGATGCACATGGTTTTGCACACCTCTGCACATGCGAGTCCCATTGTAACCCTATCGATCCGAATGTTCCCTACAAGCTTTGAGTAACTCCTTGCACGAGTTACTCCGCCTTGTCGCTTTTGCCTTTACGCAGCTTACGACGTGCTTCTCTAAACTCGTGCCCAACCCGGTAGCACGGTCCACCTCCCTCGGTAGAAATGGCTCCTCGGGATGCCCTTTTGCAACACCCTTGGTCTCACACGAAAGGCCTTCCTTCTTCTCGAGCACTGTATGTCATCTCCCTTTTGCCACCCTTCTTGAGCTAAGTAGTGGAGAAAGCTTTCCCCTAAGGCTTGCCTCGTACAGGCTTCATCATGCACGAAGAGCCTTCCTCCATGAAGTCGATAACTCCCAAATGTGGCACCGTAATTGCCTTAGCCGCGATAAGAAAATCCATGCCCAGTATCATCTTGAAGTCATCCAACGACGTAACAGTGAAATTGGCAACACCTGATGAATTTTTTATAACTATGCGGACTCCCTTGGCTACCCCGTACATGGGGCCCGTCTCCGCATTGACCGCATACATCATCCTTGAATCTTCCTCCAAGGCTAGACCTAAGCGACGGACCTCCGTGCCCGAGATGAAGTTATGAGTGGCGCACGTGTCAACCAATGCCCGTGTTATCATGCCATTGATCCTCACGTCAACGTACATGAGCTCCTTTCTCGGAGTCCTCGACACAGTAGACTTGGTTTTCACGGCGTTGAGTAAGCTCCCATGTGCGCTCCTACTTCGCACTTTTCGTCCTCCATCTCCTCGGTTCGGACGACGCTAACATGCATGCTCCTCTTTGGGCAATCCTGAGCAAAGTGATTCTCTCCGCATATGAAACTCGAAACAACTCGCTCGGGTTGGGCCTTCTCGTGCTTCTTCCCCTCGGACGGACCTCCTTAGGAGAGCTCTCCCGCTCTCCCCCACCATTCCCCTTGGTAGACTTGGTTTGTCCTTTGCATCGTTGTCATCCCACATGTACTCAATGAGTCGCTCGACTGCTGCCACGACGGTGTTCAAATCTTACACCCTCTATCGCTAAAATTCTTAAGTCGCCCACGATTTGAGTCCATCGAGGAAGAAGAATAAATGATCCTTTTTGCCCATACTACATATCACGAGCATCAAGCGTGTGAACTCCCGCCCTGGTGTGCTTGAGTTGCCGCACACTTCATCTCACTACAAACTCCATATTCTCCGGATAAAACTGAGACTTGATCTCCTTCTTGAGATCCTTTCAAGTCTCTATCGAGCACAAACCATTCTAGGCTTCCATACACCTTTGATGCCACCACATCATAGCATCGTCGGTGAAGTAGAGTAAATAAATATCCACCATCTCAGCGTCATCATTGACGTGCAATGCCTTGAAGTATCGCTCCACGTTTAACAAGAAGTTCTCAACATCTTTGGCATCTCGCACCCCGCTGAAGGATTTTGGCTCGAGGATCTTCCTTCACTTCGGTGCCTCCCTACTCAAATGTTCAACATTCGCAATGACATTCTCCAAATTGGAAGCTTTGGACTTGAGTTTTCTGCAACTCTTTACCACGGTCTTTAGCTCCTCGTGGCCTTGGACCTTTCTGCGCAAGTCCTCAATCTCCGCACAATGTCCCTTGAGCTCCTCCATAAGTGCGAAACAGACCTCTTGGAATTGCTACCAAAAGATTGCCATGGACGAAGCGACTTCACTCTCCAATCCATCATAGAACTTCTCTAGTCTCATGTTGCTTTGCTCCATGGAGCCCATGCGCATCTTTATGTCCCTCAAGCCCGTTTTTAAGACTCCCATATGCTCAACAAGATCGGCAAGGCTACGCTCCACCGTAGACTCCTTGATCTTACCCCTCTTGTGCGTCTTGGCGTGTCCCTCCTTAAGCGACGTGGGTCCCTCCTGGACGTTCTCAGATGTCGACATGGCACCACCCGACCTTCATTCTAATACCACTTGTCATGGACTTAGTATTTTAGGCTATACTTTATCCCGTGTGGTGCACAAGCTTCCAAGTCGAAGACCTGTGCCAGCCTTTCCGAACCCGCTTAGCTAGATCGCTAAGGCGATATTGAGAATTATATGGAGCAAAAAAGAGAGATTGCAAGTATCAAAACTTCACTATACTAGAAAGAGATTACAACTTTGGGTGGTGAGAAACAAATGAAGCCTCCCACTTATTTATAGCGCCCATAAGGCTTACAAAAAACTTCCGGAAACAGAATGTTCCAGAGATTATTCTAGGAAACACTAGAACCTAGATATTTATAGGGAGGCTTCTAGAACATCTATAAGGTTCATGAGTCTTCAAGAAAGTTCTCGATTCTTCCAGAGGATTCTACCATCTTTAAAATATTCTTGAGTCTTTCAGAGGATTCCACCATCTTCTAGAAAGTTCTGAAAGCTTCCAGCATAACCTCGCTCCTTGTAGAGTTACGCAAGTCCATCTCGGTGGGGCATAGACTTTTGTGTGTGACAATACGCTATAATTAGAAGAAAAAAATTTATTAATTAATTAAGGATATACAAACGACTTAGACAACTCATTTTTGAGCAGTTTCCAAGCCACAATATAATAGTAAAGATATAATGGTGGCTCTTGTAATATTGCTTAGGTTCAACAACGAGAGCGCTCATCTACGAGTGTAGTTTGGTGATTGGAAAAGTTTGGGAGGAGTCGAAAACAACATTATATGACTCAATTTTGGAGCTAAAACAATAACTACATCCAACCAAATTTATGTTGGACTCAACTGGAATACCGATATTCCAGTCGCCTATGCATACTAGAAATTGGTATACCAGTTCCCAGACCAAAATTTTGGTTTGAATATATTTTGCATATGGGTCAGATTTGTCAAAGCTATTTCCAATGGTTCAGCTTGTTCCAAACTTCGACGAGTTTATGAGGGCCTGTATTGGAATTTTTCTAACATAATATTTGTCTCTTTTGCTAAAAAATAAGGGAATAGAGAAAGAAATGAGTTCACATTGGACATCTTGAAAAAATTCATATAATCTGATAAAACTTGTATTAATTCTTGTAAGGTTCTCTTAGTTATTCAATAATTCTCCCCTTATCCCATGGACTTAGGCTAAATTAATTAGCTGAATCAAGTTAGAATGCGTGTTCTTGTGTTTCTATTATGTTCGATTTCTTTATTTACTCGTCATAAAAAGAAACTACCAATTCTTCATTTGTATGAATCAACACCAATGCTTCAGGGAATCGAACGTTCTTTAGTTTTTTTGATATATGTCAATGACAGGTGACAATATTTGTACGCTAGCTATCTCTTTAGATCGTGATTATGAATTTATTGGCTCATAAAAATCCAAAGAAGATTTCTCTACATCGAAATTAAGGATGATGATTAACAAAGTCAACAACACCAAGTTCGAGGTAGAGAAGTTTAATGGTAAGGAAAACTTCCCGAAGTGGCAAAGATGGGTTAAAGAAATTCTCGTTAAAGAGGGATTGTTATCATGACCTTCTCCTAAATAATTGGGTACGCGTACGTGAAGGAAACTACCAATTCTGCATTTGTAAGAATCGACATCAGTGCTTCAGGGAATTGAAGGTTCTTCAGTTTTTTTGATATATGTCAACGACTGGTGATGATATTGGTTCACTGGCTATCTCTTTAGATCATGATTATGAAGTTATTGGCTCATAAAAATCTAAGGGAGATTTCTCTACATCAGAATTAAGGATGATGATTAACAAAGTCAACAACACCAAGTTCGAGGTAGAGAAGTTTAATGGTGAGGAAAACTTATCGAAGTGGCAGAGATGGGTTAAAGCAATTCTCGTTGAAGAGGGATTGTTGTCATGACCCTCTCCTAAATAATTGGATACGAGTACATGAGTACGTCCGACCTATATCGTAGCATTGACGATAGTATGTTGCATATATTTTAAGTATCATATCCAAAATATTCCATGTCACATCCAGAACAAGAATATTGAAATGAAGGTCATGTTACGCTATATAAGAACTATGGTGTCATGACCCGTCCCCGCATGTTCAGATACGAGTGCGTGGATACATCTAGCCTATGCCACGGAATCGACGGTAGTGAGCTGTCTAGACCTCAATAGTCGTTAAAATTATTCAAATAATCGATCTTTGCTCATCACAGCTACTAATCATGTGCCTAAAACCAAATTACAACAACATCACATATTTTACTATTTCCTTAGTACATCTTGTGCAAGAGTATCCGAAGATAAATTCGGGAATGATAAAGCAACATCTACTGCTCAATATACAGTGACCCATAAGTATAGTCATCCAACTTTCATGTAATGGAAATCTATACAAAGCACTACACCAAAAGAATGATTTCCCAACATATATATTTTTTGATTACTAACGGTGTTTTACTGTTAGTAACTACTAAAACTAAAAAAATGTTAGAAAAGCAAAGAAACCGTTAGTATAAATGAAAAAACTAAAACACAATATAAATAACACATAATATTAAGGTTACAACAGTTTAAAACCGTTGGTAATCTAACAAAAAATAAATTCTTCCCTTGTCTTTCACGTGATTGAAATAAGTGTTATTGGGGGGAACACTTTCCATTCCCCCCATTTTCCTCGAGAGCCCTAAAATCTCTGCTCTGTGTGCTTTTCCCCATTTTCCTTGAGAGCCATAATGCTTCTTCTCTCCGGCTGATGCTTTTACCATGAGCTTCTTTCGAGCCCAGTGGTGCTTCTCCGAGCACCTCTCTCAATCTGAAGGTAAGTCTCTCTCCCCCTTTGAAGATAATTTTTTAATTTTGACATTTTTTGGGTGTCGAGGCTCATTGGACCTAGACGAACTGGTCCCTGATCTGCGCGAGGGTGTCGCTAGTGAGTGCCAGGGAGGAGGCGATGGTGTCCTTCTTTTGAGGTAAATCGGACAGCGACAACTGATGGTGGCCGCCGGTCGGTCGTTAAGCTTGATGATGGTTTTTTTTATGTTGACTCAATGAGGATATCATGCATAAATTCAACAGATGAGACTTTTCTTTAAGGATTTTTCCCTTCAAAATGCAATATTTATTTATTTTTTATGCTAAAGATCCGATTTTGCTTGATGGTTTCTAATAGATGGTCTTTTCTTGAAAAAAAAACGTTTAAAAGTTGAATCTTTCTTTGTTATATAAATATCAAATTTTTCTTGATGGGTTCTTCTTGGTCTCTCTAATATTTTCTGTTTTGTTTAAAATTAGAATTTTTTTCCGTTCATCCATTGCTATCATCGTGTCTTTCTGTTGATTGGAAGCAATTAGATCTCTCTGTGGAAGCAAACACTAATGTACATCAGCTGGAATCATGGGCAATTCAATAGTGAGGCCTTTTCTTGGAGAAAATGTTTCAAAAAATATGATATTTCTTTCCTTTTTATGTCAAAGATCCAACTTTGTTTCATGGGTTCCCTCTTGGTCTTTCTATTTTATAATGTTTTTTTTTTAAAGTTTTTAGTGCATCCCTTGCTATCATTGCGTGGCTAGATATATTATGTTTTACTTATGTTGACTCAATGAGGAAATCATGGATAAATTCAACAGATGAGAGTTTTCTTTAAGGATTTTTTTCCCCTTCAAAATGCAATATTTATTTATTTTTTATAATAAAGATCCGATTTTGCTTGATGATGGTTTCTAAATCCGATGTTTTCTTTTTCCTCTCTAAAGTGTTTGTGCATCCCTTGCTAAAAGTAGCAATGCTAAGCAACCTTCTCCTTTTCAACATCTCTACAAATAGACTTCTAATTAGCAATACTATTGTGTCTTTCCTACAAGCAACCACTTTTTATTGTTGTCCAAAATTGCATCAATTCACATTCTAGTCTTCCATATGGGGTTGCATACAGGGATTTGTGCGCTTGCATATGGGCCTTTGGGCATTTATTGCAACTCAGTTTTTTCACTTCTTTGCTCTTTTTTATCTCTATTTCTGCATGCTTCCTTTTCTCTCTATGGGTTCTTGATCTTTGAGTACAATTACCACTTCTGAGGAGGCGATGGCGGCATGCTTCTGAGAAAAATCGGACAGCGGCGACCGGTGCTGGTCATCGGTCGATCGAAAAATTGGGGGGCCACCTGAACACCACCACTGAGCAACCTATCCTTAGCTACCAGCCTCTCTAGTATAAGTTTTGTACAAGCAAGCACTCATCTTGAGACAGTGACCCTTGAATCAGACCACTGTATGCCAGTCCACTTCAAGATAGGGTGGCATGTGTAGTTCAATAGCAGATCTTACTGTAAACTTTTCTGTAGAGGAGCCCAGCCATTCCCAGTAATCTTCTCCTTCCTGAGAGGGATTCCCACCCTCTGTATAGCAACAATAAGTTAACAGTAATATTACCCAAAAGCAAATGTAGAGCAACACACCATAACCTGTCAATAATTTTGCCTTTCTTCATCCAAGGATCAAACCATATTTAAGTGGTTAAACAATTGTCTATTCTCTTTCAAATAATTGATGAACCACTTATCTACTCCTTAGAATAGTCTTGAATTTAACAAAAGAATTGCTGTTCTCACTTTCCTACATTGATCTATCTTTCACATATTTGCCCTCATCCAGGATGCCCACATAGACTCCCCTTTCACGATCTTCCAAAGAAGCATTAAAGCATATCTCCTTTAAGAGTTGTAATCTGATCATCCCCAATCCCCCTCCCATCCCTAATTACTTGGATTAAGTGTATATTTGCTCGCCCTATTGATAGTTACGTAAATCTGACTTTTAGGATACTGAATATTCCTATATGATGTACTCACTTCAACACTTATAGACGAGTCTACCATAGGTGTAGGATTGCAACGTATTTTTCAGTAATCATTCTCCAATAAATTGCTGATTGCTTCACTTTGTTTCTTCAAATGTTAAAAACAAACTCAACCATAAGTATATGTGATAAGAATGTGATAAGAACATGTTAATCTTAATTTTACTAGCTAGCTAGCCATATAAGAAGCAAAAGGATCTGTTAATTAATAAAAATAAGAGAATGTGTATAATGTGAAGCTTACAATCAACCATTATCTACCTGTATAATGTGATTATATCTGCAATGAGTATATATATATATATATATATATATATATATATATATATATATATATATACACATATACATATATATATATACACATATACATATAATCCGCTCGTCTCCCTCGAGATGAGTGTCGCACCTGCTGTGAACCCTAATCCACCACCGACCCCGGCTTGGCCTTTGGCCGGGCCGGTGTCATCACGCAAATGGATCACTCGTCCTTCGTGTTACTGCTTTGAGGGTCCATGGCGTCTAAATCCTTCGCGGAGGTGGTTGGGGTTGCATCGGCGCCCCAGTCCTTCTCTATTCGTGCTCCCCTTTGTCCAAGGGGGTCCTTGTCGTCTCCTTCACGGAGGACAACGAACAGATCTTGATTCAGCCATTCAAATTCGCTCTAATCGAGAAATTTTCTCATGCCATGCCATCAATCGAAGTGATTCGGACAGCCTTCTTGGGTTTTCAATTCGTCGGAGAGGTGAAAGTTGGGGTGATCGACCCTAAATATATTGTCATCCGACCGGCCCTTGAAGTTGACTTTTTACGCCTCAGGGCACGAAAGATTTGGTATGTTTTAAGGGCTCCTATGCGAGTTTTTCGATGGTCAAAAAACTTTTATGCCGCTCAAGAATCTCCGTTGGCCCCTACGTGGGTCTCTCTTCCTGGCCTCCCTCATCAGCTCTTCGCAAAGAATGCATTATTCACTATTGTGTTGGGTATTGGCACTCCTCTTAAACTCGACAGGGCTACAGAAGAATTCTCCCGACCTAGCACTGCTAGGGTTTTCGTAGAAGTTGACGCTAGCAAACCCCTTCCACACGTGGTGCGCATCAACTTGCCAAATGGCAGATCTATCTCTCAAAAAATAGAGTATGAGAATATTCCGAAGTACTGTTCACTTTGCAAGCACCAAGGACATACGAGGGACTCCTGCAAAGTGCATGCGGTTAACAAAGAAACCCCTCCCAAGCTCAAAAATAAAGAAGTCATGATTGCACAGGTCATCAATACCCCTTCTTTGGGAAACAATCCTGTTGAACAAGGGGAAACATCCAATCAGGATATGGCTAATAATAACTTAGCCATTAATTTCCAACCGCCATTTTCTAATCAGTTGGCCACCTCAGCTGGTGGTGAGCTTACCATTGATGGCTCGTCTACCAAAACTCACCTCATTCCCCCGCAGCCATCACTCCACATGTCAACTCTTCCCAACCATCACCTCATCTTTCAAACCCTCTTTCTCCTAGTCCAGCACCAAACCCATCCCATCCTTTGCCTGATCAAGTGGAACCTCTCGAAGACGGGGAACTCCGGTCATGGGCTGACGAAGTAGAAGCGAAAGAACAACAGCAGCGTAAAATGCAGTAGCAGGATGTGGCCGGAGAGAAGCCGCTCTCTGAGTCTTGCGTCGACGGGGATCCCAATGTAGACGCGACGACGATCGTGGAGGCTCGAGATGGCCTCGACCCAGGTGAGACACTCCCCCAGGATCAGCCTCACGAGAGACTAGCATCTGTCGACGATGACAGACCTCCCCGCCCCCAGTCTTCCAAGGAGCTCAAAAGAAAATGAAAGTTGTTCCCCCAGTTGTGCATCGACTCCTCAGATCCGCAGCTAAGATCTCAAACGCTCCTTCCCCCCTCTAATGATTAAGCTCCTCTGTTGGAACATTAGGGAGAGAGCTAATCTGATGGCTTTCAAAAGACTCAAGTCTTTGTGTAGAACAAACAAAGTTCCTATAGTAGTCATCATTGAACCTAAGGCTCAGGTTGATAAGCTCCTTACATATCAGCTCAAGCTGGGATTTCAATGCTCTTTCTCTAACCAAAGAGGGAACATATGGATCATGGCTAGGCATGATGCTGACCTAACAGTGGTCGACTCCTTCGATCAATGCCTCACTGTCACTATCTCATCACCTTTACTGCCTTATTTGGCTATGTCACGACCCGCATCCAGAAGAGGGGCACGAGCATGTGGTTACGTCCAGCCTACGTCACAGTATCGACGGTAGAACGCTGTATATAGGGTCTGTAAATACTACGACTAACAGATAAAGGTACCTGTACAGTATATACACTCCGAATGGATGTGACATAGACAATACAGTCTCAATCACAAATAAAACTAAGGTAGATAGCATGGAAAGAAAATATGATAGATGAAAGCAGGAAATAAGTTCAATATCCACACAAGCCTAGAGATATACACAACAAAACAGAGTCACAGAAATATAATATAAACTACTACAATCTGAAAGTACTAGCTGGCTCGCACACCAGGCAAACCTAACTAAGCTACACTACTCTGGGTGTGCAAAGTCTAGTGGCTCTACTATCACGCCACGGTCCAGGCCTACTCTATCTAACCCGTCTCCATAATAGGTCGGGCAATCTGCCTCAAAATCATCTGTAATATATCACGGTATCCTGTCAGGAAATGAGCAAGTACAAACACCAACAGCAGTTCCATATGAATTGACAATTCTATAAGAGACAGTATAAAGAAATACAAGACAAAGATATAGGATGACTTGGGAACTATTCGAAAGCCGAGTTACAACCCTTAAACCAACAAGGACCGGAGTTGTAACCCTTCTTCCGAACAGGACTTAGTCTCCAATCATGGTACAGTATAAAGGCATGTAGAGCATGTGAGTAAATAAAGTCATAGCATGGTGAGAAAGTACAGAAAGTAGAGCTGAACTGGATATAAGATACGATAATAAATATAAAATGTGATTTGAATTATTAGAGCGATATGTGATCGGCTTTCAGGTAAGTGATAAGACAGGTTATCCACTTGGCCCGACAATTCACAGTAATCTCACGAAAAGTCTTGCCGGCCAACCTAGATAACAAGCACATGGAGGTATCTGCTACACCCAATGTGAGGTGGGAGTGGCACAAGCAAAATAGTGACAAGAGGCTTTGATCATATAACCCTTAATAATTCTCCCATCCCCGAATAGTATCACGGATCCGAACATGGCACGTCATGACACGGGATTCAAAAGCAGGGGGCTAGCCCACTCCCAAATCGATGTCTATATAAGTACAGGAAACACGAAATATCATGTACCAATATACCAAGAAAATCTGGGAATAACATCTCATGACAGGATCTGATGTATACTAGTCCGTGAACTATCGTGTCGAGAATCAAGTAAGACACTACAACTGAATCGGATATAGTAGATATCAAGACAATAAAAACTATCAGTGAATGTACTCGCCTGTGGTCCTGAGCTGAGAAGGTGAACAGACGCTCAGAGTAAATCACAGACCTAAAATGAGATACTATAAGTTAAACAGGGTTTTATAATGGAAAGAAAACTAATTTAAGTCATGATATGCAAGTCTAAGTCAATCTAGGTCAAACTAGGTCAAACGGGGTCAAACTAGGTCACACTAGATCATACTAGGTCACTGGGAGTCAATCCAAGTCAAACTAGGTCAAATGGGGTCAAAGGTTGACTTACAGTTGACTTTTGGTCAACTGGTCAACTCTGGGTCAACTATGGTTAACCCTAGGTCAAACTAGTCTAATGTTGACCAACTGTTGACTTTCAGTCAACTGGTCAACCCTGGTTTGATTTCGGTCAAATTTAGTCACTTATAGGCTAAGTTTGACTCTCGGTTGACTTTTGTTGACTTTTGGTCAAAATGGTCAACCGAAGTCAAAACTAGTCTAGGAGCACTATATTTGACCAATACCAACCAAGGGAACCAAGTTCTAACCATATCTTAAACTCTAAACTTAATACCTTAACTTCTAGGTAAATACATATACTAACCCTTAACAAGGTATTCCCGATACCTTGCCCATTACAAAAAATCCTACTAATTCTCAAGATACTAGCCTAGGCTCCTTAGGGTAGTAAGACTATCTTATCTAGGGTTTACCTACCAAGTAATTTGGGTTTCCTAGATATCTAGTCCATCTTAGGACACATGGGGTTTATCCTCATTACCTTACCCTATACCATTCTCACATCTAACTAAACACTCACACACACAAACTCACTCACTCACTCACTCACATATAACACCACACATATAGGTTCTCCGATAGGCTCACACACATAGGCCAAGTTACCTATATAGGCCCTCACATAGACACCTATATAACTCACACACACACACACACACACACATAGGTTCAATAGGACTGATTTGGGGCTGTTATATAGGCCTGAACATGGACTGGTTTGGGCTTGCTTAATGGCTGAATCTAAGGGCTAATATGGCCAGATTCAATGGGCTAATAAGGGACTGGAATGGGGGTTAGATATAGGCTGAACAATTGGGCTAAACCCCCTCCAACACACTGCCAAGCAGTGTGTTACACTGCTGCCAATGCAGCTGAACTAACATCAGCCAAGGGCTAATGCCCCTCCCCATTCCTGCTGCATAGCAGCAGGTATACTACTGCAGAACAGTCCCCTGTGTGGGGACTGTTTCCCTCACTACTGCTGTGGTTTGAACCCAGCATTCCCCTCCTACACATTCTCTCAATCCTACTCTCTCTCAATCCCTCTATCTCTCTCTCTCAAATCCTCTCTCTCAATCCCTCTAATTTCTTACTCTCTCTAACCCTCTCAATACAAAACACACACACACAATACCAAACCAAAACCACCACTCTATCCCTCACACCTTTATATGCCCGAAATCCCCTTCTCCCAAATATGAATACCAAGACACAATATTCATATACACCAATATATACACAAATATAAAGACACAATAATATATATATATATATAGAGAGAGAGAGAGAGGGAGAGAGAGAGAGAGAGAGACATTAATATATATAACATTGATATATATACATATAGATAAATAAATATGATACAATATGATACATAAAGAACATTAAAACAACACTCTAATAATAAATAGAAATCTGAGATTAAAATCTAGATAAATCATTTACACAATACACAACACTTGGTGTCCAAAAATAGGGTTTTTCCACTGGGACACAAAACAACACATAGGACACACCTAGAAGTCTCCAAATGGACACGAAATGGACAAAAATGGAGACACAACCATGGGGTGATTCCTATGGGTTCCAAATTATCCTATATGTATGAAGAAATGAAAAGAAGAAGAAGGAATTTATACCTCCCGGTAGATCGAATCTAAGAAAAGCCTTCCCGATACGATACCGACACGTAGGAATCCCAAATGGATAGGAGCGAGCTCCGAATCCTCCCAAACTTGGCAAGCTCCCTCCTTTCCTTGAGTAGAGAAGAAAAGAAAGGTTGAGTGGAGGAATGGATTGATTTGGTGGAGAAAATCTATAGGAACCCTCTCTAAAATTTGGGAAAGAACAAGAGAGAGAAAGTGGATGGATAAAATCAATGAGTCATGAGCCTATTCCTATCCAAAGGTGGCCGGCCATCTAGAGCTAGGTGTCCCCTTTATTAAATGACTAAAAGCCCCCTCCCACTAATCTATGTAATTAATATTAGGAAGGGTAAATGGTTGAGGCTAATTTAGTCATTCTTAATCTCTAATCTAACCAAACCCTATCCATAATTAATTAGTCTAACCACTAACTAAAATTAATATCATGTGGGCCATGGCTAACTAGTGTGTGGGTCCCACTAGAGTCAACACTACCCCGGGTCCCCGATACGAGTCGGATTGAGTTGAAATTCGAACCCGACTTAAATAACCCCAAAATAATATCATAAATAAATAAATAATTCCAAAATAATTCTAAAGTGTAAAAATGACCAAAATACCATGTTCATGAAAACTGGGGGTGACAAATCTATCCACCTTAAAAAATTTGTCCTCGAAATTAAAACAAGCAATCTCAGAAAAAAACACATGCAAAAACAATCCCTCTCAGATACCTCTAAAAAAATTCAGCAAAATAAAAATCTCTTAAGGCACAACAACACTTGCAAATAAAACTGTTACGTGTCTGTCACGGACACGAAACCAACAAAATCTCACCGATCAAAAGCCAAATCAATAATCACCAATGCAATAATATCAAAATAAATCAAAGAGGTCCAATGACCAAAATACCCTTGGGCCAGAAATGACACTGAAAATATCCTAATCACATGGTTAGGCTCTAGGTCAAACAGTCTCTACGGTTTCACTAGCAAAACATCAAAAATCTCAAGTCATAGCTTAAAAATTTTAAATGATTAAAATCTGCAAAATCAAAGCATGAATTAAATGACAATAATTAAATGACTAAAATTATAACATTTAAAATTACTCTCTACAAGTCTATCCACCTAAAAAGAATTCATCCTCAAAAATTAAAACAAAGTAAATACAGAAAAATTATGCAGTTCGATAATCATATGCGTCTGCCCAAAATCATGATACTCAGAATCTCCGTCATGCTAGTGAGCAAGGGTACGATAATCACAGAGTTCTCGACTAAGGTACATACCTCTAGAATTATGATATTTAAAATTTTTGCAGCCGCATGCTTGGCAGCGAAAACCTTAAATTCCCACACCCGAAAAATACATCCATAATCCGACTATATGTCCTCACTATGCCTGCTAGCATGACCCTAGAGGATTCTAAAATCTCATAATCGAGGCGACCTAGCCCATACGACTTATCTCAGAAGAATATCACATCACAAGAACAAAATTTTATCAAACGATTAATGAACAGATGGAATTGAATTTCAATACAGTTTATAAGGAGACAAATACGAAAATGAGATCGAAATATTGGTACCTGCAATCTTCTCTGCTACTGCCTGAGTGCCCTCAACTGTCATGGTGAAAGCACGCTCCTGCTGGCCTCCTCTAGCCTGTTGTACTCTGTCCTGGCCTCCTCGGGCTCCACGAACATGGCAATCCCTCAGCAAGTGGTCAGGCGCCCCACAGTATAGACAGACGCCCAACCTCTTCCTGCAGCCTCTCGAGTGTGCCCTGGCTTCCCGCAGAAAGCACACGGAGTAGCCTGCCTCTGGCCCTGTCCCTGGTGCTGCTGGGCACGCGCTGGTGCCTGCTGAAACTGCAACTGAGGCAGTTGTTGTTGAAACTGCCTCTGCTGGAAATGAGGGCGCTTCACCGGCCCCGCACTCGAGCTAGCTCCTAGAACATCGCTGCCCCTCTTCGGCTTGAGGTCGAAGTCCTCCTCTACTATCTGTGCCTCCATCAGAATCTGCTCGAATGTCGCATCGCGTCGTCCAGAGGTACGAGTGCGAACTGCATGTATAAGACCCCTCCGGAACTTTTGGGCCTTGTACCCCTCATCCTGGATCAGACTGGGTGCAAACCTACTTATGCGGAAGAACTCCGCTGTATACTCGTCTACCGACGAGTTTTCCTGTACTAAACTGGCAAACTGTCCCTCCAAAGCTGTCAAGACCACATCTGGGTAGAACTTCTCCTTAAAGAGCTTCCTGAAGTCCTCCCAAGATAAACCCTCACCGACGCACGAGGATCCGTGCGAAACCAAGTCAGCACTATATCGAAAAACTGGCTCGCTGCAGACGTCACCCAAAGCCCTCTCGGGAGCTCTGCCAACTCCAGACTCCACTGGACATCCTCCAACCAGTCATCCGCGTACAGGATACCCTCGGTACCCTTGAACTCCCTCGGGTTCATCTTCCTAAAGTCTAGGTGTGTGCCAGGCCTCCCCTGACCCTGCTGCTGAACTAGGGCTCCCTGAACTGGACTCGGTGTACCCCTCCTACTGTTGCCATCGCCAGCTGATGGGAGTTCTCCATGCTCTGTCGTAACACCTCTGCCTGTGCGTTCTGGGTCTGCAACATCTGCTGCAGAAGGGCCATCATCCCCTGAGTATCAGTCGGTAGCGGAGGCGACGGTGGAAGAGTATCAGGAATGACTATGGATGGTCCCGCTGCTGGAGGTGGAAGACCTCCTGGAACCGTCGCTGCTACTCCCCGCCTGAGGGGCAGGAACTGAGGTGGCAGCTCCCTCAACTGCAGCCCCCGCAGCCGGAGATGGAAGACCTCCTGGAACTGTCGCAGCTACTCCCGCCTGAAGGACAGGGACTGAGGTTGCTGCTCTCTCGACTGCTACTCATAGCCGGAGGCGGAAGTCTACTGGATCGACCTCTCTGGAACTGCACTAGGCCCTGATGCTGAGAACGAGTCACTGTCATCCTGAAGACGAATTGAACCCAAGAGATCAATATGGCACAAGATAAGATTTTTCAAAGGAGGACAATTGAATCAATGCAAAAGAGTTGTCATGGTAATCAAAAGATCAGAAATTTCCTAAATTGTGATTGAGTAACTCCTATCATACCCTAGATCCTACGTCCTAATCGCAGGCTCATAATTAGTACTCTAAGTCGAGCACCATTACGAGATCGCACTAATTGCGACACAGACCTGCATGGGCCACCACAAAAATGTGTCACGACCCGCACCCAGAGGAGAGACAAGAGCACGTAGTTACGTCCAGCCTACGTCGCAGTATCGGTAGTAGAACGCTGTATATAAGGTCTGTAAATACTACGACTAACAGATAAACGTACCTGTACAGTATATACACTCCGAATGGATGTGACATAGCAATACAGTCTCAATCACAAAATAAAACTAAGGTAGATAGCATGGAAAGGAAATATGATAGATAAAAGCAGGAAATAAGTTCAATATCCACCCAAGCCTAGAGATATACACAACAACACAGAGTCACAGAAATATAATATAAACTACTACAATCTGAAAGTACTAGCTGGCTCGTAGACCAGCAAACCTAACTAAGGTACACTACTCTGGGTGTGCAAAGTCTAGTGGCTCTACTATCAAGCCACAGTCCAGGCCTACTCCATCTAAACCCGTCCCCATAATAGGTCGGACAATCTGCCTCAGAATCATCTGTAATATATCAACGATATCCTGTCAAGAAAATGAGAAGAAAAAACACCAACAGCAGTTCCATATGAATTGACAAATTCTATAAGAGACAGTATAATGAAATACAAGACAAAGATACAGGATGACTTGGGAACTATTCGAAACGAGTTATAACCCTTAAACCAAACAAGGACCGGGGTTGTAACCCTTCTTCTGAACAGGACTTAGTCTCCAATCATGGTACAAATAAAGGCATGTAGAGCATGTGAGTAAATAAAGTCATAGCATGGTAAGAAAGTACAAAAAGTAGAGCTGAACTAGATATAAGATACGATAATAAATGTAAAATATGATTTGAATTATTAGAACGATATGTGATCGGCTTTTAGGTAAGTGACAAGACAAGTTATCCACTTGGCCCGACAATCACGGTGATCTCACGAAAAGTCATGCCGACCAACCTTGATAACAAGCGCACGGAGGTATCTGCACCCTACGTGAGGTGAGAGTGGCACAAGCAAAATGTGACAAGAGGCTTTGATCACATAACCCTTAATAATTCCCCCATCCCCGAATAGTATCACGGATCCAGACATGGCACGTCATGACACGGATTCAAAGGCAGGGGGGCAGCTCATTCCCAAATCGATGTCTATATAAGTACACAAAACATGAAATATCAGCACCAATATACCAAGAAAATATGGGAATAACATCTCATGACGGATCCGACGTATCCTAGTCCGTGAACTATCGTGTCGAGAATCAAGTAAGATACTACAACTGAATCGGATATAGTAGATATCAAGATAATGAAAACTATCAGTGAATGTACTCGTCTGTGGTCCTGAGCTGATAAGGTGAACAGACGCTCAGAGTAAATCACAGACCTAAAATGAGATACTATAAGTTAAACAGGGTTTTATAATGGAAAGGAAACTAATTTAAGTCATGATATGCAAGTCTAAGTCAATCTAGGTCAAACAAGGTCAAAGGGATTTATACTAGGTCACACTAGATCATACAAGGTCACTGGGAGTCAATCCAAGTCAAACTAGGTCAAACGAGTCAAAAGTTGACTTACAGTTGACTTTTGGTCAACTGGTCAACTCTGGGTCAACTATGGTCAACCCTAGGTCAAACTAGTCTAATGTTGACCAACTGTTGACTTTCAGTCAACTGGTCAACCTGTTTGGTTTCGGTCAAATCTAGTCACTTATAGGCTAAGTTTGACTCTCGGTTAACTTTTGTTGACTTTTGGTCAAAATGGTCAACCGAAGTCAAAACTAGTCTAGGAGCACTATATTTGACCATTACCAACCAAGGGAACCAAGTTCTAACCATATCTTAAACTCTAAACTTAATACCTTAGCTTCTAGGTAAATACCTATACTTACCCTTAACAAGGTATTCCCGATACCTTGCCCATTACAAAGGAAACCCCACTAATTCTCAAGTTACTAGCCTAGGCTCCTTAGGGTAGTTAGATACTATCCTATCTAGGGTTTACCTACCAAGTAATTTGGGTTTCCTAGATATCTAGTCCATCTTAGGACACATGAGGTTTATCCTCATTACTTACCTATACCATTCTCAATCTAACTAAACACTCACACAAACTCACTCACTCACTCACTCACATATAACACCACACATATAGGTTCTCCTATAGGCTCACACACATAGGCCAAGCTACCTATATAGGCCCTCCTATAGACACCTATATAACTCACACACACACACACATACAGGTTCAATAGGACTGATTTGGGGGATGTATATAGGCCTGAACATGGACTGGTTCGGGCTTGCTTAATGCTGAGTCTAAGGGCTGATATGGACTGATTCAATGGGCTAATAAGGGGACTGGAATGGGGGTTAGATATGCGCTAAACAATTGGGCTAAACCCCTCCAATACACTGCCAAGCAGTGTGTGTTACACTGCTGCCAATGCAGCTGAACTAACATCAGCCAAGGGCTAATGCCCCTTCCCATTCCTGCTGCATAGCAGCAGGTATACTACTGCAGAATAGTCCCCTGTGTCGGGACTGTTTCCCTCACTGCTGCTGTGGTTTGAACCCAGCATTCCCCTCCTACCCATTCTCTCAATCCCACTCTCTATCCCTCTATCTCTCTCTCAAATCCTCTCTCTCAATCCCTCGAATTTCTCACTCTCTCCAACCCTCTCAATACAAACACACACACACACAATACCAAACCAAAACCACCACTCTATACCTCACACCTTCATATGCCCGAATCCCCTTCTCCCAAATATGAATACCAAGGCACAATATCATATACACCATATATAGACACATATATATATATATATATATATATATATATATACATATATATATATATATATATATATATATATATATATATAGACATTAATATATATATAACATTGATATATATAGATATATATATATATATATATATATTATATATATATATTTTATCTATATAAAAAAATATAATATAATACATATAGATAAATAAATATGATACAATATGATACATGAAGAACATATTAAAACAACACTCTAATAATAAATAGAAATCTGAGATTAAAATCTAGATAAACATTTACACATAGACACAAAACTTGGTGTCCAAAAATAGGGTTTTCCTACTATGACACAAAACAACACATAGGACACCTAGTCGTCTCCAAATGGACACGAAATGGACATAAATGGAGACACAACCATGGGGGTCATTCCTATGGGTCCAAAATCATCCTATATGCATGAAGAAATGAAAAGGAGAAGGAATTTAGACCTCCCGGTAGATCGAAGGTAAGAAAAGCCTTCCCGATAAGACACGACACATAGGAATCCCAAATGGACACGAGCGAGCTCTGAATCCTCCCAAACTTGGCAAGCTTCCTCCTTTGCTTGAGTAGAGAAGAAAAGAAGAAGGTTGAGTAGAGGAATGAATTGATTTGGTGGAGAAAATCTATAGGAACCTCTCTAAAATTTGGGAAGAACAAGAGAGGAAAGTGGATGGATAAAATCAATGAGTCATGAGCCTATTCCTATCCAAAGGTGGCCGGCCATCTAGAGCTAGGTGTCCCTTTATTAAATGACTAAAAGCCCCCTCCCACTAATCTATGTAATTAATATTAGGAAGGGTAAATGGTTGAGGCTAATTTAGTCATTCTTATCTCTAATCTAACCAAACCCTATCCATAATTAATTAGTCTAACCACTAACTAAAATTAATATCAGTGGGCCATGGCTAACTAGTGTGTGGGTCCCACTAGAGTCAACACTACCCCGGGTCCCCGATACGAGTCGGATTGAGTTAAAATTCGAACCCGACTTAAATAACCCAAAATAATATCAAATAAGTAAATAATTCCAAAATAATTCTAAAGTGAAAAAATGACCAAAATATCCATGTTATAAAATTGGGGGTGACAAATCATCACCTTAAAAAAAAATTGTCCTCGAAATTAAAACAAGCAATCTCAGAAAAAACACATGCAGAAAACAATCCCTCTCAGATACCTCCAAAAAAAATTCAGCAAAATAAAAATCTCTTAAGGCACAACAACACTTGCAAAAAAACTGTTACTTGTCTGTAACGGACACGAAACCAACAAAATCTCACCAATCAAAAGCCAAATCAACAATCACCAATGCAATAATATCAAAATAAATCAAAGAGGTCCAATGACCAAAATACCCTTGGGCCAGAAATGACACTGAAAATATCCTAATCACATGGTTAGGCTCTAGGTCAAACAGTCTCTAAGGTTTCACTAGCAAAACATCAAAAAATCTCAAGTCATAGCTTAAAAATTTTAAATGATTAAAATCTGCAAAATCAAAGCATGAATTAAATGACAATAATTAAATGACTAAAATTATAACATTTAAAATTACTCTCAATTAGAAACTGGGTGCTACAAGTCTATCTACCTTAAAAGAATTCATCCTCAAAAATTAAAACAAAGTAAATACAGAAAAATCATGCAGTTCGATAATCATATGCGTCTGCCCAAAATCATGATACTCAGAATCTCCGTTATGCTAGTGAGCAAGGGTAAGATAATCACAGAGTTCTCGACTAAGGTACATACCTCTAGAATTATGATATTTAAAATTTTTGCATTGCCGCATGCTTGGCAGCGAAAACCTTAAATTCCCCACCCAAAAATACGTCCATAATCCGACTATTGTCCTCACTATGCCTGCTAGCATGACCCTAGAGGATTCTAAAATCTCATAATCGAGGCGACTAGCCCATACGACTTATCTCAGAAGAATATCACATCACAAGAACAAAATTTTATCAAACGATTAATGAACAGATGGAATTGAATTTCAAGACAGTTTACAAGGAGGCAAATACGAAAATGAGATCGAAGGATTGGTACCTGCAATCTTCTCTGCTACTGCCTGAGTGCCCTCAACTATCATGGTGAAAGCACGCTCCTGCTGGCCTCCTCTAGCCTGTTGTACTCTGTCCTGGCCTCTCGGGCTCCACGAACATGGCAATCCCTCAGCAAGTGGTCAGGCGCCCACAGTATAAACAGACGCCCAACCTCTTCCTTCAGGCCTCTCGAGTGTGCCCTGGCTTCCGCAGAAAGCACACGGAGTAGCCTGCCTCTGGCCTGTCCCTGGTGCTTGGGCACGCGCTGGTGCTGCTGAAACTGCAACTGAGGCTGTTGGCTGAAACTGCCTCTGCTGGAAATGAGGGCGCTTCACCGGCCCGCACTCGAGCTCGCTCCTAGAACATCGTTGCCCCTCTTCGGCTTGAGGCCGAAGTCCTCCTCTACGATCTGCGCCTCCATCAGAATCTGCTCGAATGTCGCATCGCGTCGTCCAGAGGTACGAGTGCGAACTGCATGTATAAGACCCTCCGGAACTTTCAGGCCTTGTACCCTCATCCTGGATCAGACTGGGTGCAAATCTACTCAGGCGGAAGAACTCCGCTGCATACTCGTCTACCGACGAGTTTTCCTGCACTAAACTGGCAAACGTCCCTCCAAAGCTGTCAAGGCCACATCTGGGTAGAACTTCACCTTAAAGAGCTTCCTGAAGTCCTCCCAAGACAAACCTCACCGACGCACGAGGATCCAGCGAAACCAAGTCAGCACTATATCGAAAAACTGGCTCGCTGCAGCATCACCCAAAGCCTCTCGGGAGCTCTGCCAACTCAGACTCCGGGACATCCTCCAACCAGTCATCCGCGTACAGGATACCTTCGGTACCTTGAACTCCCTCGGGTTCATCTTCCTAAAGTCTAGGTGTGTGCCAGGCCTCCCCTGACCCTGCTGCTGAATGGGGCTCCCTGGACTGGACTCGGTGTACCCCTCTCTAATGCTGCCATCGCCAGCTGATGGGAGTTCTCCATGCTCTGTCGTAACACCACTGCCTGTGCGTTCTGGGTCTGCAACATCTGCTGCAGAAGGGCCATCATCCCCTGAGTATTAGTCGGTAGCGGAGGCGACGGTGGAAGGAGTATCAGGAATGACTATGGATGGTCCCGCTGCTGGAGGTGGAAGACCTCCTGGAACCGTCGCTGCTACTCCCGCCTGAGGGGCAGGAACTGAGGTGGCAGCTCCCTCAACTGCAGCCCCCGCAGCCGGAGATGGAAGACCTCCTAGAACTGCGCAGCTACTCCCGCTTGAAGGACAGGTACTGAGGTTGCTGCTCTTCGATGCTCCCATAGCCGGAGGCGGAAGTCCTACTGGATCGGACCTCTCTGGAACTGCACTAGGCCCTGCTGCCTGAGAACGAGTCACTGTCATCCTGAAGACGAATTGACCCAAGAGATCAATATGGCACAAGATAGATATTTTCAAAGGAGGACAATTGAATTCAACGCAAAAGAGTTGTCATGGTAATCAAAAGATCAGAAATTTCCTAAATTGTGATTGAGTAACTCCTATCATAACCTAGATCCTACGTCCTAATCGCAGGCTCGTAATTAGTACTCTAAGTCGAGCACTATTACGAGATCGCACTAATTGCGACACAGACCTGCATGGGCACCACAAAAATGTGTCACGACCCGCACCAGAGGAGGGGCGAGCACGTAGTTACGTCCAGCCTACGTTGCAGTATCGGTGGTAGAACGCTGTATAAGGTCTGTAAATACTACAACTAACAGTTAAAGGTACCTGTACAGTATATACATTCCGAATGGATGTGACATAGCAATACAGTCTCAATCACAAAATAAAACTAAGGTAGATAGCATGGAAAGGAAATATGATAGATAAAAGCAGGAAATAAGTTCAATATCCACACAAGCCTAGAGATATACACAACAACACAGAGTCACAGAAATATAATATAAACTACTACAATCTGAAAGTACTAGCTGGCTCGCAGACCAGGCAAACCTAACTAAGGTACACTACTGGGTGTGCAAAGTAGTGGCTATACTATCAAGCCACAGTCCAGGCCTACTCCATCTAACCCGTCCCCATAATAGGTCGGACAATCTGCCTCAGAATCATCTGTAATATATCAACGATATCCTGTCAAGAAAATGAGCAAGTACAAACACCAACAGCAGTTCCATATGAATTGACAAATTCTATAAGAGACAGTATAATGAAATACAAGACAAAGATATAGGATGACTTGGGAACTATTCGAAAGCGAGAGTTATAACCCTTAAACCAAACAAGGACCGGGGTTGTAACCCTTCTTCCGAACAGGACTTAGTCTCCAATCATGGTACGGATAAAGGCATGTAGAGCATGCGAGTAAATAAAGTCATAGCATGGTAAGAAAGTACAAAAAGTAGAGCTGAACTAGATATAAGATACGATAATAAATGTAAAATATGATTGAATTATTAGAACGATATGTGATCGGCTTTTAGGTAAGTGACAAGACAAGTTATCCACTTGGCCCGACAATCCACGGTGATCTCACGAAAAGTCATGCCGGCCAACCTAGATAACAAGCGCACGGAGGTATCTGCTACACCCTACGTGAGGTGAGAGTGGCGCAAGCAAAATAGTGACAAGAGGCTTTGATCACATAACCCTTAATAATTCCCCCATCCCCGAATAGTATCACGGATCCGGACATGGCACGTCATGACACAGGATTCAAAGGCAGGGGGCCAGCTCACTCCCAAATCGATTTCTATATAAGTACACGAAACATGAAATATCATGCACCAATATACCAAGAAAATATGGGAATAACATCTCATGACAGGATCCGACGTATCCTAGTCCGTGAACTATCGTGTCGAGAATCAAGTAAGATACTACAACTGAATCGGATATAGTAGATATCAAGATAATGAAAACTATCAGTGAATGTGCTCGTCTGTGGTCCTGAGCTTATAAGGTGAACAGACGCTCAGAGTAAATCACAGACCTAAAATGAGATACTGTAAGTTAAACAGGGTTTATAATGGAAAGGAAACTAATTTAAGTCATAATATGCAAGTCTAAGTCAATCTAGGTCAAACTAGGTCAAACGGGATCATACTAGGTCACACTAGATCATACAAGGTCACTGGGAGTCAATCCAAGTCAAACTAGGTCAAACGAGGTCAAAAGTTGACTTACAGTTGACTTTTGGTCAACTGGTCAACTCTGTGTCAACTATGGTCAACCCTAGGTCAAACTAGTCTAATGTTGACCAACTGTTGACTTTCAGTCAACTGGTCAACTCTGGTTTGGTTTCGGTCAAATCTAGTCATTTATAGGCTAAGTTTGACTCTCGGTTGACTTTTGTTGACTTTTGGTCAAAATGGTCAACCGAAGTCAAAACTAGTCTAGGAGCACTATATTTGACCATTACCAACCAAGGGAACCAAGTTCTAACCATATCTTAAACTCTAAACTTAATACCTTAGCTTCTAGGTAAATACCTATACTTACGCTTAACAAGGTATTCCCGATACCTTGCCCATTACAAAGGAAACCCCACTAATTCTCAAGTTACTAGCCTAGGCTCCTTAGGGTAGTTAGATACTATCCTATCTAGGGTTTACCTACCAAGTAATTTGGGTTTCCTAGATATCTAGTCCATCTTAGGACACATGAGGTTTATCCTCATTACTTACCCTATACCATTCTCACATCTAACTAAACACTCACACACACAAACTCACTCACTCACTCACTCACATATAACACCACACATATAGGTTCTCCTATAGGCTCACACACATAGGCCAAGCTACCTATATAGGCCCTCCTATAGACACCTATATAACTCACACACACACACACATACAGGTTCAATAGGACTGATTTGGGGATGTCATATAGGCCTGAACATGGACTGGTTCGGGCTTGCTTAATGGCTGAGTCTAAGGGCTAATATGGACTGATTCAATGGGCTAATAAGAGGACTGGAATGGGGGTTAGATATGCGCTAAACAATTGGGCTAAACCCCCCAATACACTGCCAAGCAGTGTGTGTTACCCTGCTGCCAATGCAGCTGAACTAACATCAGCCAAGGGCTAATGCCCCTTCCCATTCCTGCTGCATAGCAGCAGGTATACTACTGCAGAATAGTCCCCTGTGTCGGGACTGTTTCCCTCTCTGCTGCTGTGGTTATCCAGCATTCCCTCCTACCCATTCTCTTAATCCCACTCTCTTATCCCTCTATCTCTCTCTCAAATCCTCTCTCTCAATCCCTCTAATTTCTCACTCTCTAACCCTCTCAATACAAACAACACACACACACAACACACAATACCAAACCAAAACCACCACTCTATCCCTCACACCTTCATATGCCCGAAATCTCCTTCTCAAATATGAATACCAAGGCACAATATTCATATACACCAATATATAAGACACAATATATATATATATATATATATATATATATATATATATATAATATATATACTACTGCAGAATAGTCCCCTGTGTCGGGACTGTTTCCCTCACTGCTGCTGTGGTTTGAACCCAGCATTCCCCCTACCCATTCTCTCAATCCCACTCTCTCTATCCCTCTATCTCTCTCTCAAATCCTCTCTCTCAATCCCTCTAATTTCTCACTCTCTCTAACCCTCTCAATACAAACACACACACACACAATACCAAACAAAACCACCACTCTATCCCTCACACTTCATATGCCCGAAATCCCCTTCTCCCAAATATGAATACCAAGGCACAATATATAACACCAATATATAAGACACAATACACATATATATATAATATATATATATATATTATAGATATATAGATATATAGAGAGATATAGAGAGAGAATATAAAAAAAGAGAGAATAGAGAGATTAAATATATAGATATAGAGATATAGAGAGATATAGATATATATAGATATATAGAGAGAGATAGAAAACCAGATATATAGAGAGAGAGAGAGAGATAGAGATATAGAGATAGATAGATATATAATATATATATATATATATAAAACCATTGATATATATTATATATATATATATATATATATATATATACATAATCTGATACAATAATATGATACAATATGATATGAAGAACATATTAAACACACCTAATAATAAATAGAAATCTGAGATTAAAATCTAGATAATCATTTACACATAGACACAACACTTGGTGTCCAAAAATAGGGTTTTCCTACTATGACACAAAACAACATAGGACACACCTAGTCGTCTCCAAATGGACACGAAATAGACACAAATGGAGACACAACCATGGGGGTCATTCCTATGGGTCCAAAATCATCCTATATGCATGAAGAAATGAAAAGGAGAAGGGATTTATACCTCCCGGTAGATCGAAGCTAAGAAAAGCCTTCCCGATACGACACCGACACGTAGGAATCCCAAATGGACACGAGCGAGCTCTGAATCCTCCCAAACTTGGCAAGCTCCCTCCTTTGCTTGAGTAGAGAAGAAAAGAAGAAGGTTGAGTAGAGGAATGAATTGATTTGGTGGAGAAAATCTATAGGAACCCTCTCTAAATTTGGGAAAGAACAAGAGAGAGAAAGTGGATGGATAAAATCAATGAGTCATAGCCTATTCCTATCCAAAGGTGGTCGGCCATCTAGAGCTAGGTGTCCCCTTTATTAAATGACTAAAAGCCCCCTCCTACTAATCTATGTAATTAATATTAGGAAGGGTAAATGGTTGAGGCTAATTTTGTCATTCTTAATCTCTAATCTAACCAAACCCTATCCATAATTAATTAGTCTAACCACTAACTAAAATTAATATCATGTGGGCCATGGCTAACTAGTGTGTGGGTCCCACTAGAGTCAACACTACCCAGGATCCTCGATACAAGTCGGATTGAGTTAAAATTCGAACTCGACTTAAATAACCCCAAAATAATATCATAAATAAATAAATAATTCCAAAATAATTCTAAAGTGGAAAAACCAAAATACCCCTGTTCATGAAACTGGGGGTGACGGGCTATTTTGTATGCGGTGCATGGGAGTAACACCAAGGAGGGTAGAAGACTACTATGGGACCAGTTATTGTTGGTGCGTAATAGATGGAGTCATCCTTGGCTTGTCAGTGGAGATTTTATTGCTGTCACCTGTCAGGAAGAAAAGTTTGGGGGCCTTCCTCCATGCTCAGTATTTATGAAAGAATTCTTGGAGTTTCAAATAGCTGCAAGCCTATCAGAAGTTCCTTATACGGGCAACTTTTTTACTTGGGTTGATAGACAATGTAGGTCTCCCAAGCTGGGATCGAGGTTGGATAGGGTCTTGCTAGACTCTAAGTGGCTGGAATGGGCCCCTCTCTCGTCGTCCTCTTCACACTTGAATAGATCAGAATCTGATCATGCTCCCATCTTACTGTCTATATCAAGTGAAAGCCAAACTCTCTTCGCCCTTTTCGTTTTCTACATTTTGTAAGGACCATGACACTTTCCTTCAGGTGGTGTTGTCGGCATGGACTTCTACAGACCATGTCAACAGCTTGGTGAGAGTTGGTCTTCGGCTTGCTGCTACAAGGAAGGCTCTATCCGCTTGGATTCGAGCCACGTTCGAGGATATCCAGGAAGTGAAGAAGGCAGAGGACGCGGTGACTGCTTTAGAAGCGCCTGTGAGGCTGATCCTTCTCTTCGACCATAATGGTTGCTTACAAGGGCCAATTTGAAATAACGACTTTGGATTGAAGTTGCTTACAGGAAGCAGAAGGCTCGAGTCAAATGGGATGAGGAGGGTGATAGGAATACAAAGTTCTATCACTCTTCTATTTCTTCCAAACGCAATCAACTGCACATTCATCACTTATCTACTGTAGAAGGAAATACTCTCATCTCTGCAGAACATTCAACAGGAAGCAAATAATTTCTATAGCACGGTATTCACTCCTCCTCATATTGTCATTGAAGGTGATTACCTAGCTCATATTCCTGTATTATTTCTCAAGAAGACAATGATGCATTAATTGCTAAACCCTCTATGGAGCTATACTCTACTGTTAAGAGTATGGACCCCAATAGTGCGTCGGGCCCTGATGGGTTCTCGGGTTCCTTCTTCTTAGCCAGTTGGTCGATCATTGGCAAGGATATCCTTGATGTTGTGTGCTTGTTTATAGATGGGTTTGCTCTGCCTAAGTCTATCATGAGTATGTATATACTACTAAAATATCATCTAATAGCGACGTAATTTAGCGACGGCAAGAATGACGTCGCTAGTTATAAAACATAGCGACAGCTTTATATACACGTCGTAAAACGTCGCTGCCTAGCGACGTTCCGCGACAGGAGTTTACTACGTCGCTGAATAGCGACGTTCAGCGACATATTATTAGCATATGTTGTCAATTTTGCGACGTTTAGCGACTGCAACACTTGACGTCGCTAATATTTTTACTTAGGGCACACTGTTTCCTTCTTTCCCCCTCACTCACTCTCACTCGAAATTCTAATCCCCCCCCCCCCCCCCCCCCCCCCCGACTCCCTCCCCCTCTGTCAGTGCCCTCCCACCCGCGACGACCACCTCCCCCCCGGCGACTCCCTCCCCCTCCGGCGAGCTCCTCCTCCTCGAGATCCTCCTTCTCGAGCTCCTCCTCCCCCAATCCGAGCTCCTCCTCCTCTTCCTCAGGTAAACCCTAACCTAACTCCTCTCCCTCCTCCTCCTCCTCCTCTCCCATGGACACACACACACGGACACACGGACACACATCGTGTCCCCAAAGACTCGTGCCCATTGGATTCGTGTCGAGTGAGAAATCACTCTCGTACTGGTTCACACTTGGTTCGTACACTGTGTCCAGTTTTGGATGTGTTGAGTTTGGTTTGTTTTTGGACACATTGTGTCGAGTATTTGGACACGAGTTTGGTTTGGGAGACACGTACACACGTGACACTTGTATATGCACACTTGATACTATACACTCTCTATCTCTCTAGTATAAATGCATAACTTGTTGAATGTATATATTGTGTCCCCTTGGTTATAGCCTATTATATGTAAATATCTTAACCTATATATGTATGCCTATATATATATTATATAGCAAATATATAGGTAGTTGTGTGATTGATGGCTTGTTTAGATGTGGTAGTGTGGTAGTATGGTAGTGTGAGTGTGAGTGAAGAGGGATATTGAGATAAGTGTTAGATTGTGTGTGTGTGTGTGTGTGTGTGTGTGTGTGTGTGTGAGAAAGGTGAGAGGGATTTAAATATGTATCCATAAGTTAGTATCCTAAGTTAGATATTTAGGATAGTATCCTAGGCACTAATTTAATATCTTGTTTAGGATATTAGTATCCTAGAGTTAGATAGGTGAGTTAATATCTTAGGATACTAGAAGTTAGTATCCTAGATAGGTTAGTTAGTGTCTTGGATAGGTTAGTTAGTATCATATTTATCCTAGATAAGTTAGTATCCTAAGTTAGATATCTTAGGGTAGTTAGATTATGCTAGTATCTTGAGGGTATCAAGATAATATGATATTAGGATATGGGCTAGAAGTTAGTACCCTAAGTTAGTATCCTAAGTTAGTATCTTGGCTAGAATTTGGTATCCTAGGATAGTTAGATATCCTAGTATCTTAAGAGTGTCCTAGATTAGTCTATGGTAATAGGATACCCTATAGGGTATATCTCTATGTAATATTAAAGTATCTTAGGAGTGTTGGTATATTGTTAGAACGGTAGAGTTAGTATCCTAAGGTATCTAAGGTATTAGCAAAGTAATGAGAATTACCTATAGCCTAAGGATAGGTATTAGCTAAGGTAATGGGTATGATGTTAAGGCAGGTGGATAGATACTAGCTTAAGGTAGATGGTAATATCTATTAGCCTAAGGTATTGAGTTATCTACTAGCCTAAGGGTAGGATATTACTAGGATATGATATTATCTAGTATCTAAGGTAAAGTGGATGTTAAGGTATTAGTTACCTAGACTAAGATATTGAGATTCCAACTTAAGGTATTGGTATTGGGATACCAATAACGATAAGGTAAAGGGTACCTTGATAGGTAATGACTAGAAATAGGATATTTGACTTAGATTTGACCTTGTTTGACCAAGGTTGACTATTTTGACTGAAAGTCAAAGTAGAGTCAACATCTGACCTAGATTAGACTAAGAGTTGACAAAGTCAACTATAGGTCAACCCTTGACCTTGTTTGACCTTGTTTGACTTTGTTTGACTTAGTTGACCTTGTTTGACTTTGTTTGACTTAGTACAACCTAGTTTGACCTAGATTGCATATCATTGTTATTAGTAACTGTCCGCTACTAATGTGTGTCCCATAATAAGACATAATATACGAATTTGTGCCTGTTGGATAATGTGTGTCCATCTTTGCAGAATTATTTCCAAATGGATATGAATTACTACTTGTGCAATCGTTCATGGATGTATAATCATCGTCCTGATGATATGTGGTGTGCGGGATGAATACATAGCGGGAGTAGAGCAGTTCCTGCAGTTTGCTAAGGCGTTCCCTCAGTACATGGACGGCACCAAAATTAAGTGTCCGTGTGTGAAATGTCATAACGTGAAATATTATCCAGAAGTGGAAGTGACATATCATTTGTACTCGAGGGATTTCACGCCTAATTACTATCAGTGGACCGCACACGGAGAACTTGTGTCTTTAGCATCAGAGCCGGAGCCTTATGTTGAGCCGTATATGCATGCGGGACCTAATTTTGTTTCAGATAATCATGCATACGACGACGGGTGCGTGAACATGGTTTTCGATGCTGCGGGGCCTAGTTTCGTTCATGATGCACCTGAGGAGGCACCGAACGCCGATGCTGCACAGTTCATGGAGTTGCTGGAGAATGCAAGGACTCCATTGTATCCTGGTTGTGAGGATCATTCACCGTTGGAGGTGGTTACAAGACTGTTGATATTAAGTCAGATTTTAACATGTCGCAAGAATGCTACAACCGAGTGTTGGAGTTAATTATAGAGATCTTGCCGGCGGGTGCTAAGTTGCCTAAAGACTTCTACCGGTCTAAGAGGATGGTGAGATCACTCTGGATGGGATACAAGAAAATCGATTCTTGTCGCAATGGGTGCATGCTGTACTACAAAGACGATAAGGACGTAGATGTGTGCAATTTTGTGGTGTTGATCGCTATAAGACAACTAGTACAGGAACAACAAGGTCGGACTGGTGGGCAGTATGCAAGACCAAAGCTAGAAATACCTTTGAGGTTGACGATATAGCTTATCAAGATGATGAACTACCTCTTGTAACAAATATTATAGAAGTGGACACGACGGAAGTTCCTCATTACACATCTAATTATGTAGAAGAAGTAGAATTATCTGAAGAGGAAGATGCAGATGAAAGTGAAGATAGAGGAGGAGAAGAAGAAGAAGAAGAAGAAGAAGAAGAGAGAAGAAGTAGATGCTAAACGAACTAGATGAATTTTTAGAAGAGGACTAAATCTGTAAGTTTGTTTTCATCATATTTGACACTTTAGTGACACTTCTTTCATATAAATATGTGACACTTCAGTGACACTTTATTGACACTTTTATCTGTGACTATGATATTTTTCAAAAATCTGTGATGTCTATCATATAATATATTTTTTTATTTTATTGTCATATGTTATTATCAGGTATGACTAGACCATCTGGACGACGCGAAGGATTTTATATTAGGCAGTCCCGTCATCCTCGGGCTGGGAATGGAGATTCCGTACCCTCATCTTCATCTCCGAGTACGCCATTGTACCGTTCTGTTCCTGGTCCATTACCGGGACAGGGCAGTTCCAGCAGGTTGGCGACTCCTCCCTCGTCGTCTAACCTTCCTGATCCCGCGTCCAGCATCCCTGATCCCCCGTCCAGCATTCCTCCTGCCGATGGCTCCATGGGGGGAGCCGACGTCGAGCATATGGAGGACGGTGATCAGACTGATCCTTCCCAGGCAGGAGGTGAGAGCGACCCTCCATGCGCTCTCCCGGGCGAGACGCGTATGGAGATTTGGACGAACGGGCCTATGAAGTAAGTTAATTAATTATATTATTTCTCAAATGATTATATGTACATATATATTCATGAAAATTATTATTGTATAGATATCGGCCTTCTGCAGTACAGAGACAGCTGGGATATTTTTGAGCCAGAACTATGGTGGGCCTTGGATTAACTACTCAGATGCTCCCGCAGATAGGAAGGCCTTTTGATTCGCCCACTTCAAGGTAAAAAATTTGTTTATTTTTAAATTTTAATAATTATTTATGTATATTATACAACTTTTGTATTTTACTTCTTGTAGAGGACCTATTTCTATCCACCACACCGGGCGGCGAGGATCGACGGCCAATTTTTTGCCGTCGCAGCCAAGCTCATCCGTGATGCGATCCACGACCAGAAGTCTCGTGATCGCTCCGGACAGCCGATCCATGGTTGGATCACGCCAGAGCAGTGGGCTGCGATGAAGGCTAGATTCAGCGAGCCCAAGTACCAGGAGCGGTCTGACAAGGCCAAGGTGGCGCGGTCGAGCACCGGTAAGTGGTGTGGTGGCTCCATTCCGATGACGGAGCATTTTGTCGTCTGGTACGTTTCCTATGACGGACATTAATTTATATATAGTTCGATAGAATATTTAATACTAATAATAGTTAATATATTTTAACAGGTAAAAAAGGGTGAGGACCCGAACATGGCGACCGTCTTCCTGGTCACCCATCGGAGGGCTGGGGAGTTCATTGACGAGAGGGCGACGCAGGCATATGTACGTTCTATTCTTTATATTAATTTACTATAATTTAGAAAACATGAAAATAGATATCAATATAGACTTTAGCAAACACTTACACGTTAGCAAACATGTTCTAGGCTGAGTTTGTTCGGCTACAGGAGGAGGCGGCTGCTGCTGCTAGTGTGCAAGCAGAGGGAGGGGATGGTACTTCCTCCCAGCCGCCTACAGCTCCATCGCCGGACGAGCTCTGGATGACCGCCGTTGGCGGTCTTCAGAAGGGTACGTACTACGGTACGGGATCCTACGGCGCGTATTTGGCTTCGGAGTCATCCCGGGCCCCCTCTGTCAGTGTGCAGTCTCCGGCTTCGCAGGCGTCGTCACGAGCTGAGAATTTCGTCGTCAGATCGAGGAGCTGCGTCGCGAGTTGTAGCAGCAGATTTCTGATGCGGTCGAGCGACGATCCGACCCTCCGATCGTCACCGGACGATTTGATGCGATCGAGCGCAGTATACAGGAGCTGATGAGTCTGCATCAGGCTACAGCTGCCAGCTTGCACACACTCACCGAGTCTACGCAGCACATAGAGCGTAGACAGGTCGAGCTGGAGGGATCGCAGAGGAGCATGTCTGCCTCACTCACTCAGGTTTCGGCTTCGCTTGAGGCGAGTACTGAGAGGGTGGTGAGTACCCTTGCTGTTTATGGTGAGCGACTGCGAGAGCTGGAGCAGATACGTCCTCCCGGTCCATCGACGGTACCGACTCCAGACATTGCACTGCCTCCTACTTCCCCTACGGTGCAGCTCACCCAGGAGCAGTATGACTACATTCTATCCCAGATACGCGGCAGGGGTCCTCAGTGATCCAGTATATTTTTTTATCATCTTTGTATTTATTGGACCTATGGACCCATTGACCGTTCTGTACACTGATTTTCATTATTATTTGACTCTGTTGGACATGTACGTTTGTTGGACATGTATGTTTTGATATTTAATTTATTGGTATTTTATTGAGTACATGTATGATATTTAGTTGTAGACTGTTATGATGCATGGGAGACTGTTATTCATCTATTAGTTATAGACTGTTATGATGGGAGACTGTTAATTGTGATGATATCTGCGACGGGGATGACAAATATACCTACGCTGGGTTATAAGCGATGATGATATACAAAGGAGGTGCTGCCCAAATTTTAAAAAAAAATATAATGTGTATGTTTGTGATGATGTGTGTCTGTGTTTACAGTGAATGTGAAATGCAGTGATCGAACCGTCGACAGTTTCGATTCATGTTGTATGTTTTATCTTGGATAGAAAGAGCAACAGTTCAGGGTGTACTTCTGAGAGCTTCATTTTCACGTCATTCACTTTCTCGGGACGTCGTAAAGGATCCCGAGAAGGTGAAGGACGTGAAGAGGAAGCTCTGAGAAGTGTACCCTGAAATGTTGCTCTTTCTATCCAAGATAAAACATAGAACAGTAAGCGAAACTGTCGATGGTTCGAATACTGCACTTCACACACTGTAAACACAGACACACAGCATAACAAAAATACCAAATATTTTTTTAATTTTTTTTATAACATCTGCGACGTATAGCGACGTTTTGTGACGTCCTGTACACGTCGCTATACGTCGCAAAATAGTGACGTAACGTCGCTATCCGGTATAATGCTGACGTGTATAAGACCACCTGAGAGCCAACGTCGCTAAAGTTGTCGCTAGGCGTCGCTAATATGCTGACGTGGCTGCCATGCCATGTCATCATATGTAAAGTTTACGGCGTCGCTAAGTGGTCGTCCTACGTCGCTATACTGGCGACGTATGCTGACGTCGCTATCTGTCGCTCATATTAGCGACGTCTAGCGACACTAGAAGTGACGTCGCAACTAGCGACGAATTACGACCAAATTGTAATCTGCGACAAGCCTATAAGTGACATCCATTTTTCGTCGCTAAATACGTCGCTAATAGAAATTAGCTACGGATTTTTCCTTTTTAGTGACGTACTCTGACGTCGCTAAAAGGGGTTATTTTAGTAGTGACATGCTACCGATTCCTAAATACAAGCATCCCAAAGTCCTCAATGACTATCGCCCTATTAGTCTGTGTAATTTTGTTAGAAAAATCATTTCGAAGCTTTTGGCTAGGAGGTTGGTTGACATCCTTCCTCGCATTATCTCTCAAGAACAAAGTGGCTTTGTCAAGGGCGTGAAATTATGGATAATATTATTCTGGCTCAAGAGATGATCTCGGTGTTGGATCATAAACATTGGGAAGGAAATATTGCGGTCAAGCTTGACATGAGCAAGGCCAATGATCGGGTCAGCTGGGCGTTCCTTCTTCAGGTATTGAAGCAATTCGGTTTCTGTGATGAATGGCGAACTATGATTCTTCACTTGGTTGATAATATCTGGTTTTCTACTCTTATCAATGGGAGATCTTCGGGTTTCTTTCATGGCCAGTGTGGCCTTCGTCAGGGAGACCCGATATCGCCTGCTCTCTTTATTATTGCAGCTGAAGCTTTGAATAGGAGCCTCATTAACCTTAATAGCTCTTAGGGTTTTTCTGGATACCATTCGCCAAGAGGCTGCCCTAGAGTTTCTCATCTTGCTTATGCGGACGACGTGCTCATCTTCTCGGGTGCAGACAAACGCTAAATGCATCAGTTAATGCAGGTTATTAAAAGATATGAATCCAATTCGGGACAGCGGGTCAATGTCTCCAAATCTGCAATGGTGCTTTCGGAGAAGGTGTCTTCCCAAAGAGCTGCGGTGATTCAGGATATTACGGGGTTCCAGATGCAACAAGGACCACTTGTCCATTTGGGATGCCGTATCTTGGTTAGAAGGAAGAATACAGGTATGTACGAAGAATTGCTTGGTAAAATCATAGCTCGCATATCAGGTTGGAACAACAAACTGCTCTCTTATGGAGGCCGCCTAGTTCTCATCAAGTCTATTCTTTCCTCTATTCCTGTTCATTGCTTATCGGCTTGTAACCCCCTACTACTGTATTGAATCGTATTGAAAGCATATTCGACAGTTTTTTTTGGGGCTCCAAGGATGGAATGCCTAAAAGGTCTTGGCTTCGGTGGGATCGTGTGGCTCGTCCAATCTCCGATGGAGGCCTTGGTGTGAGACGACTGGAGGACGTTATGGATGCCATGACGGTCAAGCTATGGTGGAAGCTCCGTTCGACGAACTCATTATGGGCTTCGTTTATGAAGGCTAAGTATTGCTTCTTCCCAACCTCCACACGTTGAGATAACTTCAGCGGCATCCCATGTTTGGAAACGTCTCATCCGAGGAAGACAACTAGGGAAAGCTTTCTTTCTTGAAGACGATCTAGGCAACTTCACTTGGACTCATCATCCGTCAGGAAAATTCACTATTGCTTCTGCCTGGAATCAAATTCGAGTCCATTTCCCTCATCAGGCGTATATTAAGATATTTGGTGCAAATGTATGCCGACTAAATGGTCCATATTATTTTGTAGGATCATCTTCAATAAGCTACCAACATATGATAATATTCAAAAGCTGGCCTTCTCAATGGCTTCGGCCTGTCACTGTTGTTCCAACCGGGCTAGTGAGACTATTCTTCATATCTTCGGTGAGGGAGATATGGCTTCTTCGGTGTGGCAATACTTTTAGTTGGCGGTTGGAGTTCGGCCTAATAGGACTGATATGCTGCAGAGGCTACAAATGTGGTGGCGAAGAAGACAGAAGCATGTCAAGCAAATTATGGTAGGAGCTATTTGCTTGGTGCTTTGGAAATACTGCCATAAGTGGTGGTATGAAGCTTACACTTTCACCTCGGTGCAGCTTATTGCAGAAGTTCGTCGTCAAGTGAAGAAGGCTATGATTCGGTGTTCTCATGTGGAGATGCCTACTCTCTAATTTCTCTTTTTTCATGTCTTCTTTTTGTAACACTTCTTTACGTATGAATAAATGAGGTGCTGAAATATATATATATATATATATATATATATATATATATATATATATATATATATATATATATTATACACATACATATTTTTTTTTTACTTTCTTTATATATGTATGTGTATATATGTATGTGTATATATATATATATTATAATAAATATATATATTATATACACATACATATAAAGAAAGTAAAAATATATATATATTATTATATAATATATATATATATATATATATATATATATATATATATATATAAATGTTTGTATGAAACTTGAACTAATAATTACCTAGATATATAATCACTTAAAGCTTGATTTGAAATGGAAGTGCATGAAATCCTATATTTGGAATTGTTTTGAAAGTACTTCTAATGGTACCTGATGAAAAATTGGTGTATATTATAGGGGATATACTTGGTTATTCGATGTATTTGCACCTGGCAATTACTAAATGTTCCTTCCTGAAAATGTTTTTATAACGTGCCTTAGATTATCGAGCGATACCAGAGAGTTAGAAACACTCGTTTCGATGAGGTCGACAACCATCAGGTATATGAACCAACATTGAAGTACGTGAAGACAACTCTAGAGGGGGTGAATCGAGTATGTGTCGAAAATACCCAATCAAAAATTAACTATATTCAAGTCCAACCAACAGAAAGTATAATCAGAGTATAAATGCGGAATATAAATAGAGATCAGAAAAGCATATGCAGACACAGCAGTTTTTAACCTGGTTTCCCTCGTGGAGGACTAGTCCAAGCTTGAGAACTCTAGCTCAGGATTGAAATACACTATTTATGAAATAGCGTACAACCACGTGCCTTTACTCAGAAGAGCACACAAACTTCTTACAGATTCGCAGATGGCAAAACTTAGAATTGTCCAAGTGACTTCTTTTGAAAACTCTTGCACACAAACTTCTAGCTGACTCGCACTGAGCACCTTTGGGGCTTGGGAAGTTTTGTGACTAGTTAGATGGGAAGAGTAGGCTTATAATATATGAGGCTATAAAAGAAGAAAAGATGAGAAGATTGGATGATTAAGAATGAGTGGAAACAAGCTCTATATATATTAGTCCAGAGAGGTAGAGTTCGGCCAGAACTTTGTCCCAAAAATTTAAATATTTCGACAGTTGAACAGCTAGCATCCAAGAAACCCTAAAATTAAGGTCCTAGATTCTAGGGGGTAGAGTTCGACCCGAACTCTGTGTGGGGCAGAGTTCGGCCTGAATTTTGTCTCCTAGGGGACAGAATGTTCAAATGGGGTACATGGGCTTGGTTTGTCTTGGAGTTTTTTTGTGGAGCTTTAGGTATTAAGTCTAAGCTTTGAGATACTCAATGCGACTCAACTTACAACAACCTAGACTCAATAAAAGAAAAGTACAGACTCAGAGTACAAGTAATAGCTGCACTGCCGAAGTAATCGTCGATGATGTCTGTCTTTAACTGATACGTGATGATGTTCTATTTTGAAGCTTGATGGAGCTTGATGTGTCAAGTTGGATCATAACGGATATCGTCTTGTTAATTATCAAGATCAGGTTGACTGTGATTCAGTTTGGGTCAACAATCTCTCCCATTTTGATAATTGATAAAAATACGATATTTGTATGTCGCAACATTCATACCTGGACACATGTTGTATGGAATAGCTCTCCCGTAGATGAACATGTCGGCTCTCCCGTAATTAGATAAGTCCTGAGACAAGTTCTAATCCAAGCATGAACAACATAATATAGAAGCTCAATGCACAAGTATTCCCAAAGCAAATATCAAGTATTCTCCCCCTTTGTCACTTAGCAAAATAAGATATAAGTGCTCCCCAAAAAAAATGAAGACATGCCATCACACAACTTTAGAAACATAACCATAGCCAATAAGTGAAAGAGACAACTAACAAGATTATAACTCAAAAGAAACCAAAGTGCATAGATTTAATAAAAAGTAGAAATACTACAAATCATAGTTTTGAAGAATGACTACATAAAGCACGATAAAATAAAATAAAGACTAAACATCAGCAGCATCAGCAGGTAATAAAACTACGACCATCATGGAGCACGGGATGGACCAGCAGAGTCTGAAGGATCGCTGGCAGAGCGACGAGGGTCAGCAAACGCCGCATCCGGATCCCAATACCGCCTGACCCATGTGTCGTTAATACGGTAACCTTTGCGAGAAGGGTCCCGTACCATAGGGAACGACATAGTATGGGGGTTGGCCAGGGAGTACTGGATGTCGTGCTGTAACTCCACCTTTCTAATATTGTAGAATTTTTTTTTTTTATTTTAAATAATGATTTGGGAATTTTGAAGTTATGTATAGGCTTAGTCATCATTTAAATTCTTGGGCTAACTTATATTTAACCCATCCCGTGGGTTGGGCCATCCCTGAAAAGCCCAAAACCATAACCTCAATCCTATAGAAAGAATTGATTTCTTTAGCTGAGACTTTAAATCTCGATCTCAGCCTTTTCAAATTGGAGCTCTAACGGCCATGGCAAGAGGCCATGTGCCCTAACCGATTGCCAGGGAGAAGACTGGAAAGTTTTCCGCCAATTGTGACCTACTCCTCACGCTACCCCATCTATTTAATCTCACCTTCTCTTCCAGAAATTTCACCATTCATCAAACCTTTCCATCTCGTCCCTGCAACCGAGCTCAAGCCAGAAATCATGGTGGATGCGTAAGGAAGGAGCAGGAATTGTTCTTGAAAATCCTAGCCAGCAAATTGAGAGTGTGCTTCGTCGATCGACCCAGAATTCGATCTGTTCTTGGTGAGTATCTCGAGTTCGATTCCTGATTTGATCTATTCTTGACCAGGAAATTTCTCATTGGCTCTTGTTCATTTTGAAGGATTGAACAATTAAGGTTCTTCTTTGATTCAACCGGATCGAAGCTCTGATGATTTGGATACTCCTTGAACAACCATCAGATGTGTGTGAGTATTGATTTCCTCATCACCTTTATTGAATTCTCTGATCAGATCTGGTTATGTGAGTATGTGGGTATATGGTCTCGATCAGACCTGATCTAGATCAGGAGAACAATTTAAGTATTCCTAGGTGTAGATGCATCCTCACTGTTTGATTATTTTCCTTATAGATCTCTGCAACTTCCTAGAATTCTGATTTAAGCCTTGACCCTTTCGAATTTAGGTATGTTTCACTAAATTGTAATTCCTTTATTTTTTGTTGATGATCAATGGATCTTTTGAGACAGTGACTTTGGGTTCCATCACTCAATTCAGGAATTCAGAATATAAGCCCTGAATTGGTGTCGAGCAAATTCTTGTCTAACAATTGGAGGTACTTCTCTTAGCTATCCAACTTATTAACATTTTCGACATTATGAGCAGTAGAGTATTTTTGTTGTAGATTAATTTAGTTTGAATCGTGTGAGAATTTGTATGGATATCAGTCTTTGAGAAGTAAACTGATACTGTATCAATCTCACTGATATTGTGCTATCTCAGTGTCACTGATAGCGAGTCAGTTCTTCCTGAAAACTGGATTCATTCATAGCTATAGTTGCAATTGAGTGATTGTGGCATATGGACTGTCATGATCAGATGATCATTTTGGTTTAGCAATTCACCTAAGTTTTGAGTTAATTGGTAGAGTTAAATTATGTCCTGCTGATTTGATTTTCTACTGTGATGAGAATAGAAGAGGAAACCTGATGTTCAATGGGATATATTGAAATTGGTAAATCCTGGGTTGATACCTAATGCAAGATGTGTTTAAGAATGTTTTGCTCAATTGTTACTTCTGGATTCCTACAGATAACATTAGCAGGCTGGTATGAATCTCAGGGTTCAATTCTCTTTGAGACTCATTCCTGAGATCAGGGCAATTTCAGTGTCATGTTCAGACAGTATTGGACTGAGCTGGGTTGACTTGAAACCCTGAAGAATCACTCCATCTTTTGAACCTGGAATCTTATCTAGGCAATGTTGGTTCAGCAATTAAACTAGATTGCAAATCAGTTTTAATTCTAATAGTCCAGATTGTTTCAGGAAACCTGAGAGTCTCAAGATATCTGAGACTCTTGAGAAGTGTGTGTCTCAGGAAACCTGAGAGCATACTCAGGATACTTGAAGTCTCAGGAATCAGGAGACTTGAAGTTTCAGGAATCAGGATACTTGAAAGTCTCAGGAATCAGGAGACTTGAAGTTTCAGGAATCAGGAAACCTGAGAGACTCAGAAATCTGGAACCTGAGAAGTTCAGTTCATCCTCAGGAAAAACCTGGGAAAACTTTGGGTATGCAGTATATAGTTTTGTACCATATTGCATGAGTTCAATTGGTGAAATGGATTAGCTTATACAGTAACCATTATCATGTTTCCTTAAAACCAGTTGGTTCTCGATTTTAACATGGTTAGGATTAAAATCAAGTGTGGCCAGTTATGTTTCCTGTTCCTGGTAGATTTCAGTGTGAATTAGAGAAGCCTATAAGTCTATAAACTAGACTTTATATCACTATGTGGCCTTGAACTGATTATAGTATCCTGTTCTATAGGAATTAACTCCTATAATGTCTTGTGTACAGTCAACATTGATGTGAAGGATAGTGAATTTGGGTTGAACTTCAGGACAGGAATGTGGACACTGTTAGGGATAGTATTACTTCTATCACATTATTGTTGTAATATTGAATGGACATAACTTCCTATAAAGTCCTGTGTACAACTCTTTTGAAGTACATGTGTTTCCTTAACAAAGGGGGTTGTATGTTACTTAAGTTTTATTACTAATTTGAGTATGGTATTTAATGATCCTTTGTATTTAGATTTTAGTAGTGGATTATAAGAGTTTAAGTAGAGGTTTTGATTAATGAGTTTAAATCAGGATTAGAACTTTGTGATAACCAATGAGATTATATAGAGATTAACCAACTTGTACACATCATTATTAAATTACAGGAGGATATCTAGCTCTTTTGCCTACTTGTACTTTCCTGGAGCAAGGCAAGTACACTCTACGGTCTTGTGCATTTCATTATATATCCTGTGCTTTCTTGATTGACACATTGCAACACGTCATATACTTTCTGGTGCTCATGTTCCCTTGTTCTTATTACTTGTACCTGGGGTGGGAAAATATACTATCTATGTGACCAATCCCAAGAAACAACTCAGGTGTGTTTAGCTTAGACCCCGCATCGTGCACGCGGGTCCTAAGCCGTACCATTCATGTGCTTTCATGTGCTTACCCCTAGCCGGTCACATACTTAGTTATATTTCAAATATAGTACACACATGCAGGAGATATACCTTGTACTTATTTCATGTGATTCCATGATATCATGTTCTTTCAGGTGCTTACATATCATGTTATTTCATGTTCTTACATACCATGTTCTTTCATGTACTTTACACACTGTTTCTTTCATGTACTTATTCACATGTTCTTTTCTGTACTTTCCATGTTTTCTCGTACTTTTATATCATGATGTCTTGTTCATTACCTAGAATTGTACTTGCTCCGCTCCTGAATAGGATATGTTGCAGGTGAGATGGAGGTCTTGTGCGACACTTACTATGGTCAGGATACTGCTTTCCTTGCTGAGCCAGCTGGAGCTGCTTGTGACCTAGAGGCTGCAGAAGCCTAATGCTTCTCTTAGTTTTCCCTATTATTTTCCATGTATTGAGACTAGCAGACTTCTTTCATTTGTTGAATATAATAAATTCAGATATTGTACTTTACTCTGGTTGGGACACATTTATAGATGCTGTGATTTTATGTTCATATTATCTGGTTAGTTTCCCTAGATTGGTACAGCTTACTTTGTTGTGTCTAACAACAAAGGCTGGGCGTGTCCGACTCGTATCCGATTATTCGGGAACGGGTCGTGACACGTGCAGTATGTTGTTGATGGCACTCATCTGAAGGGTGGTGCAGTAGTCCATCTGGGTCCAGCGGTCATCTTCCAAGCGAAGTGATCGCTCAACATCGCTTGGATGGATTCAAGAGTAGCAGGCTCGGGCTCAGGAGCATGAGGAGCATCAAAGTCAGAGGATGCAGCCTTAGGAGGAGCAGTAGCAGCAATAGTCCTACGTGCCTTGGACAGAGAGACATGAGCAGTTAGGAACTGACAGTCATCAAGAGGGATATTAAAAGCACGAAAAATAATTGTAAGGTACATGGAATAAACCAAGGATTTTGGTTTCGGTCTCGTACGAGTCATCCAACCCATCATCGTGCGAGGGAAGTTGAACGGAAGACAAAAGTGCAGATGTTATAGAGCCGAGATCGCAAGATAAGTGACTTCATCGATGGATCCCGCTTTGGGCAAGATCGAGGAAAAGATGATCCGATGGAGTTCATAAAAATAGTTATTAAGATATTTGGCTCGAAGCTTGCAAGGACGTGTGTTAAGAGTACACAACGCATCCTTGAAACCCTCAAGGGTGGTATCACCGGGAAATTGGAAATGTCGGGCATCAACAAGTCTTTTCCAAGTGTTGGGTTCCGAAAGTTCAAGGTAATCGGCAAGTTCAAAATCGTCAAAAGATATGTCAATGCCGGCGACATGGAAATAAATCCTAGTGTCGTCATGAGTCATATTGCAGTAAAACATCTGGATGGCATTAAGATCACTACAAGAAAAAGACCTATTAATGACGCTCGACAAGGAGTTTTAATGACGGCTGATACATAAGCGTTATCAAGTTGAGAAATACCTTTTTTCTATGACGGTTTGGGCTAATTCTGGGCTTTTTATAACGTTTATAAAACAAAACGTCATTAATATTTTAGAGCGGTGGCAAACTTGTAATTCCTTCACTGTATAAAAGCTCAGTGGGAGAGAGAAAATTCATTTATCATCTATTTTCTAACCGAGCAACATCTCTCCTCCTCAAACCTCTTCTCCCCCAATTTTTTACTTTTCATTTTCCCTCCTTTTCGGTTCGACTCCAATTTCTCTTCCAAACTCCAGAACTACGCAAAGGTTCGAGTTTTCTTCCAATTTCTCTTCGATTAGGGCTTTTATTTTGCTTATCTTCGTCGATTTCTAGGGTTTCTGATGGATTTCTTCTTCGATTTCAGGAAGAAGACGATGGCAGAAAAGGGAGGGAAGGGGCCGATTGCTGGAAAGATGACCGCTGCGAGCAAGGACAAGGACAAGAAGAGGCCGGTCTCCAGGTCCTCCATAACTGCGTTTGAGCCCTATATAGCTCTCTCCTCTCCCCTCTCTTCCTCTCCTCAATGTCGATCCTCACCAGAAAGCTCGACGCTGATGGATCCCGTCAAGAACTAGTTCGACGCCGATGGATCCCGCCAAGAACCAGCTCGACATCGATGAATTCTTACCGGAAAGCTCAACGTCGATGGATTCACGCCAGAAAGGTTCCTCGTGCTCCTTAATTTCCCTTCAAAAAATTAGGGTTAGGGTTTGGTAGCCCAAATTTTTTATGGCGTCGGTCGTGACTGCCGATTCCACAATAAACCATGCCTTCAAAAATTAGGCGGACACCATGTCCTTGAATGCCTTCGAGAATTTCTTTTTCTTCTTGTTCGCGTTCTTCTTGTCGTCGTGGGCGTCTTCCAGCCTCAGCCGGTCGTTATCCTCATCATGAAGGACTTCGATATCGGCAAATGGGACAGCGGAGGCCTGTCGTGGGCCAACTTCAGCGCCGTTATCGCGAAAGACCAGATGTCGGCCTTCGTCCCGTACCCGACGTGAGAGTGGATCACTTCAGGGGCCATCCAGTACGGAGTACCAGCCAACTCGTTCAGGAACGAAGAGAGAGAAGAGAAGGACGGACACGAAGAAGAGCGAGAGGACTCGTAGATCGAAGCCGACACGCCGAAATTCGCAAGCTTGGGTTCTGAGTTTTGATTGATAATAGAGGGAATGGCTCTAGTACAATTAATTTTCACATATGCTTAAAATTCAATTAGTTGCTTTTGTAACACACACACACACACAGATGGCCATTACTTTTCCTGCAAAATTTTGTTTTTAAATATTTACTGTGTCCGTGTCTCTGTGTCATAGATATGTACTTACCTATGTCAGGTATAGTCACATTTCTGAGTTGAAATGTCAAGCATAATTTCTTGGTTGTGATGTATGATCTCTTCCTGAATTCAGGATTGAAGGCGGAATTCCAACTCTTGTTGAATTACTGGAATATGCAGATCTTAAGGTACAGAGAGCAGCTACAGGTGCCTTGCGGACATTGGCATTTAAAAATGATGAAAACAAGAACCAAGTAAGTGGCTTATTCGTGTTAGTTTTTTTAACACTGTTGGAAATCAGTGATTACTGATTAGAGTTTTGCTCTCGTATTATTTCCTTTTTGCAGATAGTAGAATGTAATGCTCTTCCTACCCTGACTCTCATGCTTAGGCCTGAGGATGCTGTCTTCTTTTTTATTGGACTCCGTCTTCCAGACCATCCACACAACAATCAGAGTCATGAAATTCCCTACTTTCCCCTTCTTTTTCTCTCTTCTCATACCATGTTGTATATTACTTTTTATTTATTAGTTTTATCATCACAGTTTACTGCCCACAGTGGAAACTATAGGAAGATGTAGTTGTCGGCACTGAAGAGGAAATTTATGGATGGTTTTCTCTGAACTGGACCAGTTCAGCTAATTCTTGATGTAGTTGTCGGCACCTTGCTACTCGATAAGCTTAGTTTGAAACTTTTTTTTTTTCCTGCTTATCCTTTGCAGGTTATGATGTAGTTATCGGCACCTTGCTATGAAAAAACCAGTTGAGGAGTCACAGTTCATTTGCTATCCAACCATGGTTGCAAGAACATAACTTCTGCTTGAAGTTCTGTTAGTAGGGAGCGAAAATTGTACATTTTGGAATGTTAGAAGAAATTAGGTTTCTTAATAGAGGGATGATTAGTCTGGTTCTTTTTTTGTCTTTTGTTTGTCTATACAAGTCAGGTCTCTTGTTATCTTCCCCTCTTCATGAACATTTTTTAAGTGGAGTACATTCATACTTAGTTGTTACTACAGATGAGGTGAGAGTAAATTTAACTGATTTAACATTTACATTGCTAATTATCTTTTCTTAGAATGAGTTGAGACTGTGTAAAGATAACAGAACAAAGTCTCGAGTACGAAAGGAGACTATGTAAAGATAACGTGCAAAATCTCTGAGGAAGCATCGTTGCTGTTCTTTCCTACGAAGTTCCTGTTCGATTTCACTCCTGATCAATCGAACCAGTTGATCTGGTGAGTTCCTTTCCACCACCGAAGGTTCTGTTGTTTGAACTTATCAACCTTGCTCTGATGTGGATCGTTGCACGATCAATGTTTTGAACTATTGTTCGGTCAGTTCCAGGAGCCGCTTACTGTCAAGCTCAGGTTGCTGTCTTCAAATCTGGCGGATGAAGTGTTGAGGACAGGGGCAATCTTCGACTGAATTGGTGAGTCTATTATTATTCTCAAATTCTTGATCGTGGAATACGCAAGAGTTCTATCCAAATCTATTTCTGTTTTGCCTATCTTGTGCTCGATATTATGTCTGAGCCAGTCCTTCTATAAATTTTTGGACACAGGGATAGCTGTGTCGGACTCTATAGGCACGGATTTGTGCAATCCTGTTCAGGTACATTCTTAATAGACCGATATCTCATGGGCTTTAGCCCGTGCTGCCATCTCATCCGTCGCACAAACTGCTATTGTGCCAATGCAAGACATCCTTCGATTAGGGAGTTCCGCCAGGATGAATACACCAGCAACTCAGGTATGTCAATTACCATCATGTATCTCTTTCCATGCGTTCTTTTATTCTTCTTACTGTACTAGTCTTTTATTAAGTATCACAACATGTGCTATTTTATTCTTTCAACAAGACCATGTATGTAGAGATACATGTTAAGAATAGATTTTGGAAATCTTAAATTATGGGGTTTGTATACATAGTAAGTAGTGTATTAGACTAACATCTCCCTGACATGGGACTATGAAAGAACATGAAAGAGTAATAGAAATGTACAAAGGTCAGTCGGTATTCCCAAGAGTACAATCTAAATCCTAACACTATCTTCCAGATGTAAAAGCCACAGGAAAATCTAACTCATGCCAATCTTTATGGTGTCTACAGCTAGGAAACTGGAGCTGGAGGATACCAAGCTCATCAAGCTTCGACAGCCTGAAACCTGAAGTAGAGAAACTCAGGGACTTGCTCTCATTGTACAACAGGGTCTGAAATATGACCTGGGATGTGGTAGAAAATGACTGCAAGCTACATAAAATAAGGCCAGTCTCCGTCTCCATTGATCTGAAGATCAATCTTCTATAAATGAATTTTAAAGGTTCAAATTGTTTTAAGTTTCTATAATGATTCGGATACAGGTTCACTGGTTCAGCTTGGGCATCCTTTCTTCACGGGTGGGGCAACTTGCTTTGCATGTACTGGTAAGTTCCTTTGTGTTTGAAGCTATTTCTGCCGAAAACATAATTTTGTAGCGATTCCAGTTCTTGAACTTTTGCTTATTTGGCAGCTTCAATAGTATCAGCAAAGAATTTTTCTTCGCAGCAACACTCGGCTTTCTTACATGGCTAGGTTTCTTCCTTTACCCTTTTAACTTTACTTGCATTTTAACTGTGGACATAAGCTTTAATTCCATCTTCTTAATTGTTCAGAAGAATATGCATGACTAGTGATTGCATTATCTTCTTGATCAGCAATTATCTACATATTCTGTTTACCATGTGAGATATAGGTATACATAGGAACAAGAAATTATATAAAATCTATACCCAAAACTAGAAGCAATATTTTTAGAGTTATAAGCAGTAAGTTGAATCCTCA
>JANAVB010017999.1:11768208-11849902 GCA_029216955.1 Iris pallida | reverse complement strand
GTATACGGATGCCACCCCCTCATGCGGCTGATGCTCTCATACGGCTCGGATCGTGGAGTCTATTGTCATGCGGCTCAAATCCTAAGAAGCCACCCATGCGGCCACTGTCCTCATGCGGCTCGGATCATGGGGATTATCTCCATGCGGCTCAAATACTGAGAGGCCATGCCCATGCAGCCTTGACACGTGGCTAGTCTTATACGGCTCAATTGGAAACCACCCCCATGTGGCTCAGATTTCGGAGGCAACACCTATGCGGCTGCCACCTTCATGCGGTTCAAAACATAAGAAGCTACCCTCATGCGGCTGTGGCTCGCGGTTATGACACGTGGCAGAAGATCAGTTTCCCCGTAATGATGGTTAGATACGTGGTATTAAATCAATCGAGATTTATCAACAAATTCCAACAACCAGATTCAGTACAATCATCATAATTACCCAAATCAAAGCAGATTTATTACAATCACGCAGATTAAACACGTGGCAGGAGATCCGAGCTTCCAAAGATTCATGACAATCAGTATTAGTTGCCCATATAAATTTTACATAATCAGCATTAATTGTCCAGATTCGTTGTAATCAAGATTAGTGGTCCAGATTAATTGCCAACAAAATAGGATCAAAGAAAATGGCAATTAAATCCCCAAGCCATCGACTTTTTAGGGCAATCATTGCAAACCCTAATGATGACACCCCACCACTATAAATAGCAAGGTGCCATTCCCTTACAAGGAGAGGGGAGATAATAAAAAAAAGAGAGATCCCAGGAGAAAAATAAAATAGACACACAGAAAAAAAAAGGCACGGGCAGGAAGTCTTTCCACACGCTCCTAGAGCATTTCTTCATCAGAGTCGAGGCTACGTCCGATCGTCCAAGGAGTAAGGCAGAGCTGTCGTCGCTTTCCCGAGCCTCTATCGTCACCTCCCCAGAATCAAAACTAAATAATTGTACTTAGATTGTTGTACCTAGGTTTTCGTTCCTCGGCTTTCTTTGTATGAGCGAGTTTGTTTTGTGAAGTAAAAGTCCAGTCCTCCCATAAAACAATTCTGTTCTTTTATAATCAATGGAAAACAGTTGATAGGCATCATAAGCAAGTCACCATCAGGCTTGGTTAGTCGGTACGTACTGTTAGAATACGTTGATTCTATAATGAAAGGACCTTCCCATTTAGGCTAAAATTTCCCTTTTGTTTTGTGCATCATGACCATTGGTCTTTTCACTGCTAAGACAAGATCATCGACTTGGAAGATTCTTTCGTTCACCTTTTTATTGAAGGCTCTAGAAAGGCATGCTTGGTATAGCTCAATGTGCTGCTGAGCTAACAAGCATTTTTTGTCTAGCACTTTGAGCTTCTGTAGCCGCAGACGATAGCTTTCTTCGGTAGTCAAGTCGCTGGCTAAGGCTACTCGAAGAGAAGGAATCTAAATTCCTAAGGGAAGAACTACTTCACTCCCATAAACCAGAGAGAATGACGTACTGCCTGTTAGAGTCCAGACCGTTGTACGATAGGCCCATAGACATTCACCGAGCTTCTCATTCCAATCGTGCTTGTTTGAAGACACAAACTTTCTGAGAAGTTTAATGATGGTTTTATTGAAGGCTTCTGCTAGACCGTTAGCCGGTGGATTGTAGGCAGTAGAGGCTACATTCTGGATTTGATTCCTATCGCAGAACCGATAGAATGCATAACTTGCAAATTATGGACCATTATCATGGATGATCCTGCAAGGTAGGCTGTAGCGGTAAATAACATGATGTTTAATGAAACTGATCACGTTTGACGCCTTCAATTCAGTGAATGGTATAGCTTCCGCCCATTTAGAGAAGTAATCGGTTATGGCTAGGATGAACCGATGTCTGGAAGATGGCAGGCTGATTGGGCCTATAACGTCCATACCCCAGTCTTCAAAAGAAAAAAGATGCTGCCATCGGGTGTAGAAACTCCAAAGGTTGATGAATAAAATCAGCGTGGAACTGAAAAGCTCTACATTTTTTTTTGCATATTCAACAGCATCTACTATCATGGTGGGCCAATAATAACCCATTCGTTTGAGGCAATCTCATAATTTGGGGCCTGGTTGATGTGTACCACAAACTCCGTCGTGAGCCTCCCGGAGTGCATGTTTGGCTTCTGTATCTAATAAACATCGTAACAGTAGCCCGTCGTAAGAGTGTCGATACAACATCTTGGTAGCTGTGTCATAGTAAAATCTGAGGGATTGCCTTTGGATAGACACTGCTTCCTTCGGGTCCTCGAGGAGGATTCCATAAACGGCGTAGTCTGTGAAAGGAAATCTCCAGCCTTTAACATCGATGTTTGTTTTCGTTGTGTAACTGTGATGAATATGCAAGTCATCCTTCACACATAATAGTTCTCGACCAGATACTGTGATCGACTGCTGAGTATTGGTAAGGACGGTCAAGGAAGCAACGAGACCGGCTAGAGCATCTGCTTCTATATTCTGTAGTCAAGGCACGTGCTCGATGAAGAATCCAGCGAAAGTAGACGCCAACTCGATTGTCGCTTTGTGATAGGGGATGAGATCTTCGTGATAAACTTCATAATCTCCTCGGACCTGACTAACTATTAGCTTAGAATCGCCCTTATGCTTCTAGATAGTAAACTTTCAGTTGTTTTGCCAGTTATAGGCCAATCAATAGGGCATTATATTCGGCCACGTTATTGGTGCAGGGTTCCATGAGAGAATATGTACGATGTATAACCAGATGGTCGGATGACACGAGCACGATGCCTACTCTGGCCACGATATTTCCTTCAGGTCCTGTTCTTGATGCACCATCAAAGAACATTTGCCAAATGGAGATTTCTTCAGTTGCGATGTTAGACTCCACTACTTCATCGGGGATTTCATAGAGTTTGGAAGATTCTAGCGCTGGATGAGCAGCTAGGAAATCAGCTAACGCTTGGCCTGTTACTGCCTTCTGAGGAACGAACATCATATCGTATGGAGTCAACAACATTGCCCATATAGCTAAGCGGGAATTGAAAGAACTCGGTTTAGTCATGAGTATTCTGAGAGGATTGATATTAGATATGATGTGGATAGTCTGCCCAGACACATAGTGACATGTCTTTTGGATGGCATATAACAGTACAAGGAATTCTTTTTCCACATGTGTGTATCTGTGCTCGGTACCCACCATTGTGCGGCTGAGGTAGCAGATTGCCTGTTCATAGCAGCCTTTATTCTTCTGAGCTAATAGGGCGCCAAAAGAATAGTCCATAGCACAGACATATAGTAAGAAGGGCTTCCCTACTATTGGAGCTACCAATACTGGGGGGCTTGTGAGATACTTCTTGATGTCGTCGAATGCGCGTTGACATTGTTCAGTCCAGACGAAAGATACGCATTTCTTCATTAGCTGAGTGAACGGTTGACATCTTCCAGAAATGTTCAAAATGAATCGTCTGATGTAGGCTAGCCTTTCTTGCAGTCAGCGTAACTCTTTAAGGTTTTTGGAGGATGTATATCGAGGATAGCCTTCACTTTCTCCGGGTCAAGATGTATACCCTTTGAAGTGATGACAAAACCAAGGAACTTGCCGCTGGAAACTCCCAGAAAAGACTTGGTTGGATTCATCTTGAGTTGGTGTGCACGCATTAGTTCGAACACCGTTCTCAAGTCTTGGAGGTGGCTGCCCTTGAGACAACTTTTAAGTACGATATCGTCTACGTAGCACTCCACTTTTTTGTGTAAATGATCGCAAAAAATTGTGTTCATGGCTCGCTGGTATGTCGCCCCTATATTTTTCAATCCGAAGGGCATCACCGTATAACAGTATACCCCAACGGTGTTCGAAAAATGGTGCTTTCATCGTCGGAGAACATCTTGATCTGGTTGTAGCCTGGAATCCATCCATGAAGGACATCCGCTCGAAGCCGTAAGTATTGTCGATCATTACGTCGGTGATCGGTAGAGGAAACTCGTCTTTCGGGTATGCAGAGTTCAAATTATGGTAATCGATACAGACTCGAACTTTATCATTTTTTTTCATGACTGGAACAATGTTAGCAATGCAGTCAGGGTGTTGTTCTTCGTGAATGAATCCACTAGCAATGGGCTTCTTGACTTCATTCTCGATGGCCTCCGTGACATATGGTCGGAATCGTCGTTGCTGCTGCTTCACTGGCTTAGCTTTAGATGAAATATTTAGGCGGTGCATGGCGACTTTAGGGTCCAGGCCTGGCATGTCTGTATAGCTCCATACAAAGACGTCGATGTATTCTCTTATAAGTTGTATAAGAGATTGTCGTTCATCGCTAGATAGACTTTTGCTAATGAAGATTGGTTTAAAAGATGATTCATCTCCTAAATTGACTTGGACGACGTATTCGGTCAGTGGTTTACGTTGGTCGAAATACAGCTCCCACCTTGTATCTATCTTTTGAGTCCATTGTTCAAGCTCGATCGATTGGACATCGTTTATAATTTGGTAAACTAAAATCATGTTGACGGACAAAGTTGCTTTGAACATGTTGCCAATGTTGGAGTCTGAGTCCCAGAGGCAGGAATCAAAAGAATGGGAGCAACGATCTTCTTCATCATCTGATCTTTTGGGAGTTGTTGGAGGAGTGATATAACCCAAACCAATACCATTTTGTTGATAATAGTTCTCGGGTTTACCGGGAGGAGCAAAGTGATGTATTGGCAACCGTCGTCCCCGACCATAGTTTAGTCCCTGGTCGTTTTTTATGCCAAATCCCATGTTCTGGATGATATTCTTGGCCTACCAATTATATCGAAAAAGTTGCATTTTTCCAAAGTTATAGTCAGCTTTCGTGTTGTGATGGGAGAAGTAGAGTCCGGAATGAACTTTTTTTCGCCAATTATTCGATCGAAGATGATTAGCGCTTCACCCTTCTTTCTGGCTGGAACGATAAAGTAGTGGATATCTTCTGGGTAAATATTTTCCCGCAGATAAGGCATCGTGACCGGCATGCAGAGGTGTGGTCCTATGCCGTGCTCTAGAGCAAAATTCGTATCTATGTAGTGGTTTACAGATTGATAGACATCGGAGTAATTCAAAGATAAACCTTTACTAAAAAAATACGCAAGTTCTTCTTCAGGTATAACATCATCCGCGGAAGGTATATTATTATGAGTATTGATATACTCATTGAGGGGATCATCATCTGGAAGGGGAACCACAGTCTTGGCCAAGTTCACCACGTAGGGTAATTCTTCAGGATTGGAAGGACGGACTTCAGCAGGTTCCACCCGAGGTGTCTTACGGAGAGTGATGGTCAATGGTTTGACCTTATCAGAGTTCTTCTTTTTTACCCAGATTATGAGAGGCTTTGGAGTACTTTTTGGAGTAGTACGTCCTTTGACTCGGATAATCAAGGGACCATCATTGGAGGATGAACTTGCTTCAGCTTCATCATCAGCTTCGTTGCCGTCATCCTTGGGGGCTGAGATTGGCAAAGTACCGAATCTCTATAGTAGACTTTGATACCCTTAAAAGGATCGACATCGGCAAACTTCGTCTTCACGACGCCATCGCTGTTGACGTACTTGAAGCACTGGTGAAGTGTCAATGGAACGACCATGTTCTCGTGTATCCACGGATGTCCCAACAAAACATTGCAGGATACATTGGCATCAATCACAAAGCAAGAAACCTCCGTTCGGAGATCACCGATCTGGCACTTGAGACGGATCTTGCCCAGCGGGTGGCTTCTTCCAGCATTGAAAGCCATGATAGTTGTATTAGTTGTAGATAGCTTGTGCAGAAGGATTCCTGTAATTTGAAACAAACTTCTAGGAATGATGCTGAGGGAGGAACCTGGATCGATGTGCATCCGATCCACCTTAATCGCCCCGATATACCCTGTATAGTACAGAGGTCTATCATGATGTAGCATGTCCTCATGTGAAAAGGTGATGTTGGGCACCACTTCCATAGTACTATGGCAGTAGTGACAGGAGACAGGATTTTCAGGGGGCTTTGACTTCAGCGAGATAAGAGTCGGCATGTAGTAATGGCTCACTTAAGGCCTTCCGCGTTTCTTTGGAGAGTTGTAATATATCGAACAGAGACAACCTGGCCGGTGTATTGGCCAGCTGTACCAGTATATCAAAGTTGTAGGGCCGATCCATGCCTTCGGGAGCTGGCGCCTTCAGAGACTTGTCAAATCGTGTCTCCTTCTGCTTGGCTTTATCGGTAGTTGAAGGCTTAGATGGGTCGGCTTCTGAGCTTGTGGGGGCAGCATGAGCTTGAGAAGGTACCGCTTCTTCTTGTGCGGGGTCGTAAGTCCGTAGATAAGCCTTTTTCGATCGCGTCTCGCCAGATAGAACTTTGTGTGTAGGAGAACACACCATATGGCATGACTTGTATTTCTTGTCCTTTTTTGCTTTGGGAGATACCACTCCCTGTATTATTTCTTGTACAAGGTCCGGATGGACCCACATGATCTCACCACATTCAGTCGTGAGTGGTACCAATGTTGAGTTACGAGCTGGCAGCAGGTTGACGACTTTTATTATTGCCTTGGGGATCGGGACCACACCGTATGGGACTTCTGTGGTAGGAAAGTCACCAAACTAAAGAGAGATTATGTTAGAAGATACGACCTTGTCTTCAGCTTCGAGGTTGATCACTTGGCTTTCGATAAGCTATTGTATCTTCTTCTTCAGGACGATGCAATCCTTAGTAGAGTGATGCACGTACTGATGATAAAGACAGTACTTGGGATCGTTGAGTTGGTTCGCCTCTACAGGACGTCGTGGTAGAGGTAATGTCAGTTTATTACCCTTCGTCAATGTGTAAAAAATGGTAATGACATCGTCTTCGTCAAAGAAGAAGGTCTCCTTAGGCTTGTCGGAGGTGCCCTGAGAATTGGAAGCTCCCTTAGAAGTGTCGACCTTCAAGACTTCTTTTCCTTTATCTCCACGGACAGGGATAGTTTGAGGATGCTTGCCCTTGTCTTCATATTTGGGTGTTTTCAACCCCAGTAGTTCCAGATTAGGAACGTCATTTTCAACAGCATCAGCGGCACCAATGAAAGCGGACCATGTATCGTACTTATGTATACCCAGACAGAACTTCACTGTAGGAAGGAAGTTATGTCGACAAGTATCCATAAGTTCTGAGTCTGGTATGCCGAAGGGTATCTTCAACGCTAGCCGCCTGAATCGTTCGATAAAAGCAATGACAGACTCAGTCCTCCTTTGCTTGGTCTCAATGGGGTGGACTTACTAACATGCATGCCACTCTCGTAAAACCTGTTGAAGAACAACTTTTCCAAGTCTTTAAAAGAATTGATACAACCGTCAGGCAGACTGCAGAACCATTCAAAAGCTGCCCCCTGTAAGGTGCTAATAAACAGCTTTGACAAGAACGGATCATCTCTGGATAAGTGTAGAGTCTGCGTGTTGAAGTATGTCATGTGTTGACGAGGAGAAGTCAACCCGTCAAATGAATTTAGCGTCAGCGGCTTGTAGTTAGGAGGGCAAGTACCATTCTCCCATTCAGGATGATAAGGCTGAGATATCTCCATCTTCTGAAGCTCGTCTTTGTGAGAGATGGTGTCGAGACGGGCAACCAAAGAATCAATTGCATCCTTTTGATTGAGCAGGTATTGGAAAATGGCTGCTTTATGGTTGTCAAGCGTCGTTGGCGAAGGACCACCCCCAGCATTTGTAAGATTTGGAGGAGGCGCAACGGAATGATACTCTTTTTGTAGTGAAGGAGGGTTGTTGCTATGAGCCGAACTAGCGTTAGCCGAGAGTTTTATTGAGGTGAAGGAACGGCCACAACAGTTTGGACCGCCATGATACTGGTAAGTATATCAATGATCTTGGCAAATGCTGTTTCAAGCCCCTCTACCCATTTGTTGGTCTGATCACTGGCTTCTTCAGGTCTTTCTCCGTTTGCCATGTATGTAGATAATATGCGAGGATGAACCAAGAAAATAGTACAATTGGTGCTGATAATGTCTGTCTCTGAGTTGACAAGTCCCTCATCTTCAGGTAGGGGAGGTAGATAGTTACCGTCAGACTCGGAGAGATCGTCGTCCTCTGGAAGGCTACCCCTAGTCGCTTCAGACTCTGAGGGAATACTACCCCCAGCTTGGGAGTTTTCGTCAACTATACGGAATCTTGCCTTTGACCGAGTACCCATATAGACTCCTTCAGATGTGACACCCTGCTGACCATCTGTTGATAGAATTCTTCTTCTTTTCGTAGAATGAGAGAAAGTTGGGTTCATGGTCCACCGTCTTTGATCGGGGCTTCCATAAGGGAGATCCCATGAAGGTTGGATGAAACACACAACATCTTTTCATCGTCAGAGAAATATAGTTATCAAAATACGGACTGCCTTTGAGGCACTCTCGTTGCTTTGGAGCAGCAACAATTGATGACAATGCTGGTGCACGGATGTGCACCATGAATTGTTGTGTCCTTTTTCGCTTTACGCTTATGATTTATCATGTCGCATAAGTCAGCGGAAGGGAGTTTTGCCTTAAAACCTATGTCACATACATCGCCGAGCTTTTCATATGGGTTTGTAAGGAGAGTTGGCGCATCCAGACTTAGTTTATGTGCAGGGGCAACTCCCATACCTAAGTTTTGTGATGACCTCGAAGATAGCCCCGTGCTATATGTATTGGGGCTTGTCTTTTTGCTGTGGGCGCATAGGCCCTAGAGTCTGCCTTTGGGCGCATGCTTCTTGGTAGCATGTGTGAGTTTCCTCGATGTGGGCGCATAGTATGGATCAGTTAAGCCTGGGCGAATAGCCTTGGGCGCATGACCCTGGATGCCCAACCTGTCGAAGATAGAAGCCTTCTGATTAGAGTTATGCTCCCACACACCCCCTTGGGCGCGTAGCTTTGGGCCCGTGCTTGGTGGAGCAGTGTGTTTTCTTTCAGCTTCGCCTCCTTCATTTGTGAGCCTCGCTGGGTTTGCCCAGAGTGTCGTACACTCCTACTCTTAGCATCGTAGTATTTTTCTTTGCCAAGTCTCGAGCGTTGAACACCCTACTATTGGTTGCACAAGAGAGAAATCGCTAGGCTAGTAGAGCCCGGAACGGTGTGAGCCTTCTTTATTTATGGAGCTTCTGTGGTAGAGCCATGTGCCTATGTGACAGAGTCCTTCAGTTGTATATCTGCTATGACACTGGCAGCATATACACGGCGAGCCTTCGGAAGCCAAGTCTTACGAGACTTGTTTGGCTTTGCTGATTTTGAGGGAGTAGAGCCATCCCTCGAGATCATCTCTTCGAACGCCTATTGATCGAACTTCATGATCAACATCTTCTGAGTGCTCCCCACTTTGTCGATATCGGATTGTGTCACCACCTTTTCGTCAGAGGAAAAGGTAGTCCCGAGCAGAGTCGCTATTTTTGTGGACACACAAAAAAAGAAAAAAAATGTTGTCTTTTCTTTATTGGCACAAGGCACCACAAATTGAGTACGCCTGAGAGATCCTGCGCTGAGGATCCCCGAGTACAAAAAAGAATTCTGGAGAATGGGACGATAGAGATCGAACGGCAATTGCTCCTTTACTCCGTTGACACTCCAATTATAAAAGTGGGAAGAAAACCTAAGAAAATTGCTAACTCTCGGCTCACTGGCAATAAGTGCAGCAATTTGGCTCTTGAAAATGCTTTTCGTTCTGTATTTTGAAGAGGGATGAGACCCCTTTTTATAGTAGTTCTTGAGCTGTAATGATGTTATACGCCCACATGATGAAACAGACTAGTTTTTATGTGGGCGCATGGTCCTGCTTTGGGCACATAGGATGTAGGTACATACAGGCTGCATGGTCGTGGGTTGATCGTGGTACTGATGTGGTCGCATGCTTCGGTGCACGACTGCTCATGGAGACCGACGTGGCCGTATGCATCGGTGCACGTTTTGATCGTGGCTTTGACCGAGTCAGGGGCTATTCTGGCTTGGGCGTATAGCCTGAAACAGGGCTATGTATTCCCCTTCTGGAGGAGCTTGTCTTGGGCGCATGAGGCTCATTGGTGACTTGGGCGTATAAGGCTCATTGGTGACTTGGGCGTATATGTCCAGTCTGCTAAAATTTTATGCTCTTACAGTCTACACTTGGGGCGAGGGTTTGGTTATCCGTAGATCTTTTGTCATGTGTTTATGTTTTATTTCTAGCAGTTCATTTATGCATAGTTGTTCACGTATCCACGTTCATAGTCACTTGTCATTTTCTGTCTCTTTTCTACTTATTTCTTATGCATGATAAACTGTTAGATATGCATGTTTTATGTACCTTATTAGTCTCCTGAGGACCTGATGATCTCTTCAGGTAGCTGATTGCACGGAGTTAGTTAGCTGATCCGGATGATAGTTGATTACATCTGTAGGATCCAGGTATTGGCTAGTGAAATTACTTTGTTATTCTCTCGTGCTTTATATTCCTTATCATGATATATTCTGCTTGTTAGCCTAGTTTTATAGACTCATGTTATTTCTTTGGAGTCTAATCGGACATATATGCTAGTGGACTGCAGACCATGAACCATAATGTTCATTCTTGTTTTATATTCTTCTTGTGGATTGAGATATAGTTTAACTACCATATTAGACGTGATACCCTATTCTGGACAGCGTATACGTATTCAAGTTGGGCTGGAGTCCGCTTTATATGTAGCTGGCTTGCGCACGCATTCGTATCCCGAAAAGCGGGTGCGGGTTGTAACACGATTTACGTTATTTATCGTATTTTGTGACTTATATTTCGTGATTATCGTGTATCATAATTTTTGTGTCGTGACATGAATCTATGAGTCGGGTGGGGAAATATATTAGTATACATGTGAATATTCCTAAAATAAGAACCACTCCCTCGTGTCCAAGCAAGAACGATAGCACTCATACACGTCACGTGCGGGTTGCCGTATTTATCCCAAGCCCGTTACATGTCGAAAGTAATATTTCAAAACACTTAGTTAGATGTCTTGATCATCATGTTTACATGTTCCACGTTATATGCCATAATAGTCTTGTTTACATGTTACTTTCTAGTGTTTGCCATGATTATCTTGTTTACCTATTTTCTCTACTTGTTATACTATGTCATTATGTATATCATATGTTATTTTTGTTTTGTGGTTTCTATTATGTCTTGAATAGTCCTGCCATGTATGTACTTGTTCCATCTCTGACTGGAAGCTATTTTTCAGATTTGTCGCTTGTTATGCATTGGATCATTGCTAAATATATGGGTATATGCCGAGGTCGACTCTAGAGGACTAGTTAGATAGATTTGATCATCAAGTTTAAAGTTGTTGTATTAGATTTTATGAGACATTGTATTTTATTCAAATGTAAACTTTGAATCTTGTAAATTTATTTAATTTTGTGAATGAGCAAATAAAAATATTATTTTATGAGCACTTGTTTATTGCGGGCTAGACAACGTTCTACTGTCGATATTGTGGCATAGGCTGGACTTGCGCACGCACTCGCATCCCGAAAAACGGGTGCGGGTCATGACATAGGCTACACTTCCTCCTGTACGACGAACAAGCTTCCTATTCGAAGGCCCGTGCCAGCTTTCCCGAACCCGCTTAGCTAGATCGCTAAGGCGATATTGAAAATAATGTAGAGCAAAGAGAGAGAGAGATTGGAAATATGAAAACTTTAATATACTAGAAAGAAATTACAACTTTGGGTGGTGAGGAACAAATGAGGCCTCCTACTTATTTATAGTGCCCATAGGGCTTACAATAAACTTTTGGAAACAGAATATTCCAAGGATTATTCTAGGAAACTCTAGAACCTAGACATTTATAAGAAGGCTTCTAGAACATCTAGAAATTTTATGAGTCTTCATGAAAGCTCCTGAGTCTTCAAGAAGATTTTACCATCTTCTAGAATATCCATGTCTTCCAGGGAATTCAACCATCTTCTAGAAAGTTCTAAAAACTTCCAGCATAGCCCTGTTCTAAGTAGAGTTACACAAGTCCGTCTCGGTGGGGTGCAAACTTTTGTGCATAAAATTCTACCCCACCTGCTTTGTTGACGTCCTCGTTGATGGATGTGCCAAGTCTTGGAACGATGTCCACTCTCATAGGAATGGTGCACGTCGTCCCTTCTTTGTGCGTCTCGTGCGGCGCTTCCAAGACTTGTCCATCTTCTCCTAAAGATCGAAAGCAAACTGGTTTGCCGTACCAACTCTGGCCCCGATATTTGCCCTCCCCGACACAGGACGAATCTCATAGGGGTATTGAGTTGCTAATCCCCCTCGTCTCATGGATGCACATGGTTTTGCACACCTCTGCACATGCGAGTCCCATTGTAACCCTATCGATCCGAATGTTCCCTACAAGCTTTGAGTAACTCCTTGCACGAGTTACTCCGCCTTGTCGCTTTTGCCTTTACGCAGCTTACGACGTGCTTCTCTAAACTCGTGCCCAACCCGGTAGCACGGTCCACCTCCCTCGGTAGAAATGGCTCCTCGGGATGCCCTTTTGCAACACCCTTGGTCTCACACGAAAGGCCTTCCTTCTTCTCGAGCACTGTATGTCATCTCCCTTTTGCCACCCTTCTTGAGCTAAGTAGTGGAGAAAGCTTTCCCCTAAGGCTTGCCTCGTACAGGCTTCATCATGCACGAAGAGCCTTCCTCCATGAAGTCGATAACTCCCAAATGTGGCACCGTAATTGCCTTAGCCGCGATAAGAAAATCCATGCCCAGTATCATCTTGAAGTCATCCAACGACGTAACAGTGAAATTGGCAACACCTGATGAATTTTTTATAACTATGCGGACTCCCTTGGCTACCCCGTACATGGGGCCCGTCTCCGCATTGACCGCATACATCATCCTTGAATCTTCCTCCAAGGCTAGACCTAAGCGACGGACCTCCGTGCCCGAGATGAAGTTATGAGTGGCGCACGTGTCAACCAATGCCCGTGTTATCATGCCATTGATCCTCACGTCAACGTACATGAGCTCCTTTCTCGGAGTCCTCGACACAGTAGACTTGGTTTTCACGGCGTTGAGTAAGCTCCCATGTGCGCTCCTACTTCGCACTTTTCGTCCTCCATCTCCTCGGTTCGGACGACGCTAACATGCATGCTCCTCTTTGGGCAATCCTGAGCAAAGTGATTCTCTCCGCATATGAAACTCGAAACAACTCGCTCGGGTTGGGCCTTCTCGTGCTTCTTCCCCTCGGACGGACCTCCTTAGGAGAGCTCTCCCGCTCTCCCCCACCATTCCCCTTGGTAGACTTGGTTTGTCCTTTGCATCGTTGTCATCCCACATGTACTCAATGAGTCGCTCGACTGCTGCCACGACGGTGTTCAAATCTTACACCCTCTATCGCTAAAATTCTTAAGTCGCCCACGATTTGAGTCCATCGAGGAAGAAGAATAAATGATCCTTTTTGCCCATACTACATATCACGAGCATCAAGCGTGTGAACTCCCGCCCTGGTGTGCTTGAGTTGCCGCACACTTCATCTCACTACAAACTCCATATTCTCCGGATAAAACTGAGACTTGATCTCCTTCTTGAGATCCTTTCAAGTCTCTATCGAGCACAAACCATTCTAGGCTTCCATACACCTTTGATGCCACCACATCATAGCATCGTCGGTGAAGTAGAGTAAATAAATATCCACCATCTCAGCGTCATCATTGACGTGCAATGCCTTGAAGTATCGCTCCACGTTTAACAAGAAGTTCTCAACATCTTTGGCATCTCGCACCCCGCTGAAGGATTTTGGCTCGAGGATCTTCCTTCACTTCGGTGCCTCCCTACTCAAATGTTCAACATTCGCAATGACATTCTCCAAATTGGAAGCTTTGGACTTGAGTTTTCTGCAACTCTTTACCACGGTCTTTAGCTCCTCGTGGCCTTGGACCTTTCTGCGCAAGTCCTCAATCTCCGCACAATGTCCCTTGAGCTCCTCCATAAGTGCGAAACAGACCTCTTGGAATTGCTACCAAAAGATTGCCATGGACGAAGCGACTTCACTCTCCAATCCATCATAGAACTTCTCTAGTCTCATGTTGCTTTGCTCCATGGAGCCCATGCGCATCTTTATGTCCCTCAAGCCCGTTTTTAAGACTCCCATATGCTCAACAAGATCGGCAAGGCTACGCTCCACCGTAGACTCCTTGATCTTACCCCTCTTGTGCGTCTTGGCGTGTCCCTCCTTAAGCGACGTGGGTCCCTCCTGGACGTTCTCAGATGTCGACATGGCACCACCCGACCTTCATTCTAATACCACTTGTCATGGACTTAGTATTTTAGGCTATACTTTATCCCGTGTGGTGCACAAGCTTCCAAGTCGAAGACCTGTGCCAGCCTTTCCGAACCCGCTTAGCTAGATCGCTAAGGCGATATTGAGAATTATATGGAGCAAAAAAGAGAGATTGCAAGTATCAAAACTTCACTATACTAGAAAGAGATTACAACTTTGGGTGGTGAGAAACAAATGAAGCCTCCCACTTATTTATAGCGCCCATAAGGCTTACAAAAAACTTCCGGAAACAGAATGTTCCAGAGATTATTCTAGGAAACACTAGAACCTAGATATTTATAGGGAGGCTTCTAGAACATCTATAAGGTTCATGAGTCTTCAAGAAAGTTCTCGATTCTTCCAGAGGATTCTACCATCTTTAAAATATTCTTGAGTCTTTCAGAGGATTCCACCATCTTCTAGAAAGTTCTGAAAGCTTCCAGCATAACCTCGCTCCTTGTAGAGTTACGCAAGTCCATCTCGGTGGGGCATAGACTTTTGTGTGTGACAATACGCTATAATTAGAAGAAAAAAATTTATTAATTAATTAAGGATATACAAACGACTTAGACAACTCATTTTTGAGCAGTTTCCAAGCCACAATATAATAGTAAAGATATAATGGTGGCTCTTGTAATATTGCTTAGGTTCAACAACGAGAGCGCTCATCTACGAGTGTAGTTTGGTGATTGGAAAAGTTTGGGAGGAGTCGAAAACAACATTATATGACTCAATTTTGGAGCTAAAACAATAACTACATCCAACCAAATTTATGTTGGACTCAACTGGAATACCGATATTCCAGTCGCCTATGCATACTAGAAATTGGTATACCAGTTCCCAGACCAAAATTTTGGTTTGAATATATTTTGCATATGGGTCAGATTTGTCAAAGCTATTTCCAATGGTTCAGCTTGTTCCAAACTTCGACGAGTTTATGAGGGCCTGTATTGGAATTTTTCTAACATAATATTTGTCTCTTTTGCTAAAAAATAAGGGAATAGAGAAAGAAATGAGTTCACATTGGACATCTTGAAAAAATTCATATAATCTGATAAAACTTGTATTAATTCTTGTAAGGTTCTCTTAGTTATTCAATAATTCTCCCCTTATCCCATGGACTTAGGCTAAATTAATTAGCTGAATCAAGTTAGAATGCGTGTTCTTGTGTTTCTATTATGTTCGATTTCTTTATTTACTCGTCATAAAAAGAAACTACCAATTCTTCATTTGTATGAATCAACACCAATGCTTCAGGGAATCGAACGTTCTTTAGTTTTTTTGATATATGTCAATGACAGGTGACAATATTTGTACGCTAGCTATCTCTTTAGATCGTGATTATGAATTTATTGGCTCATAAAAATCCAAAGAAGATTTCTCTACATCGAAATTAAGGATGATGATTAACAAAGTCAACAACACCAAGTTCGAGGTAGAGAAGTTTAATGGTAAGGAAAACTTCCCGAAGTGGCAAAGATGGGTTAAAGAAATTCTCGTTAAAGAGGGATTGTTATCATGACCTTCTCCTAAATAATTGGGTACGCGTACGTGAAGGAAACTACCAATTCTGCATTTGTAAGAATCGACATCAGTGCTTCAGGGAATTGAAGGTTCTTCAGTTTTTTTGATATATGTCAACGACTGGTGATGATATTGGTTCACTGGCTATCTCTTTAGATCATGATTATGAAGTTATTGGCTCATAAAAATCTAAGGGAGATTTCTCTACATCAGAATTAAGGATGATGATTAACAAAGTCAACAACACCAAGTTCGAGGTAGAGAAGTTTAATGGTGAGGAAAACTTATCGAAGTGGCAGAGATGGGTTAAAGCAATTCTCGTTGAAGAGGGATTGTTGTCATGACCCTCTCCTAAATAATTGGATACGAGTACATGAGTACGTCCGACCTATATCGTAGCATTGACGATAGTATGTTGCATATATTTTAAGTATCATATCCAAAATATTCCATGTCACATCCAGAACAAGAATATTGAAATGAAGGTCATGTTACGCTATATAAGAACTATGGTGTCATGACCCGTCCCCGCATGTTCAGATACGAGTGCGTGGATACATCTAGCCTATGCCACGGAATCGACGGTAGTGAGCTGTCTAGACCTCAATAGTCGTTAAAATTATTCAAATAATCGATCTTTGCTCATCACAGCTACTAATCATGTGCCTAAAACCAAATTACAACAACATCACATATTTTACTATTTCCTTAGTACATCTTGTGCAAGAGTATCCGAAGATAAATTCGGGAATGATAAAGCAACATCTACTGCTCAATATACAGTGACCCATAAGTATAGTCATCCAACTTTCATGTAATGGAAATCTATACAAAGCACTACACCAAAAGAATGATTTCCCAACATATATATTTTTTGATTACTAACGGTGTTTTACTGTTAGTAACTACTAAAACTAAAAAAATGTTAGAAAAGCAAAGAAACCGTTAGTATAAATGAAAAAACTAAAACACAATATAAATAACACATAATATTAAGGTTACAACAGTTTAAAACCGTTGGTAATCTAACAAAAAATAAATTCTTCCCTTGTCTTTCACGTGATTGAAATAAGTGTTATTGGGGGGAACACTTTCCATTCCCCCCATTTTCCTCGAGAGCCCTAAAATCTCTGCTCTGTGTGCTTTTCCCCCATTTTCCTTGAGAGCCATAATGCTTCTTCTCTCCGGCTGATGCTTTTACCATGAGCTTCTTTCGAGCCCAGTGGTGCTTCTCCGAGCACCTCTCTCAATCTGAAGGTAAGTCTCTCTCCCCCTTTGAAGATAATTTTTTAATTTTGACATTTTTTGGGTGTCGAGGCTCATTGGACCTAGACGAACTGGTCCCTGATCTGCGCGAGGGTGTCGCTAGTGAGTGCCAGGGAGGAGGCGATGGTGTCCTTCTTTTGAGGTAAATCGGACAGCGACAACTGATGGTGGCCGCCGGTCGGTCGTTAAGCTTGATGATGGTTTTTTTTATGTTGACTCAATGAGGATATCATGCATAAATTCAACAGATGAGACTTTTCTTTAAGGATTTTTCCCTTCAAAATGCAATATTTATTTATTTTTTATGCTAAAGATCCGATTTTGCTTGATGGTTTCTAATAGATGGTCTTTTCTTGAAAAAAAACGTTTAAAAGTTGAATCTTTCTTTGTTATATAAATATCAAATTTTTCTTGATGGGTTCTTCTTGGTCTCTCTAATATTTTCTGTTTTGTTTAAAATTAGAATTTTTTTCCGTTCATCCATTGCTATCATCGTGTCTTTCTGTTGATTGGAAGCAATTAGATCTCTCTGTGGAAGCAAACACTAATGTACATCAGCTGGAATCATGGGCAATTCAATAGTGAGGCCTTTTCTTGGAGAAAATGTTTCAAAAAATATGATATTTCTTTCCTTTTTATGTCAAAGATCCAACTTTGTTTCATGGGTTCCCTCTTGGTCTTTCTATTTTATAATGTTTTTTTTTTAAAGTTTTTAGTGCATCCCTTGCTATCATTGCGTGGCTAGATATATTATGTTTTACTTATGTTGACTCAATGAGGAAATCATGGATAAATTCAACAGATGAGAGTTTTCTTTAAGGATTTTTTTTCCCCTTCAAAATGCAATATTTATTTATTTTTTATAATAAAGATCCGATTTTGCTTGATGATGGTTTCTAAATCCGATGTTTTCTTTTTCCTCTCTAAAGTGTTTGTGCATCCCTTGCTAAAAGTAGCAATGCTAAGCAACCTTCTCCTTTTCAACATCTCTACAAATAGACTTCTAATTAGCAATACTATTGTGTCTTTCCTACAAGCAACCACTTTTTATTGTTGTCCAAAATTGCATCAATTCACATTCTAGTCTTCCATATGGGGTTGCATACAGGGATTTGTGCGCTTGCATATGGGCCTTTGGGCATTTATTGCAACTCAGTTTTTTCACTTCTTTGCTCTTTTTTATCTCTATTTCTGCATGCTTCCTTTTCTCTCTATGGGTTCTTGATCTTTGAGTACAATTACCACTTCTGAGGAGGCGATGGCGGCATGCTTCTGAGAAAAATCGGACAGCGGCGACCGGTGCTGGTCATCGGTCGATCGAAAAATTGGGGGGCCACCTGAACACCACCACTGAGCAACCTATCCTTAGCTACCAGCCTCTCTAGTATAAGTTTTGTACAAGCAAGCACTCATCTTGAGACAGTGACCCTTGAATCAGACCACTGTATGCCAGTCCACTTCAAGATAGGGTGGCATGTGTAGTTCAATAGCAGATCTTACTGTAAACTTTTCTGTAGAGGAGCCCAGCCATTCCCAGTAATCTTCTCCTTCCTGAGAGGGATTCCCACCCTCTGTATAGCAACAATAAGTTAACAGTAATATTACCCAAAAGCAAATGTAGAGCAACACACCATAACCTGTCAATAATTTTGCCTTTCTTCATCCAAGGATCAAACCATATTTAAGTGGTTAAACAATTGTCTATTCTCTTTCAAATAATTGATGAACCACTTATCTACTCCTTAGAATAGTCTTGAATTTAACAAAAGAATTGCTGTTCTCACTTTCCTACATTGATCTATCTTTCACATATTTGCCCTCATCCAGGATGCCCACATAGACTCCCCTTTCACGATCTTCCAAAGAAGCATTAAAGCATATCTCCTTTAAGAGTTGTAATCTGATCATCCCCAATCCCCCTCCCATCCCTAATTACTTGGATTAAGTGTATATTTGCTCGCCCTATTGATAGTTACGTAAATCTGACTTTTAGGATACTGAATATTCCTATATGATGTACTCACTTCAACACTTATAGACGAGTCTACCATAGGTGTAGGATTGCAACGTATTTTTCAGTAATCATTCTCCAATAAATTGCTGATTGCTTCACTTTGTTTCTTCAAATGTTAAAAACAAACTCAACCATAAGTATATGTGATAAGAATGTGATAAGAACATGTTAATCTTAATTTTACTAGCTAGCTAGCCATATAAGAAGCAAAAGGATCTGTTAATTAATAAAAATAAGAGAATGTGTATAATGTGAAGCTTACAATCAACCATTATCTACCTGTATAATGTGATTATATCTGCAATGAGTATATATATATATATATATATATATATATATATATATATATATATATATACACATATACATATATATATATACACATATACATATAATCCGCTCGTCTCCCTCGAGATGAGTGTCGCACCTGCTGTGAACCCTAATCCACCACCGACCCCGGCTTGGCCTTTGGCCGGGCCGGTGTCATCACGCAAATGGATCACTCGTCCTTCGTGTTACTGCTTTGAGGGTCCATGGCGTCTAAATCCTTCGCGGAGGTGGTTGGGGTTGCATCGGCGCCCCAGTCCTTCTCTATTCGTGCTCCCCTTTGTCCAAGGGGGTCCTTGTCGTCTCCTTCACGGAGGACAACGAACAGATCTTGATTCAGCCATTCAAATTCGCTCTAATCGAGAAATTTTCTCATGCCATGCCATCAATCGAAGTGATTCGGACAGCCTTCTTGGGTTTTCAATTCGTCGGAGAGGTGAAAGTTGGGGTGATCGACCCTAAATATATTGTCATCCGACCGGCCCTTGAAGTTGACTTTTTACGCCTCAGGGCACGAAAGATTTGGTATGTTTTAAGGGCTCCTATGCGAGTTTTTCGATGGTCAAAAAACTTTTATGCCGCTCAAGAATCTCCGTTGGCCCCTACGTGGGTCTCTCTTCCTGGCCTCCCTCATCAGCTCTTCGCAAAGAATGCATTATTCACTATTGTGTTGGGTATTGGCACTCCTCTTAAACTCGACAGGGCTACAGAAGAATTCTCCCGACCTAGCACTGCTAGGGTTTTCGTAGAAGTTGACGCTAGCAAACCCCTTCCACACGTGGTGCGCATCAACTTGCCAAATGGCAGATCTATCTCTCAAAAAATAGAGTATGAGAATATTCCGAAGTACTGTTCACTTTGCAAGCACCAAGGACATACGAGGGACTCCTGCAAAGTGCATGCGGTTAACAAAGAAACCCCTCCCAAGCTCAAAAATAAAGAAGTCATGATTGCACAGGTCATCAATACCCCTTCTTTGGGAAACAATCCTGTTGAACAAGGGGAAACATCCAATCAGGATATGGCTAATAATAACTTAGCCATTAATTTCCAACCGCCATTTTCTAATCAGTTGGCCACCTCAGCTGGTGGTGAGCTTACCATTGATGGCTCGTCTACCAAAACTCACCTCATTCCCCCGCAGCCATCACTCCACATGTCAACTCTTCCCAACCATCACCTCATCTTTCAAACCCTCTTTCTCCTAGTCCAGCACCAAACCCATCCCATCCTTTGCCTGATCAAGTGGAACCTCTCGAAGACGGGGAACTCCGGTCATGGGCTGACGAAGTAGAAGCGAAAGAACAACAGCAGCGTAAAATGCAGTAGCAGGATGTGGCCGGAGAGAAGCCGCTCTCTGAGTCTTGCGTCGACGGGGATCCCAATGTAGACGCGACGACGATCGTGGAGGCTCGAGATGGCCTCGACCCAGGTGAGACACTCCCCCAGGATCAGCCTCACGAGAGACTAGCATCTGTCGACGATGACAGACCTCCCCGCCCCCAGTCTTCCAAGGAGCTCAAAAGAAAATGAAAGTTGTTCCCCCAGTTGTGCATCGACTCCTCAGATCCGCAGCTAAGATCTCAAACGCTCCTTCCCCCCTCTAATGATTAAGCTCCTCTGTTGGAACATTAGGGAGAGAGCTAATCTGATGGCTTTCAAAAGACTCAAGTCTTTGTGTAGAACAAACAAAGTTCCTATAGTAGTCATCATTGAACCTAAGGCTCAGGTTGATAAGCTCCTTACATATCAGCTCAAGCTGGGATTTCAATGCTCTTTCTCTAACCAAAGAGGGAACATATGGATCATGGCTAGGCATGATGCTGACCTAACAGTGGTCGACTCCTTCGATCAATGCCTCACTGTCACTATCTCATCACCTTTACTGCCTTATTTGGCTATGTCACGACCCGCATCCAGAAGAGGGGCACGAGCATGTGGTTACGTCCAGCCTACGTCACAGTATCGACGGTAGAACGCTGTATATAGGGTCTGTAAATACTACGACTAACAGATAAAGGTACCTGTACAGTATATACACTCCGAATGGATGTGACATAGACAATACAGTCTCAATCACAAAATAAAACTAAGGTAGATAGCATGGAAAGAAAATATGATAGATGAAAGCAGGAAATAAGTTCAATATCCACACAAGCCTAGAGATATACACAACAAAACAGAGTCACAGAAATATAATATAAACTACTACAATCTGAAAGTACTAGCTGGCTCGCACACCAGGCAAACCTAACTAAGCTACACTACTCTGGGTGTGCAAAGTCTAGTGGCTCTACTATCACGCCACGGTCCAGGCCTACTCTATCTAACCCGTCTCCATAATAGGTCGGGCAATCTGCCTCAAAATCATCTGTAATATATCAACGGTATCCTGTCAGGAAAATGAGCAAGTACAAACACCAACAGCAGTTCCATATGAATTGACAAATTCTATAAGAGACAGTATAAAGAAATACAAGACAAAGATATAGGATGACTTGGGAACTATTCGAAAGCCGAGTTACAACCCTTAAACCAAACAAGGACCGGAGTTGTAACCCTTCTTCCGAACAGGACTTAGTCTCCAATCATGGTACAGTATAAAGGCATGTAGAGCATGTGAGTAAATAAAGTCATAGCATGGTGAGAAAGTACAGAAAGTAGAGCTGAACTGGATATAAGATACGATAATAAATATAAAATGTGATTTGAATTATTAGAGCGATATGTGATCGGCTTTCAGGTAAGTGATAAGACAGGTTATCCACTTGGCCCGACAATTCACAGTAATCTCACGAAAAGTCTTGCCGGCCAACCTAGATAACAAGCACATGGAGGTATCTGCTACACCCAATGTGAGGTGGGAGTGGCACAAGCAAAATAGTGACAAGAGGCTTTGATCATATAACCCTTAATAATTCTCCCATCCCCGAATAGTATCACGGATCCGAACATGGCACGTCATGACACGGGATTCAAAAGCAGGGGGCTAGCCCACTCCCAAATCGATGTCTATATAAGTACAGGAAACACGAAATATCATGTACCAATATACCAAGAAAATCTGGGAATAACATCTCATGACAGGATCTGATGTATACTAGTCCGTGAACTATCGTGTCGAGAATCAAGTAAGACACTACAACTGAATCGGATATAGTAGATATCAAGACAATAAAAACTATCAGTGAATGTACTCGCCTGTGGTCCTGAGCTGAGAAGGTGAACAGACGCTCAGAGTAAATCACAGACCTAAAATGAGATACTATAAGTTAAACAGGGTTTTATAATGGAAAGAAAACTAATTTAAGTCATGATATGCAAGTCTAAGTCAATCTAGGTCAAACTAGGTCAAACGGGGTCAAACTAGGTCACACTAGATCATACTAGGTCACTGGGAGTCAATCCAAGTCAAACTAGGTCAAATGGGGTCAAAGGTTGACTTACAGTTGACTTTTGGTCAACTGGTCAACTCTGGGTCAACTATGGTTAACCCTAGGTCAAACTAGTCTAATGTTGACCAACTGTTGACTTTCAGTCAACTGGTCAACCCTGGTTTGATTTCGGTCAAATTTAGTCACTTATAGGCTAAGTTTGACTCTCGGTTGACTTTTGTTGACTTTTGGTCAAAATGGTCAACCGAAGTCAAAACTAGTCTAGGAGCACTATATTTGACCAATACCAACCAAGGGAACCAAGTTCTAACCATATCTTAAACTCTAAACTTAATACCTTAACTTCTAGGTAAATACATATACTAACCCTTAACAAGGTATTCCCGATACCTTGCCCATTACAAAGAAAATCCTACTAATTCTCAAGATACTAGCCTAGGCTCCTTAGGGTAGTAAGATACTATCTTATCTAGGGTTTACCTACCAAGTAATTTGGGTTTCCTAGATATCTAGTCCATCTTAGGACACATGGGGTTTATCCTCATTACCTTACCCTATACCATTCTCACATCTAACTAAACACTCACACACACAAACTCACTCACTCACTCACTCACATATAACACCACACATATAGGTTCTCCGATAGGCTCACACACATAGGCCAAGTTACCTATATAGGCCCTCACATAGACACCTATATAACTCACACACACACACACACACACACACATAGGTTCAATAGGACTGATTTGGGGCTGTTATATAGGCCTGAACATGGACTGGTTTGGGCTTGCTTAATGGCTGAATCTAAGGGCTAATATGGCCAGATTCAATGGGCTAATAAGGGGACTGGAATGGGGGTTAGATATAGGCTGAACAATTGGGCTAAACCCCCTCCAACACACTGCCAAGCAGTGTGTGTTACACTGCTGCCAATGCAGCTGAACTAACATCAGCCAAGGGCTAATGCCCCTCCCCATTCCTGCTGCATAGCAGCAGGTATACTACTGCAGAACAGTCCCCTGTGTGGGGACTGTTTCCCTCACTACTGCTGTGGTTTGAACCCAGCATTCCCCTCCTACACATTCTCTCAATCCTACTCTCTCAATCCCTCTATCTCTCTCTCTCAAATCCTCTCTCTCAATCCCTCTAATTTCTTACTCTCTCTAACCCTCTCAATACAAAAACACACACACACACAATACCAAACCAAAACCACCACTCTATCCCTCACACCTTTATATGCCCGAAATCCCCTTCTCCCAAATATGAATACCAAGACACAATATTCATATACACCAATATATACACAAATATATAAGACACAATAATATATATATATATATAGAGAGAGAGAGAGAGGGAGAGAGAGAGAGAGAGAGACATTAATATATATAAACATTGATATATATACATATAGATAAATAAATATGATACAATATGATACATAAAGAACACATTAAAACAACACTCTAATAATAAATAGAAATCTGAGATTAAAATCTAGATAAATCATTTACACATAGACACAAACACTTGGTGTCCAAAAATAGGGTTTTTCCACTGGGACACAAAACAACACATAGGACACACCTAGAAGTCTCCAAATGGACACGAAATGGACAAAAATGGAGACACAACCATAGGGGTGATTCCTATGGGTTCAAAATTATCCTATATGTATGAAGAAATGAAAAGAAGAAGAAGGAATTTATACCTCCCGGTAGATCGAATCTAAGAAAAGCCTTCCCGATACGATACCGACACGTAGGAATCCCAAATGGATAGGAGCGAGCTCCGAATCCTCCCAAACTTGGCAAGCTCCCTCCTTTCCTTGAGTAGAGAAGAAAAGAAGAAGGTTGAGTGGAGGAATGGATTGATTTGGTGGAGAAAATCTATAGGAACCCTCTCTAAAATTTGGGAAAGAACAAGAGAGAGAAAGTGGATGGATAAAATCAATGAGTCATGAGCCTATTCCTATCCAAAGGTGGCCGGCCATCTAGAGCTAGGTGTCCCCTTTATTAAATGACTAAAAGCCCCCTCCCACTAATCTATGTAATTAATATTAGGAAGGGTAAATGGTTGAGGCTAATTTAGTCATTCTTAATCTCTAATCTAACCAAACCCTATCCATAATTAATTAGTCTAACCACTAACTAAAATTAATATCATGTGGGCCATGGCTAACTAGTGTGTGGGTCCCACTAGAGTCAACACTACCCCGGGTCCCCGATACGAGTCGGATTGAGTTGAAATTCGAACCCGACTTAAATAACCCCAAAATAATATCATAAATAAATAAATAATTCCAAAATAATTCTAAAGTGTAAAAATGACCAAAATACCCATGTTCATGAAAACTGGGGGTGACAAATCTATCCACCTTAAAAAATTTGTCCTCGAAATTAAAACAAGCAATCTCAGAAAAAAACACATGCAAAAAACAATCCCTCTCAGATACCTCTAAAAAAATTCAGCAAAATAAAAATCTCTTAAGGCACAACAACACTTGCAAATAAAACTGTTACGTGTCTGTCACGGACACGAAACCAACAAAATCTCACCGATCAAAAGCCAAATCAATAATCACCAATGCAATAATATCAAAATAAATCAATGAGGTCCAATGACCAAAATACCCTTGGGCCAGAAATGACACTGAAAATATCCTAATCACATGGTTAGGCTCTAGGTCAAACAGTCTCTACGGTTTCACTAGCAAAACATCAAAAATCTCAAGTCATAGCTTAAAAATTTTAAATGATTAAAATCTGCAAAATCAAAGCATGAATTAAATGACAATAATTAAATGACTAAAATTATAACATTTAAAATTACTCTCTACAAGTCTATCCACCTAAAAAGAATTCATCCTCAAAAATTAAAACAAAGTAAATACAGAAAAATTATGCAGTTCGATAATCATATGCGTCTGCCCAAAATCATGATACTCAGAATCTCCGTCATGCTAGTGAGCAAGGGTACGATAATCACAGAGTTCTCGACTAAGGTACATACCTCTAGAATTATGATATTTAAAATTTTTGCAGTGCCGCATGCTTGGCAGCGAAAACCTTAAATTCCCACACCCGAAAAATACATCCATAATCCGACTATATGTCCTCACTATGCCTGCTAGCATGACCCTAGAGGATTCTAAAATCTCATAATCGAGGCGACCTAGCCCATACGACTTATCTCAGAAGAATATCACATCACAAGAACAAAATTTTATCAAACGATTAATGAACAGATGGAATTGAATTTCAATACAGTTTATAAGGAGACAAATACGAAAATGAGATCGAAATATTGGTACCTGCAATCTTCTCTGCTACTGCCTGAGTGCCCTCAACTGTCATGGTGAAAGCACGCTCCTGCTGGCCTCCTCTAGCCTGTTGTACTCTGTCCTGGCCTCCTCGGGCTCCACGAACATGGCAATCCCTCAGCAAGTGGTCAGGCGCCCCACAGTATAGACAGACGCCCAACCTCTTCCTGCAAGCCTCTCGAGTGTGCCCTGGCTTCCCGCAGAAAGCACACGGAGTAGCCTGCCTCTGGCCCTGTCCCTGGTGCTGCTGGGCACGCGCTGGTGCCTGCTGAAACTGCAACTGAGGCAGTTGTTGTTGAAACTGCCTCTGCTGGAAATGAGGGCGCTTCACCGGCCCCGCACTCGAGCTAGCTCCTAGAACATCGCTGCCCCTCTTCGGCTTGAGGTCGAAGTCCTCCTCTACTATCTGTGCCTCCATCAGAATCTGCTCGAATGTCGCATCGCGTCGTCCAGAGGTACGAGTGCGAACTGCATGTATAAGACCCCTCCGGAACTTTTGGGCCTTGTACCCCTCATCCTGGATCAGACTGGGTGCAAACCTACTTATGCGGAAGAACTCCGCTGTATACTCGTCTACCGACGAGTTTTCCTGTACTAAACTGGCAAACTGTCCCTCCAAAGCTGTCAAGACCACATCTGGGTAGAACTTCTCCTTAAAGAGCTTCCTGAAGTCCTCCCAAGATAAACCCTCACCGACGCACGAGGATCCGTGCGAAACCAAGTCAGCACTATATCGAAAAACTGGCTCGCTGCAGACGTCACCCAAAGCCCTCTCGGGAGCTCTGCCAACTCCAGACTCCACTGGACATCCTCCAACCAGTCATCCGCGTACAGGATACCCTCGGTACCCTTGAACTCCCTCGGGTTCATCTTCCTAAAGTCTAGGTGTGTGCCAGGCCTCCCCTGACCCTGCTGCTGAACTAGGGCTCCCTGAACTGGACTCGGTGTACCCCTCTCTACTGTTGCCATCGCCAGCTGATGGGAGTTCTCCATGCTCTGTCATAACACCTCTGCCTGTGCGTTCTGGGTCTGCAACATCTGCTGCAGAAGGGCCATCATCCCCTGAGTATCAGTCGGTAGCGGAGGCGACGGTGGAAGAGTATCAGGAATGACTATGGATGGTCCCGCTGCTGGAGGTGGAAGACCTCCTGGAACCGTCGCTGCTACTCCCGCCTGAGGGGCAGGAACTGAGGTGGCAGCTCCCTCAACTGCAGCCCCCGCAGCCGGAGATGGAAGACCTCCTGGAACTGTCGCAGCTACTCCCGCCTGAAGGACAGGGACTGAGGTTGCTGCTCTCTCGACTGCTACTCCCATAGCCGGAGGCGGAAGTCCTACTGGATCGGACCTCTCTGGAACTGCACTAGGTCCTGCTGCCTGAGAACGAGTCACTGTCATCCTGAAGACGAATTGAACCCAAGAGATCAATATGGCACAAGATAAGATATTTTCAAAGGAGGACAATTGAATTTAATGCAAAAGAGTTGTCATGGTAATCAAAAGATCAGAAATTTCCTAAATTGTGATTGAGTAACTCCTATCATACCCTAGATCCTACGTCCTAATCGCAGGCTCATAATTAGTACTCTAAGTCGAGCACCATTACGAGATCGCACTAATTGCGACACAGACCTGCATGGGCCACCACAAAAATGTGTCACGACCCGCACCCAGAGGAGAGACAAGAGCACGTAGTTACGTCCAGCCTACGTCGCAGTATCGGTAGTAGAACGCTGTATATAAGGTCTGTAAATACTACGACTAACAGATAAACGTACCTGTACAGTATATACACTCCGAATGGATGTGACATAGCAATACAGTCTCAATCACAAAATAAAACTAAGGTAGATAGCATGGAAAGGAAATATGATAGATAAAAGCAGGAAATAAGTTCAATATCCACCCAAGCCTAGAGATATACACAACAACACAGAGTCACAGAAATATAATATAAACTACTACAATCTGAAAGTACTAGCTGGCTCGTAGACCAGGCAAACCTAACTAAGGTACACTACTCTGGGTGTGCAAAGTCTAGTGGCTCTACTATCAAGCCACAGTCCAGGCCTACTCCATCTAACCCGTCCCCATAATAGGTCGGACAATCTGCCTCAGAATCATCTGTAATATATCAACGATATCCTGTCAAGAAAATGAGCAAAAAAAAATACCAACAGCAGTTCCATATGAATTGACAAATTCTATAAGAGACAGTATAATGAAATACAAGACAAAGATACAGGATGACTTGGGAACTATTCGAAAGCCGAGTTATAACCCTTAAACCAAACAAGGACCGGGGTTGTAACCCTTCTTCTGAACAGGACTTAGTCTCCAATCATGGTACAATATAAAGGCATGTAGAGCATGTGAGTAAATAAAGTCATAGCATGGTAAGAAAGTACAAAAAGTAGAGCTGAACTAGATATAAGATACGATAATAAATGTAAAATATGATTTGAATTATTAGAACGATATGTGATCGGCTTTTAGGTAAGTGACAAGACAAGTTATCCACTTGGCCCGACAATCCACGGTGATCTCACGAAAAGTCATGCCGACCAACCTTGATAACAAGCGCACGGAGGTATCTGCTACACCCTACGTGAGGTGAGAGTGGCACAAGCAAAATAGTGACAAGAGGCTTTGATCACATAACCCTTAATAATTCCCCCATCCCCGAATAGTATCACGGATCCAGACATGGCACGTCATGACACGGGATTCAAAGGCAGGGGGGCAGCTCACTCCCAAATCGATGTCTATATAAGTACACAAAACATGAAATATCATGCACCAATATACCAAGAAAATATGGGAATAACATCTCATGACAGGATCCGACGTATCCTAGTCCGTGAACTATCGTGTCGAGAATCAAGTAAGATACTACAACTGAATCGGATATAGTAGATATCAAGATAATGAAAACTATCAGTGAATGTACTCGTCTGTGGTCCTGAGCTGATAAGGTGAACAGACGCTCAGAGTAAATCACAGACCTAAAATGAGATACTATAAGTTAAACAGGGTTTTATAATGGAAAGGAAACTAATTTAAGTCATGATATGCAAGTCTAAGTCAATCTAGGTCAAACAAGGTCAAACGGGATTATACTAGGTCACACTAGATCATACAAGGTCACTGGGAGTCAATCCAAGTCAAACTAGGTCAAACGAGGTCAAAAGTTGACTTACAGTTGACTTTTGGTCAACTGGTCAACTCTGGGTCAACTATGGTCAACCCTAGGTCAAACTAGTCTAATGTTGACCAACTGTTGACTTTCAGTCAACTGGTCAACCTGGGTTTGGTTTCGGTCAAATCTAGTCACTTATAGGCTAAGTTTGACTCTCGGTTAACTTTTGTTGACTTTTGGTCAAAATGGTCAACCGAAGTCAAAACTAGTCTAGGAGCACTATATTTGACCATTACCAACCAAGGGAACCAAGTTCTAACCATATCTTAAACTCTAAACTTAATACCTTAGCTTCTAGGTAAATACCTATACTTACCCTTAACAAGGTATTCCCGATACCTTGCCCATTACAAAGGAAACCCCACTAATTCTCAAGTTACTAGCCTAGGCTCCTTAGGGTAGTTAGATACTATCCTATCTAGGGTTTACCTACCAAGTAATTTGGGTTTCCTAGATATCTAGTCCATCTTAGGACACATGAGGTTTATCCTCATTACTTACCCTATACCATTCTCACATCTAACTAAACACTCACACACACAAACTCACTCACTCACTCACTCACATATAACACCACACATATAGGTTCTCCTATAGGCTCACACACATAGGCCAAGCTACCTATATAGGCCCTCCTATAGACACCTATATAACTCACACACACACACACATACAGGTTCAATAGGACTGATTTGGGGATGTTATATAGGCCTGAACATGGACTGGTTCGGGCTTGCTTAATGGCTGAGTCTAAGGGCTGATATGGACTGATTCAATGGGCTAATAAGGGGACTGGAATGGGGGTTAGATATGCGCTAAACAATTGGGCTAAACCCCTCCAATACACTGCCAAGCAGTGTGTGTTACACTGCTGCCAATGCAGCTGAACTAACATCAGCCAAGGGCTAATGCCCCTTCCCATTCCTGCTGCATAGCAGCAGGTATACTACTGCAGAATAGTCCCCTGTGTCGGGACTGTTTCCCTCACTGCTGCTGTGGTTTGAACCCAGCATTCCCCTCCTACCCATTCTCTCAATCCCACTCTCTCTATCCCTCTATCTCTCTCTCAAATCCTCTCTCTCAATCCCTCGAATTTCTCACTCTCTCCAACCCTCTCAATACAAACACACACACACACACAATACCAAACCAAAACCACCACTCTATACCTCACACCTTCATATGCCCGAAATCCCCTTCTCCCAAATATGAATACCAAGGCACAATATTCATATACACCAATATATAAGACACAATATATATATATATATATATATATATATATATATATATATATATATATATATATATATATATAGACATTAATATATATATAACCATTGATATATATATATATATATATATTTTTATCTATATAAAAATATATATATATATATATATACATATAGATAAATAAATATGATACAATATGATACATGAAGAACATATTAAAACAACACTCTAATAATAAATAGAAATCTGAGATTAAAATCTAGATAAATCATTTACACATAGACACAAACACTTGGTGTCCAAAAATAGGGTTTTCCTACTATGACACAAAACAACACATAGGACACACCTAGTCGTCTCCAAATGGACACGAAATGGACATAAATGGAGACACAACCATGGGGGTCATTCCTATGGGTCCAAAATCATCCTATATGCATGAAGAAATGAAAAGGAGAAGGGATTTACACCTCCCGGTAGATCGAAGGTAAGAAAAGCCTTCCCGATAAGACACCGACACATAGGAATCCCAAATGGACACGAGCGAGCTCTGAATCCTCCCAAACTTGGCAAGCTCCCTCCTTTGCTTGAGTAGAGAAGAAAAGAAGAAGGTTGAGTAGAGGAATGAATTGATTTGGTGGAGAAAATCTATAGGAACCCTCTCTAAAATTTGGGGAAGAACAAGAGAGAGAAAGTGGATGGATAAAATCAATGAGTCATGAGCCTATTCCTATCCAAAGGTGGCCGGCCATCTAGAGCTAGGTGTCCCCTTTATTAAATGACTAAAAGCCCCCTCCCACTAATCTATGTAATTAATATTAGGAAGGGTAAATGGTTGAGGCTAATTTAGTCATTCTTAATCTCTAATCTAACCAAACCCTATCCATAATTAATTAGTCTAACCACTAACTAAAATTAATATCATGTGGGCCATGGCTAACTAGTGTGTGGGTCCCACTAGAGTCAACACTACCCCGGGTCCCCGATACGAGTCGGATTGAGTTAAAATTCGAACCCGACTTAAATAACCCCAAAATAATATCATAAATAAGTAAATAATTCCAAAATAATTCTAAAGTGAAAAAATGACCAAAATATCCATGTTCATGAAAATTGGGGGTGACAAATCTATCCACCTTAAAAAAATTTGTCCTCGAAATTAAAACAAGCAATCTCAGAAAAAACACATGCAGAAAACAATCCCTCTCAGATACCTCCAAAAAAAATTCAGCAAAATAAAAATCTCTTAAGGCACAACAACACTTGCAAATAAAACTGTTACTTGTCTGTCACGGACACGAAACCAACAAAATTTCACCGATCAAAAGCCAAATCAACAATCACCAATGCAATAATATCAAAATAAATCAAAGAGGTCCAATGACCAAAATACCCTTGGGCCAGAAATGATACTGAAAATATCCTAATCACATGGTTAGGCTCTAGGTCAAACAGTCTCTAAGGTTTCACTAGCAAAACATCAAAAATCTCAAGTCATAGCTTAAAAATTTTAAATGATTAAAATCTGCAAAATCAAAGCATGAATTAAATGACAATAATTAAATGACTAAAATTATAACATTTAAAATTACTCTCAATTAGAAACTGGGTGCTACAAGTCTATCTACCTTAAAAGAATTCATCCTCAAAAATTAAAACAAAATAAATACAGAAAAATCATGCAGTTCGATAATCATATGCGTCTGCCCAAAATCATGATACTCAGAATCTCCGTTATGCTAGTGAGCAAGGGTAAGATAATCACAGAGTTCTCGACTAAGGTACATACCTCTAGAATTATGATATTTAAAATTTTTGCATTGCCGCATGCTTGGCAGCGAAAACCTTAAATTCCCACACCCGAAAAATACGTCCATAATCCGACTATATGTCCTCACTATGCCTGCTAGCATGACCCTAGAGGATTCTAAAATCTCATAATCGAGGCGACCTAGCCCATACGACTTATCTCAGAAGAATATCACATCACAAGAACAAAATTTTATCAAACGATTAATGAACAGATGGAATTGAATTTCAAGACAGTTTACAAGGAGGCAAATACGAAAATGAGATCGAAGGATTGGTACCTGCAATCTTCTCTGCTACTGCCTGAGTACCCTCAACTATCATGGTGAAAGCACGCTCCTGCTGGCCTCCTCTAGCCTGTTGTACTCTGTCCTGGCCTCCTCGGGCTCCACGAACATGGCAATCCCTCAGCAAGTGGTCAGGCGCCCCACAGTATAAACAGACGCCCAACCTCTTCCTTCAGGCCTCTCGAGTGTGCCCTGGCTTCCCGCAGAAAGCACACGGAGTAGCCTGCCTCTGGCCCTGTCCCTGGTGCTGCTGGGCACGCGCTGGTGCCTGCTGAAACTGCAACTGAGGCTGTTGTTGCTGAAACTGCCTCTGCTGGAAATGAGGGCGCTTCACCGGCCCCGCACTCGAGCTCGCTCCTAGAACATCGTTGCCCCTCTTCGGCTTGAGGCCGAAGTCCTCCTCTACGATCTGCGCCTCCATCAGAATCTGCTCGAATGTCGCATCGCGTCGTCCAGAGGTACGAGTGCGAACTGCATGTATAAGATCCCTCCGGAACTTTCAGGCCATGTACCCCTCATCCTGGATCAGACTGGGTGCAAATCTACTCAGGCGGAAGAACTCCGCTGCATACTCGTCTACCGACGAGTTTTCCTGCACTAAACTGGCAAACTGTCCCTCCAAAGCTGTCAAGGCCACATCTGGGTAGAACTTCACCTTAAAGAGCTTCCTGAAGTCCTCCCAAGACAAACCCTCACCGACGCACGAGGATCCATGCGAAACCAAGTCAGCACTATATCGAAAAACTGGCTCGCTGCAGACGTCACCCAAAGCCCTCTCGGGAGCTCTGCCAACTCCAGACTCCGCTGGACATCCTCCAACCAGTCATCCGCGTACAGGATACCCTCGGTACCCTTGAACTCCCTCGGGTTCATCTTCCTAAAGTCTAGGTGTGTGCCAGGCCTCCCCTGACCCTGCTGCTGAACTGGGGCTCCCTGGACTGGACTCGGTGTACCCCTCTCTACTGCTGCCATCGCCAGCTGATGGGAGTTCTCCATGCTCTGTCGTAACACCACTGCCTGTGCGTTCTGGGTCTGCAACATCTGCTGCAGAAGGGCCATCATCCCCTGAGTATTAGTCGGTAGCGGAGGCGACGGTGGAAGAGTATCAGGAATGCCTATGGATGGTCCCGCTGCTGGAGGTGGAAGACCTCCTGGAACCGTCGCTGCTACTCCCGCCTGAGGGGCAGGAACTGAGGTGGCAGCTCCCTCAACTGCAGCCCCCGCAGCCGGAGATGGAAGACCTCCTAGAACTGCCGCAGCTACTCCCGCTTGAAGGACAGGTACTGAGGTTGCTGCTCTCTCGACTGCTACTCCCATAGCCGGAGGCGGAAGTCCTACTGGATCGGACCTCTCTGGAACTGCACTAGGCCCTGCTGCCTGAGAACGAGTCACTGTCATCCTGAAGACGAATTGAACCCAAGAGATCAATATGGCACAAGATAAGATATTTTCAAAGGAGGACAATTGAATTCAACGCAAAAGAGTTGTCATGGTAATCAAAAGATCAGAAATTTCCTAAATTGTGATTGAGTAACTCCTATCATAACCTAGATCCTACGTCCTAATCGCAGGCTCGTAATTAGTACTCTAAGTCGAGCACTATTACGAGATCGCACTAATTGCGACACAGACCTGCATGGGCCACCACAAAAATGTGTCACGACCCGCACCCAGAGGAGGGGCACGAGCACGTAGTTACGTCCAGCCTACGTTGCAGTATCGGTGGTAGAACGCTGTATATAAGGTCTGTAAATACTACAACTAACAGTTAAAGGTACCTGTACAGTATATACATTCCGAATGGATGTGACATAGCAATACAGTCTCAATCACAAAATAAAACTAAGGTTGATAGCATGGAAAGGAAATATGATAGATAAAAGCAGGAAATAAGTTCAATATCCACACAAGCCTAGAGATATACACAACAACACAGAGTCACAGAAATATAATATAAACTACTACAATCTGAAAGTACTAGCTGGCTCGCAGACCAGGCAAACCTAACTAAGGTACACTACTCTGGGTGTGCAAAGTCTAGTGGCTCTACTATCAAGCCACAGTCCAGGCCTACTCCATCTAACCCGTCCCCATAATAGGTCGGACAATCTGCCTCAGAATCATCTGTAATATATCAACGATATCCTGTCAAGAAAATGAGCAAGTACAAACACCAACAGCAGTTCCATATGAATTGACAAATTCTATAAGAGACAGTATAATGAAATACAAGACAAAGATATAGGATGACTTGGGAACTATTCGAAAGCCGAGTTATAACCCTTAAACCAAACAAGGACCGGGGTTGTAACCCTTCTTCCGAACAGGACTTAGTCTCCAATCATGGTACAGTATAAAGGCATGTAGAGCATGCGAGTAAATAAAGTCATAGCATGGTAAGAAAGTACAAAAAGTAGAGCTGAACTAGATATAAGATACGATAATAAATGTAAAATATGATTTGAATTATTAGAACGATATGTGATCGGCTTTTAGGTAAGTGACAAGACAAGTTATCCACTTGGCCCGACAATCCACGGTGATCTCACGAAAAGTCATGCCGGCCAACCTAGATAACAAGCGCACGGAGGTATCTGCTACACCCTACGTGAGGTGAGAGTGGCGCAAGCAAAATAGTGACAAGAGGCTTTGATCACATAACCCTTAATAATTCCCCCATCCCCGAATAGTATCACGGATCCGGACATGGCACGTCATGACACAGGATTCAAAGGCAGGGGGCCAGCTCACTCCCAAATCAATTTCTATATAAGTACACGAAACATGAAATATCATGCACCAATATACCAAGAAAATATGGGAATAACATCTCATGACAGGATCCGACGTATCCTAGTCCGTGAACTATCGTGTCGAGAATCAAGTAAGATACTACAACTGAATCGGATATAGTAGATATCAAGATAATGAAAACTATCAGTGAATGTGCTCGTCTGTGGTCCTGAGCTGATAAGGTGAACAGACGCTCAGAGTAAATCACAGACCTAAAATGAGATACTGTAAGTTAAACAGGGTTTTATAATGGAAAGGAAACTAATTTAAGTCATAATATGCAAGTCTAAGTCAATCTAGGTCAAACTAGGTCAAACGGGATCATACTAGGTCACACTAGATCATACAAGGTCACTGGGAGTCAATCCAAGTCAAACTAGGTCAAACGAGGTCAAAAGTTGACTTACAGTTGACTTTTGGTCAACTGGTCAACTCTGTGTCAACTATGGTCAACCCTAGGTCAAACTAGTCTAATGTTGACCAACTGTTGACTTTCAGTCAACTGGTCAACTCTGGTTTGGTTTCGGTCAAATCTAGTCATTTATAGGCTAAGTTTGACTCTCGGTTGACTTTTGTTGACTTTTGGTCAAAATGGTCAACCGAAGTCAAAACTAGTCTAGGAGCACTATATTTGACCATTACCAACCAAGGGAACCAAGTTCTAACCATATCTTAAACTCTAAACTTAATACCTTAGCTTCTAGACCTATACTTACCCTTAACAAGGTATTCCCGATACCTTGCCCATTACAAAGGAAACCCCACTAATTCTCAAGTTACTAGCCTAGGCTCCTTAGGGTAGTTAGATACTATCCTATCTAGGGTTTACCTACCAAGTAATTTGGGTTTCCTAGATATCTAGTCCATCTTAGGACACATGAGGTTTATCCTCATTACTTACCCTATACCATTCTCACATCTAACTAAACACTCACACACACAAACTCACTCACTCACTCACTCACATATAACACCACACATATAGGTTCTCCTATAGGCTCACACACATAGGCCAAGCTACCTATATAGGCCCTCCTATAGACACCTATATAACTCACACACACACACACATACAGGTTCAATAGGACTGATTTGGGGATGTCATATAGGCCTGAACATGGACTGGTTCGGGCTTGCTTAATGGCTGAGTCTAAGGGCTAATATGGACTGATTCAATGGGCTAATAAGAGGACTGGAATGGGGGTTAGATATGCGCTAAACAATTGGGCTAAACCCCCCCAATACACTGCCAAGCAGTGTGTGTTACCCTGCTGCCAATGCAGCTAAACTAACATCAGCCAAGGGCTAATGCCCCTTCCCATTCCTGCTGCATAGCAGCAGGTATACTACTGCAGAATAGTCCCCTGTGTCGGGACTGTTTCCCTCACTGCTGCTGTGGTTACCCAGCATTCCCCTCCTACCCATTCTCTTAATCCCACTCTCTCTATCCCTCTATCTCTCTCTCAAATCCTCTCTCTCAATCCCTCTAATTTCTCACTCTCTCTAACCCTCTCAATACAAACACACACACACACACACAATACCAAACCAAAACCACCACTCTATCCCTCACACCTTCATATGCCCGAAATCTCCTTCTCCCAAATATGAATACCAAGGCACAATATTCATATACACCAATATATAAGACACAATATATATATATATATATATATATATATATATATATATATATATATATATATATATATATACTACTGCAGAATAGTCCCCTGTGTCGGGACTGTTTCCCTCACTGCTGCTGTGGTTTGAACCCAGCATTCCCCTCCTACCCATTCTCTCAATCCCACTCTCTCTATCCCTCTATCTCTCTCTCAAATCCTCTCTCTCAATCCCTCTAATTTCTCACTCTCTCTAACCCTCTCAATACAAACACACACACACACAATACCAAACCAAAACCACCACTCTATCCCTCACACCTTCATATGCCCGAAATCCCCTTCTCCCAAATATGAATACCAAGGCACAATATTCATATACACCAATATATAAGACACAATACATATATATATATATATATATATATATATATATATATATATATATATATATATATATATATATATATATATATATATAGACATTAATATAAAAAAATATAGACATTAATATATATAAAAAAAAAATATATATATATATATATATATATATATATATATATATATATATATATATATATATATATATAAAACCATCAATGGTTTTATATATATATATATATATATATATATATATACATATCGATAAATAAATATGATACAATATGATACATGAAGAACATATTAAAACAACACTCTAATAATAAATAGAAATCTGAGATTAAAATCTAGATAAATCATTTACACATAGACACAAACACTTGGTGTCCAAAAATAGGGTTTTCCTACTATGACACAAAACAACACATAGGACACACCTAGTCGTCTCCAAATGGACACGAAATAGACACAAATGGAGACACAACCATGGGGGTCATTCCTATGGGTCCAAAATCATCCTATATGCATGAAGAAATGAAAAGGAGAAGGGATTTATACCTCCCGGTAGATCGAAGCTAAGAAAAGCCTTCCCGATACGACACCGACACGTAGGAATCCCAAATGGACACGAGCGAGCTCTGAATCCTCCCAAACTTGGCAAGCTCCCTCCTTTGCTTGAGTAGAGAAGAAAAGAAGAAGGTTGAGTAGAGGAATGAATTGATTTGGTGGAGAAAATCTATAGGAACCCTCTCTAAAATTTGGGAAAGAACAAGAGAGAGAAAGTGGATGGATAAAATCAATGAGTCATAAGCCTATTCCTATCCAAAGGTGGTCGGCCATCTAGAGCTAGGTGTCCCCTTTATTAAATGACTAAAAGCCCCCTCCTACTAATCTATGTAATTAATATTAGGAAGGGTAAATGGTTGAGGCTAATTTTGTCATTCTTAATCTCTAATCTAACCAAACCCTATCCATAATTAATTAGTCTAACCACTAACTAAAATTAATATCATGTGGGCCATGGCTAACTAGTGTGTGGGTCCCACTAGAGTCAACACTACCCAGGATCCTCGATACAAGTCGGATTGAGTTAAAATTCGAACTCGACTTAAATAACCCCAAAATAATATCATAAATAAATAAATAATTCCAAAATAATTCTAAAGTGGAAAAATGACCAAAATACCCCTGTTCATGAAAACTGGGGGTGACGGGCTATTTTGTATGCGGTGCATGGGAGTAACACCAAGGAGGGTAGAAGACTACTATGGGACCAGTTATTGTTGGTGCGTAATAGATGGAGTCATCCTTGGCTTGTCAGTGGAGATTTTATTGCTGTCACCTGTCAGGAAGAAAAGTTTGGGGGCCTTCCTCCATGCTCAGTATTTATGAAAGAATTCTTGGAGTTTCAAATAGCTGCAAGCCTATCAGAAGTTCCTTATACGGGCAACTTTTTTACTTGGGTTGATAGACAATGTAGGTCTCCCAAGCTGGGATCGAGGTTGGATAGGGTCTTGCTAGACTCTAAGTGGCTGGAATGGGCCCCTCTCTCGTCCTCTTCACACTTGAATAGATCAGAATCTGATCATGCTCCCATCTTACTGTCTATATCAAGTGAAAAGCCAAACTCTCTTCGCCCTTTTCGTTTTCTACATTTTTGTAAGGACCATGACACTTTCCTTCAGGTGGTGTTGTCGGCATGGACTTCTACAGACCATGTCAACAGCTTGGTGAGAGTTGGTCTTCGGCTTGCTGCTACAAGGAAGGCTCTATCCGCTTGGATTCGAGCCACGTTCGAGGATATCCAGGAAGTGAAGAAGGCAGAGGACGCGGTGACTGCTTTAGAAGCGGCCTGTGAGGCTGATCCTTCTCTTCGACCATAATGGTTGCTTACAAGGGCCAATTTGAAATAACGACTTTGGATTGAAGATGCTTACAGGAAGCAGAAGGCTCGAGTCAAATGGGATGAGGAGGGTGATAGGAATACAAAGTTCTATCACTCTTCTATTTCTTCCAAACGCAATCAACTGCACATTCATCACTTATCTACTGTAGAAGGAAATACTCTATCATCTCTGCAGAACATTCAACAGGAAGCAAATAATTTCTATAGCACGGTATTCACTCCTCCTCATATTGTCATTGAAGGTGATTACCTAGCTCATATTCCTGTATTATTTCTCAAGAAGACAATGATGCATTAATTGCTAAACCCTCTATGGAGGAGCTATACTCTACTGTTAAGAGTATGGACCCCAATAGTGCGTCGGGCCCTGATGGGTTCTCGGGTTCCTTCTTCTTAGCCAGTTGGTCGATTATTGGCAAGGATATCCTTGATGTTGTGTGCTTGTTTATAGATGGGTTTGCTCTGCCTAAGTCTATCATGAGTATGTATATACTACTAAAATATCATCTAATAGCGACGTAATTTAGCGACGGCAAGAAATGACGTCGCTAGTTATAAAACATAGCGACAGCTTTATATACACGTCGTAAAACGTCGCTGCCTAGCGACGTTCCGCGACAGGAGTTTACTACGTCGCTGAATAGCGACGTTCAGCGACATATTATTAGCATATGTTGTCAATTTTGCGACGTTTAGCGACTGCAACACTTGACGTCGCTAATATTTTTACTTAGGGCACACTGTTTCCTTCTTTCCCCCTCACTCTCACTCGAAAATTCTAATTCCCCCCCCCCCCCCCCCCCCCCCCGGCGACTCCCTCCCCCTCTGTCAGTGCCCTCCCACCCGCGACGACCACCTCCCCCCCGGCGACTCCCTCCCCCTCCGGCGAGCTCCTCCTCCTCGAGATCCTCCTTCTCGAGCTCCTCCTCCCCCAATCCGAGCTCCTCCTCCTCTTCCTCAGGTAAACCCTAACCTAACTCCTCTCCCTCCTCCTCCTCTCCCATGGACACACGGACACACGGACACACGGACACACATCGTGTCCCCAAAGACTCGTGCCCATTGGATTCGTGTCGAGTGAGAAATCACTCTCGTACTGGTTCACACTTGGTTCGTACACTGTGTCCAGTTTTGGATGTGTTGAGTTTGGTTTGTTTTTGGACACATTGTGTCGAGTATTTGGACACGAGTTTGGTTTGGGAGACACGTACACACGTGACACTTGTATATGCACACTTGATACTATACACTCTCTATCTCTCTAGTATATAAATGCATAACTTGTTGAATGTATATATTGTGTCCCCTTGGTTATAGCCTATTATATGTAAATATCTTAACCTATATATGTATGCCTATATATATATATATATATAGCAAATATATAGGTAGTTGTGTGATTGATGGCTTGTTTAGATGTGGTAGTGTGGTAGTATGGTAGTGTGAGTGTGAGTGAAGAGGGATATTGAGATAAGTGTTAGATTGTGTGTGTGTGTGTGTGTGTGTGTGTGTGTGTGTGTGTGTGTGTGTGTGTGAGAAAGGTGAGAGGGATTTAAATATGTATCCATAAGTTAGTATCCTAAGTTAGATATTTAGGATAGTATCCTAGGCACTAATTTAATATCTTGTTTAGGATATTAGTATCCTAGAGTTAGATAGGTGAGTTAATATCTTAGGATACTAGAAGTTAGTATCCTAGATAGGTTAGTTAGTGTCTTGGATAGGTTAGTTAGTATCATATTTATCCTAGATAAGTTAGTATCCTAAGTTAGATATCTTAGGGTAGTTAGATTATGCTAGTATCTTGAGGGTATCAAGATAATATGATATTAGGATATGGGCTAGAAGTTAGTACCCTAAGTTAGTATCCTAAGTTAGTATCTTGGCTAGAATTTGGTATCCTAGGATAGTTAGATATCCTAGTATCTTAAGAGTGTCCTAGATTAGTCTATGATAATAGGATACCCTATAGGGTATATCTCTATGTAAATATTAAAGTATCTTAGGAGTGTTGGTATATTGTTAGAACGGTAGAGTTAGTATCCTAAGGTATCTAAGGTATTAGCAAAGTAATGAGAATTACCTATAGCCTAAGGATAAGGTATTAGCTAAGGTAATGGGTATGATGTTAAGGCAGGTGGATAGATACTAGCTTAAGGTAGATGGTAATATCTATTAGCCTAAGGTATTGAGTTATCTACTAGCCTAAGGGTAGGATATTACTAGGATATGATATTATCTAGTATCTAAGGTAAAGTGGATGTTAAGGTATTAGTTACCTAGACTAAGATATTGAGATTCCAACTTAAGGTATTGGTATTGGGATACCAATAACGATAAGGTAAAGGGTACCTTGATAGGTAATGACTAGAAATAGGATATTTGACTTAGATTTGACCTTGTTTGACCAAGGTTGACTATTTTGACTGAAAGTCAAAGTAGAGTCAACATCTGACCTAGATTAGACTAAGAGTTGACAAAGTCAACTATAGGTCAACCCTTGACCTAGTTTGACCTTGTTTGACTTTGTTTGACTTAGTTTGACCTTGTTTGACTTTGTTTGACTTAGTACAACCTAGTTTGACCTAGATTGCATATCATTGTTATTAGTAACTGTCCGCTACTAATGTGTGTCCCATAATAAGACATAATATACGAATTTGTGCCTGTTGGATAATGTGTGTCCATCTTTGCAGAATTATTTCCAAATGGATATGAATTACTATTTGTGCAATCGTTCATGGATGTATAATCATCGTCCTGATGATATGTGTGGTGTGCGGGATGAATACATAGCGGGAGTAGAGCAGTTCATGCAGTTTGCTAAGGCGTTCCCTCAGTACATGGACGGCACCAAAATTAAGTGTCCGTGTGTGAAATGTCATAACGTGAAATATTATCCAGAAGTGGAAGTGACATATCATTTGTACTCGAGGGATTTCACGCCTAATTACTATCAGTGGACCGCACACGGAGAACTTGTGTCTTTAGCATCAGAGCCGGAGCCTTATGTTGAGCCGTATATGCATGCGGGACCTAATTTTGTTTCAGATAATCATGCATACGACGACGGGTGCGTGAACATGGTTTTCGATGCTGCGGGGCCTAGTTTCGTTCATGATGCACCTGAGGAGGCACCGAACGCCGATGCTGCACAGTTCATGGAGTTGCTGGAGAATGCAAGGACTCCATTGTATCCTGGTTGTGAGGATCATTCACCGTTGGAGGTGGTTACAAGACTGTTGAGCATTAAGTCAGATTTTAACATGTCGCAAGAATGCTACAACCGAGTGTTGGAGTTAATTATAGAGATCTTGCCGGCGGGTGCTAAGTTGCCTAAAGACTTCTACCGGTCTAAGAGGATGGTGAGATCACTCTGGATGAGATACAAGAAAATCGATTCTTGTCGCAATGGGTGCATGCTGTACTACAAAGACGATAAGGACGTAGATGTGTGCAGATTTTGTGGTGTTGATCGCTATAAGACAACTAGTACAGGAACAACAAGGTCGGACTGGTGGGCAGTATGCAAGACCAAAGCTAGAAATACCTTTGAGGTTGACGATATAGCTTATCAAGATGATGAACTACCTCTTGTAACAAATATTATAGAAGTGGACACGACGGAAGTTCCTCATTACACATCTAATTATGTAGAAGAAGTAGAATTATCTGAAGAGGAAGATGCAGATGAAAGTGAAGATGTAGAGGAGGAGGAGGAAGAAGAAGAAGAAGAAGAAGAAGAAGAAGTAGATGAGCTAAACGAACTAGATGAATTTTTAGAAGAGGATTAAATCTGTAAGTTTGTTTTATCATCATATTTGACACTTTAGTGACACTTCTTTCATATAAATATGTGACACTTCAGTGACACTTTATTGACACTTTTATCTGTGACTATGATATTTTTCAAAAATCTGTGATGTCTATCATATAAATATGTTTTTTTATTTTATTGTCATATGTTATTATCAGGTATGACTAGACCATCTGGACGACGCGAAGGATTTTATATTAGGCAGTCCCGTCATCCTCGGGCTGGGAATGGAGATTCCGTACCCTCATCTTCATCTCCGAGTACGCCATTGTACCGTTCTGTTCCTGGTCCATTACCGGGACAGGGCAGTTCCAGCAGGTTGGCGACTCCTCCCTCGTCGTCTAGCCTTCCTGATCCCGCGTCCAGCATCCCTGATCCCCCGTCCAGCATTCCTCCTGCCGATGGCTCCATGGGGGGAGCCGACGTCGAGCATATGGAGGACGGTGATCAGACTGATCCTTCCCAGGCAGGAGGTGAGAGCGACCCTCCATGCGCTCTCCCGGGCGAGACGCGTATGGAGATTTGGACGAACGGGCCTATGAAGTAAGTTAATTAATTAATATATATTTCTCAAATGATTATATGTACATATATATTCATGAAAAATTATTATTGTATAGATATCGGCCTTCTGCAGTACAGAGACAACTGGGGGTATTTTTGAGCCAGAACTATGGTGGGCCTTGGATTAACTACTCAGATGCTCCCGCAGATAGGAAGGCCTTTTGATTCGCCCACTTCAAGGTAAAAAATTTGTTTATTTTTAAATTTTAATAATTATTTATGTATATTATACAACTTTTGTATTTTACTTCTTGTAGAGGATCTATTTCTATCCACCACACCGGGCGGCGAGGATCGACGGCCAATTTTTTGCCGTCGCAGCCAAGCTCATCCGTAATGCGATCCACGACCAGAAGTCTCGTGATCGCTCCGGACAGCCGATCCATGGTTGGATCACGCCAGAGCAGTGGGCTGCGATGAAGGCTAGATTCAGCGAGCCCAAGTACCAGGAGCGGTCTGACAAGGCCAAGGTGGCGCGGTCGAGCACCGGTAAGTGGTGTGGTGGCTCCATTCCGATGACGGAGCATTTTCGTCGTCTGGTACGTTTCCTATGACGGACATTAATTTATATATAGTTCGATAGAATGTTTAATACTAATAATAGTTAATATATTTTAACAGGTAAAAAAGGGTGAGGACCCGAACATGGCGACCGTCTTCCTGGTCACCCATCGGAGGGCTGGGGAGTTCATTGACGAGAGGGCGACGCAGGCATATGTACGTTCTATTCTTTATATTAATTTACTATAATTTAGAAAACATGAAAATAGATATCAATATAGACTTTAGCAAACACTTACACGTTAGCAAACATGTTCTAGGCCGAGTTTGTTCGGCTACAGGAGGAGGCGGCTGCTGCTGCTAGTGTGCAAGCAGAGGGAGGGGATGGTACTTCCTCCCAGCCGCCTACAGCTCCATCGCCGGACGAGCTCTGGATGACCACCGTTGGCGGTCTTCAGAAGGGTACGTACTACGGTACGGGATCCTACGGCGCGTATTTGGCTTCGGAGTCATCCCGGGCCCCCTCTGTCAGTGTGCAGTCTCCGGCTTCGCAGGCGTCGTCACGAGCTGAGGATATTCGTCGTCAGATCGAGGAGCTGCGTCGCGAGTTGTAGCAGCAGATTTCTGATGCGGTCGAGCGACGATCCGACCCTCCGATCGTCACCGGACGATTTGATGCGATCGAGCGCAGTATACAGGAGCTGATGAGTCTGCATCAGGCTACAGCTGCCAGCTTGCACACACTCACCGAGTCTACGCAGCACATAGAGCGTAGACAGGTCGAGCTGGAGGGATCGCAGAGGAGCATGTCTGCCTCACTCACTCAGGTTTCGGCTTCGCTTGAGGCGAGTACTGAGAGGGTGGTGAGTACCCTTGCTGTTTATGGTGAGCGACTGCGAGAGCTGGAGCAGATACGTCCTCCCGGTCCATCGACGGCACCGACTCCAGACATTGCACTGCCTCCTACTTCCCCTACGGTGCAGCTCACCCAGGAGCAGTATGACTACATTCTATCCCAGATACGCGGCAGGGGTCCTCAGTGATCCAGTATATTTTTTTATCATCTTTGTATTTATTGGACCTATGGACCCATTGACCGTTCTGTACACTGATTTTCATTATTATTTGACTCTGTTGGACATGTACGTTTGTTGGACATGTATGTTTGTGATATTTAATTTATTGGTATTTTTATTGAGTACATGTATGATATTTAGTTGTAGACTGTTATGATGCATGGGAGACTGTTATTCATCTATTAGTTATAGACTGTTATGATGGGAGACTGTTAATTGTGATGATATCTGCGACGGGGATGACAAATATACCTACGCTGGGTTATAAGCGATGATCTGATATACAAAGGAGGTGCTGCCCAAATTTAAAAAAAAATATAATGTGTATGTTTGTGATGATGTGTGTCTGTGTTTACAGTGAATGTGAAATGCAGTGATCGGAACCGTCGACAGTTTCGATTCATGTTGTATGTTTTATCTTGGATAGAAAGAGCAACAGTTCAGGGTGTACTTCTGAGAGCTTCATTTTCACGTCATTCACTTTCTCGGGACGTCGTAAAGGATCCCGAGAAGGTGAAGGACGTGAAGAGGAAGCTCTGAGAAGTGTACCCTGAAATGTTGCTCTTTCTATCCAAGATAAAACATAGAACAGTAAGCGAAACTGTCGATGGTTCGAATACTGCACTTCACACACACTGTAAACACAGACACACAGCATAACAAAAATACCAAATATTTTTTTTAATTTTTTTTATAACATCTGCGACGTATAGCGACGTTTTGTGACGTCCTGTACACGTCGCTATACGTCGCAAAATAGTGACGTAACGTCGCTATCCGTCGGTATAATGCTGACGTGTATAAGACCACCTGAGAGCCAACGTCGCTAAAGTTGTCGCTAGGCGTCACTAATATGCTGACGTGGCTGCCATGCCATGTCATCATATGTAAAGTTTACGGCGTCGCTAAGTGGTCGTCCTACGTCGCTATACTGGCGACGTATGCTGACGTCGCTATCTGTCGCTCATATTAGCGACGTCTAGCGACACTAGAAGTGACGTCGCAACTAGCGACGAATTACGACCAAATTGTAATCTGCGACAAGCCTATAAGTGACATCCATTTTTCGTCGCTAAATACGTCGCTAATAGAAATTAGCTACGGATTTTTCCTTTTTAGTGACGTACTCTGACGTCGCTAAAAGGGGTTATTTTAGTAGTGACATGCTACCGATTCCTAAATACAAGCATCCCAAAGTCCTCAATGACTATCGCCCTATTAGTCTGTGTAATTTTGTTAGAAAAATCATTTCGAAGCTTTTGGCTAGGAGGTTGGTTGACATCCTTCCTCGCATTATCTCTCAAGAACAAAGTGGCTTTGTCAAGGGCGTGAAATTATGGATAATATTATTCTGGCTCAAGAGATGATCTCGGTGTTGGATCATAAACATTGGGAAGGAAATATTGCGGTCAAGCTTGACATGAGCAAGGCCAATGATCGGGGCAGCTGGGCGTTCCTTCTTCAGGTATTGAAGCAATTCGGTTTCTGTGATGAATGGCGAACTATGATTCTTCACTTGGTTGATAATATCTGGTTTTCTACTCTTATCAATGGGAGATCTTCGGGTTTCTTTCATGGCCAGTGTGGCCTTCGTCAGGGAGACCCGATATCGCCTGCTCTCTTTATTATTGCAGCTGAAGCTTTGAGTAGGAGCCTCATTAACCTTAATAGCTCTTAGGGTTTTTCTGGATACCATTCGCCAAGAGGCTGCCCTAGAGTTTCTCATCTTGCTTATGCGGACGACGTGCTCATCTTCTCGGGTGCAGACAAACGCTAAATGCATCAGTTAATGCAGGTTATTAAAAGATATGAATCCAATTCGGGACAGCGGGTCAATGTCTCCAAATCTGCAATGGTGCTTTCGGAGAAGGTGTCTTCCCAAAGAGCTGCGGTGATTCAGGATATTACGGGGTTCCAGATGCAACAAGGACCACTTGTCCATTTGGGATGCCGTATCTTGGTTAGAAGGAAGAATACAGGTATGTACGAAGAATTGCTTGGTAAAATCATAGCTCGCATATCAGGTTGGAACAACAAACTGCTCTCTTATGGAGGCCGCCTAGTTCTCATCAAGTCTATTCTTTCCTCTATTCCTGTTCATTGCTTATCGGCTTGTAACCCCCTACTACTGTATTGAATCGTATTGAAAGCATATTCGACAGTTTTTTTTGGGGCTCCAAGGATGGAATGCCTAAAAGGTCTTGGCTTCGGTGGGATCGTGTGGCTCGTCCAATCTCCGATGGAGGCCTTGGTGTGAGACGACTGGAGGACGTTATGGATGCCATGACGGTCAAGCTATGGTGGAAGCTCCATTCGACGAACTCATTATGGGCTTCGTTTATGAAGGCTAAGTATTGTGCTTCTTCCCAACCTCCACACGTTGAGATAACTTCAGCGGCATCCCATGTTTGGAAACGTCTCATCCGAGGAAGACAACTAGGGAAAGCTTTCTTTCTTGAAGACGATCTAGGCAACTTCACTTGGACTCATCATCCGTCAGGAAAATTCACTATTGCTTCTGCCTGGAATCAAATTCGAGTCCATTTCCCTCATCAGGCGTATATTAAGAATATTTGGTGCAAATGTATGCCGACTAAATGGTCCATATTATTTTGTAGGATCATCTTCAATAAGCTACCAACAGATGATAATATTCAAAAGCTGGCCTTCTCAATGGCTTCGGCCTGTCACTGTTGTTCCAACCGGGCTAGTGAGACTATTCTTCATATCTTCGGTGAGGGAGATATGGCTTCTTCGGTGTGGCAATACTTTTAGTTGGCGGTTGGAGTTCGGCCTAATAGGACTGATATGCTGCAGAGGCTACAAATGTGGTGGCGAAGAAGACAGAAGCATGTCAAGCAAATTATGGTAGGAGCTATTTGCTTGGTGCTTTGGAAATACTGCCATAAGTGGTGGTATGAAGCTTACACTTTCACCTCGGTGCAGCTTATTGCAGAAGTTCGTCGTCAAGTGAAGAAGGCTATGATTCGGTGTTCTCATGTGGAGATGCCTACTCTCTAATTTCTCTTTTTTCATGTCTTCTTTTTGTAACACTTCTTTACGTATGAATAAATGAGGTGCTGAAATATATATATATATATATATATATATATATATATATATATATATATACACATACATATTTTTTTTTTTACTTTCTTTATATATGTATGTGTATATATGTATGTGTATATATATATATATATATATATATATATATATATATTTATATATATATACACATACATATATACACATACATATATAAAGAAAGTAAAATATATATATATATATATATATATATATATATATATATATATATAAATATATATATATATATATATATATATATATATATAAATGTTTGTATGAAACTTGAACTAATAATTACCTAGATATATAATCACTTAAAGCTTGATTTGAAATGGAAGTGCATGAAATCCTATATTTGGAATTGTTTTGAAAGTACTTCTAATGGTACCTGATGAAAAATTGGTGTATATTATAGGGGATATACTTGGTTATTAGATGTATTTGCACCTGGCAATTACTAAATGTTCCTTCCTGAAAATGTTTTTATAACGTGCCTTAGATTATCGAGCGATACCAGAGAGTTAGAAACACTCGTTTCGATGAGGTCGACAACCATCAGGTATATGAACCAACATTGAAGTACGTGAAGACAACTCTAGAGGGAGGTGAATCGAGTATGTGTCGAAAATACCCAATCAAAAATTAACTATATTCAAGTCCAACCAACAGAAAGTATAATCAGAGTATAAATGCGGAATATAAATAGAGATCAGAAAAGCATATGCAGACAGCAGTTTTTAACATGGTTTCCCTCGTGGAGGACTAGTCCAAGCTTGAGAACTCTAGCTCAGGATTGAAATACACTATTTATGAAATAGCGTACAACCACGTGCCTTTACTCAGAAGAGCACACAAACTTCTTACAGATTCGCAGATGGCAAAACTTAGAATTGTCCAAGTGACTTCTTTTGAAAACTCTTGCACACAAACTTCTAGCTGACTCGCACTGAGCACCTTTGGGGCTTGGGAAGTTTTGTGACTAGTTAGATGGGAAGAGTAGGCTTATAATATATGAGGCTATAAAAGAAGAAAAGATGAGAAGATTGGATGATTAAGAATGAGTGGAAACAAGCTCTATATATATTAGTCCAGAGAGGTAGAGTTCGGCCAGAACTTTGTCCCAAAAATTTAAATATTTCGACAGTTGAACAGCTAGCATCCAAGAAACCCTAAAATTAAGGTCCTAGATTCTAGGGGGTAGAGTTCGACCCGAACTCTGTGTGGGGCAGAGTTCGGCCTGAATTTTGTCTCCTAGGGGACAGAATGTTCAAATGGGGTACATGGGCTTGGTTTGTCTTGGAGTTTTTTGGTGGAGCTTTAGGTATTAAGTCTAAGCTTTGAGATACTCAATGCGACTCAACTTACAACAACCTAGACTCAATAAAAGATAAAAGTACAGACTCAGAGTACAAGTAATAGCTGCACTGCCGAAGTAATCGTCGATGATGTCTGTCTTTAACTGATACGTGATGATGTTCTATTTTGAAGCTTGATGGAGCTTGATGTGTCAAGTTGGATCATAACGGATATCGTCTTGTTAATTATCAAGATCAGGTTGACTGTGATTCAGTTTGGGTCAACAATCTCTCCCATTTTGATAATTGATAAAAACACGATATTTGTATGTCGCAACATTCATACCTGGACACATGTTGTATGGAATAGCTCTCCCGTAGATGAACATGTCGGCTCTCCCGTAATTAGATAAGTCCTGAGACAAGTTCTAATCCAAGCATGAACAACATAATACATATAGAAGCTCAATGCACAAGTATTCCCAAAGCAAATATCAAGTATTCTCCCCCTTTGTCACTTAGCAAAATAAGATATAAGTGCTCCCCAAAAAAAATGAAGACATGCCATCACACAACTTTAGAAACATAACCATAGCCAATAAGTGAAAGAGACAACTAACAAGATTATAACTCAAAAGAAACCAAAGTGCATAGATTTAATAAAAAGTAGAAATACTACAAATCATAGTTTTGAAGAATGACTACATAAAGCACGATAAAATAAAATAAAGACTAAACATCAGCAGCATCAGCAGGTAATAAAACTACGACCATCATGGAGCACGGGATGGACCAGCAGAGTCTGAAGGATCGCTGGCAGAGCGACGAGGGTCAGCAAACGCCGCATCCGGATCCCAATACCGCCTGACCCATGTGTCGTTAATACGGTAACCTTTGCGAGAAGGGTCCCGTACCATAGGGAACGACATAGTATGGGGGTTGGCCAGGGAGTACTGGATGTCGTGCTGTAACTCCACCTTTCTAATATTGTAGAAATTTTTTTTTTTATTTTAAATAATGATTTGGGAATTTTGAAGTTATGTATAGGCTTAGTCATCATTTAAATTCTTGGGCTAACTTATATTTTAACCCATCCTGTGGGTTGGGCCATCCCTGAAAAGCCCAAAACCATAACCTCAATCCTATAGAAAGAATTGATTTCTTTAGCTGAGACTTTAAATCTCGATCTCAGCCTTTTCAAATTGGAGCTCTAACGGCCATGGCAAGAGGCCATGTGCCCTAACCGATTGCCAGGGAGAAGACTGGAAAGTTTTCCGCCAATTGTGACCTACTCCTCACGCTACCCCATCTATTTAATCTCACCTTCTCTTCCAGAAATTTCACCATTCATCAAACCTGTCCATCTCGTCCCTACAACCGAGCTCAAGCCAGAAATCATGGTGGATGCGTAAGGAAGGAGCAGGAATTGTTCTTGAAAATCCTAGCCAGCAAATTGAGAGTGTGCTTCGTCGATCGACCCAGAATTCGATCTGTTCTTGGTGAGTATCTCGAGTTCGATTCCTGATTTGATCTATTCTTGACCAGGAAATTTCTCATTGGCTCTTGTTCATTTTGAAGGATTGAACAATTAAGGCTGTTCTTCTTTGATTCAACCGGATCGAAGCTCTGATGATTTGGATACTCCTTGAACAACCATCAGATGTGTGTGAGTATTGATTTCCTCATCACCTTTATTGAATTCTCTGATCAGATCTGGTTATGTGAGTATGTGGGTATATGGTCTCGATCAGACCTGATCTAGATCAGGAGAACAATTTAAGTATTCCTAGGTGTAGATGCATCCTCACTGTTTGATTATTTTCCTTATAGATCTCTGCAACTTCCTAGAATTCTGATTTAAGCCTTGACCCTTTCGAATTTAGGTATGTTTCACTAAATTGTAATTCCTTTATTTTTTGTTGATGATCAATGGATCTTTTGAGACAGTGACTTTGGGTTCCATCACTCAATTCAGGAATTCAGAATATAAGCCCTGAATTGGTGTCGAGCAAATTCTTGTCTAACAATTGGAGGTACTTCTCTTAGCTATCCAACTTATTAACATTTTCGACATTATGAGCAGTAGAGTATTTTTGTTGTAGATTAATTTAGTTTGAATCGTGTGAGAATTTGTATGGATATCAGTCTTTGAGAAGTAAACTGATACTGTATCAATCTCACTGATATTGTGCTATCTCAGTGTCACTGATAGCGAGTCAGTTCTTCCTGAAAACTGGATTCATTCATAGCTATAGTTGCAATTGAGTGATTGTGGCATATGGACTGTCATGATCAGATGATCATTTTGGTTTAGCAATTCACCTAAGTTTTGAGTTAATTGGTAGAGTTAAATTATGTCCTGCTGATTTGATTTTCTACTGTGATGAGAATAGAAGAGGAAACCTGATGTTCAATGGGATATATTGAAATTGGTAAATCCTGGGTTGATACCTAATGCAAGATGTGTTTAAGAATGTTTTGCTCAATTGTTACTTCTGGATTCCTACAGATAACATTAGCAGGCTGGTATGAATCTCAGGGTTCAATTCTCTTTGAGACTCATTCCTGAGATCAGGGCAATTTCAGTGTCATGTTCAGACAGTATTGGACTGAGCTGGGTTGACTTGAAACCCTGAAGAATCACTCCATCTTTTGAACCTGGAATCTTATCTAGGCAATGTTGGTTCAGCAATTAAACTAGATTGCAAATCAGTTTTAATTCTAATAGTCCAGATTGTTTCAGGAAACCTGAGAGTCTCAAGATATCTGAGACTCTTGAGAAGTGTGTGTCTCAGGAAACCTGAGAGCATACTCAGGATACTTGAAGTCTCAGGAATCAGGAGACTTGAAGTTTCAGGAATCAGGATACTTGAAAGTCTCAGGAATCAGGAGACTTGAAGTTTCAGGAATCAGGAAACCTGAGAGACTCAGAAATCTGGAACCTGAGAAGTTCAGTTCATCCTCAGGAAAAACCTGGGAAAACTTTGGGTATGCAGTATATAGTTTTGTACCATATTGCATGAGTTCAATTGGTGAAATGGATTAGCTTATACAGTAACCATTATCATGTTTCCTTAAAACCAGTTGGTTCTCGATTTTAACATGGTTAGGATTAAAATCAAGTGTGGCCAGTTATGTTTCCTGTTCCTGGTAGATTTCAGTGTGAATTAGAGAAGCCTATAAGTCTATAAACTAGACTTTATATCACTATGTGGCCTTGAACTGATTATAGTATCCTGTTCTATAGGAATTAACTCCTATAATGTCTTGTGTACAGTCAACATTGATGTGAAGGATAGTGAATTTGGGTTGAACTTCAGGACAGGAATGTGGACACTGTTAGGGATAGTATTACTTCTATCACATTATTGTTGTAATATTGAATGGACATAACTTCCTATAAAGTCCTGTGTACAACTCTTTTGAAGTACATGTGTTTCCTTAACAAAGGGGGTTGTATGTTACTTAAGTTTTATTACTAATTTGAGTATGGTATTTAATGATCCTTTGTATTTAGATTTTAGTAGTGGATTATAAGATAAGTTTAAGTAGAGGTTTTGATTAATGTGTTTAAATCAGGATTAGAACTTTGTGATAACCAATGAGATTATATAGAGATTAACCAACTTGTACACATCATTATTAAATTACAGGAGGATATCTAGTTCTTTTGCCTACTTGTACTTTCCTGGAGCAAGGCAAGTACACTCTACGGTCTTGTGCATTTCATTATATATCCTGTGCTTTCTTGATTGACACATTGCAACACGTCATATACTTTCTGGTGCTCATGTTCCCTTGTTCTTATTACTTGTACCTGGGGTGGGAAAATATACTATCTATGTGACCAATCCCAAGAAACAACTCAGGTGTGTTTAGCTTAGACCCCGCATCGTGCACGCGGGTCCTAAGCCGTACCATTCATGTGCTTTCATGTGCTTACCCCTAGCCGGTCACATACTTAGTTATATTTCAAATATAGTACACACATGCAGGAGATATACCTTGTACTTATTTCATGTGATTCCATGATATCATGTTCTTTCAGGTGCTTACATATCATGTTATTTCATGTTCTTACATACCATGTTCTTTCATGTACTTTACACACTGTTTCTTTCATGTACTTATTCACATGTTCTTTTCTGTACTTTCCATGTTTCCTCGTACTTTTATATCATGATGTCTTGTTCATTACCTAGAATTGTACTTGCTCCGCTCCTGAATAGGATATGTTGCAGGTGAGATGGAGGTCTTGTGCGACACTTACTATGGTCAGGATACTGCTTTCCTTGCTGAGCCAGCTGGAGCTGCTTGTGACCTAGAGACTGCAGAAGCCTAATGCTTCTCTTAGTTTTCCCTATTATTTTCCATGTATTGAGACTAGCAGACTTCTTTCATTTGTTGAATATAATAAATTCAGATATTGTACTTTACTCTGGTTGGGACACATTTATATAGATGCTGTGATTTTATGTTCATATTATCTGGTTAGTTTCCCTAGATTGGTACAGCTTACTTTGTTGTGTCTAACAACAAAGGCTGGGCGTGTCCGACTCGTATCCGATTATTCGGGAACGGGTCGTGACACGTGCAGTATGTTGTTGATGGCACTCATCTGAAGGGTGGTGCAGTAGTCCATCTGGGTCCAGCGGTCATCTTCCAAGCGGAAGTGATCGCTCAACATCGCTTGGATGGATTCAAGAGTAGCAGGAGGCTCGGGCTCAGGAGCATCAGGAGCATGAGGAGCATCAAAGTCAGAGGATGCAGCCTTAGGAGGAGCAGTAGCAGCAATAGTCCTACGTGCCTTGGACAGAGAGACATGAGCAGTTAGGAACTGACAGTCATCAAGAGGGATATTAAAAGCACGAAAAATAATTGTAAGGTACATGGAATAAACCAAGGATTTTGGTTTCGATCTCGTACGAGTCATCCAGCCCATCATCGTGCGAGGGAGGTTGAACGGAAGACAAAAGTGCAGATGTTATAGAGCCGAGATCGCAAGATAAGTGACTTCATCGATGGATCCCGCTTTGGGCAAGATCGAGGAAAAGATGATCCGATGGAGTTCATAAAAATAGTTATTAAGATATTTGGCTCGAAGCTTGCAAGGACGTGTGTTAAGAGTACACAACGCATCCTTGAAACCCTCAAGGGTGGTATCACCGGGAAATTGGAAATGTCGGGCATCAACAAGTCTTTTCCAAGTGTTGGGTTCCGAAAGTTCAAGGTAATCGGCAAGTTCAAAATCGTCAAAAGATATGTCAATGCCGGCGACATGGAAATAAATCCTAGTGTCGTCATGAGTCATATTGCAGTAAAACATCTGGATGGCATTGAGATCACTACAAGAAAAAGACCTATTAATGACGCTCGACAAGGAGTTTTAATGACGGCTGATACATAAGCGTTATCAAGTTGAGAAATACCTTTTTTCTATGACGGTTTGGGCTAATTCTGGGCTTTTTATAACGTTTATAAAACAAAACGTCATTAATATTTTAGAGCGGTGGCAAACTTGTAATTCCTTCACTGTATAAAAGCTCAGTGGGAGAGAGAAAATTCATTTATCATCTATTTTCTAACCGAGCAACATCTCTCCTCCTCAAACCTCTTCTCCCCCAATTTTTTACTTTTCATTTTCCCTCCTTTTCGGTTCGACTCCAATTTCTCTTCCAAACTCCAGAACTACGCAAAGGTTCGAGTTTTCTTCCAATTTCTCTTCGATTAGGGCTTTTATTTTGCTTATCTTCGTCGATTTCTAGGGTTTCTGATGGATTTCTTCTTCGATTTCAGGAAGAAGACGATGGCAGAAAAGGGAGGGAAGGGGCCGATTGCTGGAAAGATGACCGCTGCGAGCAAGGACAAGGACAAGAAGAGGCCGGTCTCCAGGTCCTCCATAACTGCGTTTGAGCCCTATATAGCTCTCTCCTCTCCCCTCTCTTCCTCTCCTCAATGTCGATCCTCACCAGAAAGCTCGACGCTGATGGATCCCGTCAAGAACTAGTTCGACGCCGATGGATCCCGCCAAGAACCAGCTCGACATCGATGAATTCTTACCGGAAAGCTCAACGTCGATGGATTCACGCCAGAAAGGTTCCTCGTGCTCCTTAATTTCCCTTCAAAAAATTAGGGTTAGGGTTTGGTAGCCCAAATTTTTTATGGCGTCGGTCGTGACTGCCGATTCCACAATAAACCATGCCTTCAAAAAATTAGGCGGACACCATGTCCTTGAATGCCTTCGAGAATTTCTTTTTCTTCTTGTTCGCGTTCTTCTTGTCGTCGTGGGCGTCTTCCAACCTCAGCCGGTTCGTTATCCTCATCATGAAGGACTTCGATATCGGCAAATGGGACAGCGGAGGCCTGTCGTGGGCCAACTTCAGCGCCGTTATCGCGAAAGACCAGATGTCGGCCTTCGTCCCGTACCCGACGTGAGAGTGGATCACTTCAGGGGCCATCCAGTACGGAGTACCAGCCAACTCGTTCAGGAACGAAGAAGAGGAAGAAGAGAAGGACGGACACGAAGAAGAGCGAGAGGACTCGTAGATCGAAGCCGACACGCCGAAATTCGCAAGCTTGGGTTCTGAGTTTTGATTGATAATAAGAGGGAATGGCTCTAGTACAATTAATTTTCACATATGCTTAAAATTCAATTAGTTGCTTTTGTAACACACACACACACACACACACACAAATGGCCATTACTTTTCCTGCAAAATTTTGTTTTTAAATATTTACTGTGTCCGTGTCTCTGTGTCATAGATATGTACTTACCTATGTCAGGTATAGTCACATTTCTGAGTTGAAATGTCAAGCATAATTTCTTGGTTGTGATGTATGATCTCTTCCTGAATTCAGGATTGAAGGCGGAATTCCAACTCTTGTTGAATTACTGGAATATGCAGATCTTAAGGTACAGAGAGCAGCTACAGGTGCCTTGCGGACATTGGCATTTAAAAATGATGAAAACAAGAACCAAGTAAGTGGCTTATTCGTGTTAGTTTTTTTAACACTGTTGGAAATCAGTGATTACTGATTAGAGTTTTGCTCTCGTATTATATTCCTTTTTGCAGATAGTAGAATGTAATGCTCTTCCTACCCTGACTCTCATGCTTAGGCCTGAGGATGCTGTCTTCTTTTTTATTCCTGGACTCCGTCTTCCAGACCATCCACACAACAATCAGAGTCATGAAATTCCCTACTTTCCCCTTCTTTTTTCTCTCTTCTCATACCATGTTGTATATTACTTTTATTTATTAGTTTTATCATCACAGTTTACTGCCCACAGTGGAAACTATAGGAAGATGTAGTTGTCGGCACTGAAGAGGAAATTTATGGATGGTTTTCTCTGAACTGGACCAGTTCAGCTAATTCTTGATGTAGTTGTCGGCACCTTGCTACTCGATAAGCTTAGTTTGAAACTTTTTTTTATTGTTCCTGCTTATCCTTTGCAGGTTATGATGTAGTTATCGGCACCTTGCTATGAAAAAACCAGTTGAGGAGTCACAGTTCATTTGCTATCCAACCATGGTTGCAAGAACATAACTTCTACTTGAAGTTCTGTTAGTAGGGAGCGAAAATTGTACATTTTGGAATGTTAGAAGAAATTAGGTTTCTTATTAGAGGGATGATTAGTCTGGTTCTTTTTTTGTCTTTTGTTTGTCTATACAAGTCAGGTCTCTTGTTATCTTCCCCTCTTCATGAACATTTTTTAAGTGGAGTACATTCATACTTAGTTGTTACTACAGATGAGGTGAGAGTAAATTTAACTGATTTAACATTTACATTGCTAATTATCTTTTCTTAGAATGAGTTGAGACTGTGTAAAGATAACAGAACAAAGTCTCGAGTACGAAAGGAGACTATGTAAAGATAACGTGCAAAATCTCTGAGGAAGCATCGTTGCTGTTCTTTCCTACGAAGTTCCTGTTCGATTTCACTCCTGATCAATCGAACCAGTTGATCTGGTGAGTTCCTTTCCACCACCGAAGGTTCTGTTGTTTGAACTTATCAACCTTGCTCTGATGTGGATCGTTGCACGATCAATGTTTTGAACTATTGTTCGGTCAGTTCCAGGAGCCGCTTACTGTCAAGCTCAGGTTGCTGTCTTCAAATCTGGCGGATGAAGTGTTGAGGACAGGGGCAATCTTCGACTGAATTGGTGAGTCTATTATTATTCTCAAATTCTTGATCGTGGAATACGCAAGAGTTCTATCCAAATCTATTTCTGTTTTGCCTATCTTGTGCTCGATATTATGTCTGAGCCAGTCCTTCTATAAATTTTTGGACACAGGGATAGCTGTGTCGGACTCTATAGGCACGGATTTGTGCAATCCTGTTCAGGTACATTCTTAATAGACCGATATCTCATGGGCTTTAGCCCGTGCTGCCAATGCAAGACATCCTTCGATTAGGGAGTTCCGCCAGGATGAATACACCAGCAACTCAGGTATGTCAATTACCATCCTGTATCTCTTTCCATGCGTTCTTTTATTCTTCTTACTGTACTAGTCTTTTATTAAGTATCACAACAGGTGCTATTTTATTCTTTCAACAAGACCATGTATGTAGAGATACATGTTAAGAATAGATTTTGGAAATCTTAAATTATGGGGTTTGTATACATAGTAAGTAGTGTATTAGACTAACATCTCCCTGACATGGGACTATGAAAGAACATGAAAGAGTAATAGAAATGTACAAAGGTCAGTCGGTATTCCCAAGAGTACAATCTAAATCCTAACACTATCTTCCAGATGTAAAAGCCACAGGAAAATCTAACTCATGCCAATCTTTATGGTGTCTACAGCTAGGAAACTGGAGCTGGAGGATACCAAGCTCATCAAGCTTCGACAGCCTGAAACCTGAAGTAGAGAAACTCAGGGACTTGCTCTCATTGTACAACAGGGTCTGAAATATGACCTGGGATGTGGTAGAAAATGACTGCAAGCTACATAAAATAAGGCCAGTCTCCGTCTCCATTGATCTGAAGATCAATCTTCTATAAATGAATTTTAAAGGTTCAAATTGTTTTAAGTTTCTATAATGATTCGGATACAGGTTCACTGGTTCAGCTTGGGCAACCTTTCTTCACGGGTGGGGCAACTTGCTTTGCATGTACTGGTAAGTTCCTTTGTGTTTGAAGCTATTTCTGCCGAAAACATAATTTTGTAGCGATTCCAGTTCTTGAACTTTTGCTTATTTGGCAGCTTCAATAGTATCAGCAAAGAATTTTTCTTCGCAGCAACACTCGGCTTTCTTACATGGCTAGGTTTCTTCCTTTACCCTTTTAACTTTACTTGCATTTTAACTGTGGACATAAGCTTTAATTCCATCTTCTTAATTGTTCAGAAGAATATGCATGACTAGTGATTGCATTATCTTCTTGGTCAGCAATTATCTACATATTCTGTTTACCATGTGAGATATAGGTATACATAGGAACAAGAAATTCTATAAAATCTATACCCAAAACTAGAAGCAATATTTTTAGAGTTATAAGCAGTAAGTTGAATCCTCAGTTTGGTACTTGATTTTATTTCATTTTTAGGCCTGACAATTATATGGACTGATTTGGTTGTCTTCTTTTTTTCTCAGGATTTCACTGGGTGTTCCAGCTGTCGTTGATCTTTCATGATTATTGGTTATGTGGCTGATGTGGACAATTTTGGTAGTTGTAAATATATTTGGTAGTTGTAAATATATATATATATATATATATATATATATATATATATATATATATATATATATATATATATATATATATACTTGGATATTCTATTTTGAGAATGTAATAAAGATGTTGATATGTACTCTATTTTGAGAAATGTAATAAAGATGGTGATATATAATGTTAATTTGATTTTTAGGCCTGACAATTATATGGACTGATTTGGATATGCTAATTTGAATAGTATAAAGTGTTATAAATGTGCTGTATTGAGCCTATACATATTATCTATTCATGACGTTTTAAAATTGTTTTGAATTGTGCACTATATATTAACTATTCATAACGCTTTTATATAAATTATTCATGACGGTTTTTTTATGACGCTTTTAAAAAACATTTATACCACCCGTTTTCATAACGGTTGCTTTGAAAGAAAAAAAGTGTCATGGTTTGTCATTAATGACGCTTTTTAGCCGTCATTAAAAGGGTTTTTTGTTGTAGTGGATATACGAGAGATGAAGTAGTGATGAGTTCATCAAGGCATAAATCGTAAAAGAGTGAATCATATGTAAAAAATATGGTGAAATTTATTGGATGGCCCGGAAACACACTACGTGAGCGGAAGTTCGAGTACCATTCATTGGATGCTTCCAATGAGACAAAGATGTGCTCATTGAAGGTGTGTTCATTTGGTGGAGGTGGTGGATTGAACAAAGGATGAATAGGAGGAGGAGGAGGAGGAGGAGGAGGAGGGTTAGATGAAGATGCTCCCTCACTTCTCATCCTCTTTCCTCTACCAAATAATTTTGGAGCCATCACTACAACAAAAAACCCTTTTAATGACGGCTAAAAAGCGTCATTAATGACGAACCATGACGCTTTTTTTTTTCCACAGCAACCGTTATGAAAACGGGTGTTATAAATATTTTTTAAAAGCGTCATAAAATAACCGTTATGAATAGTTTCTATAAAAGCGTTATGAATAGTTAATATGCACAATTCAGAACAATTTTAAAACGTCATGAATAGATAACATGTACAGGCTCAATGCAGCACATTTATAACACTTTATACTATTCAAATTAGCATATCCAAATCAGTCCATATAATTGTCAGGCCTAAAAATCAAATTAACATTATATATCACCATCTTTATTACATTTTTCAAAATAGAGTACATATCAACATTTTCATTACATTCTCAAAATAGAATATCCAAATACATATATACATTTACAACTACCAAAAAACCTGCATCCAGAGCTCAGTTGGACTACCAGGGACTAAAGGTCCTCCAACTGCTAAAATCTTTATGAAAAAAAGCAGTATCCTCGTTTGTTTGAATTTAATGTCTCTTGCAATTGATTGGTCCACATATGAAAGAAGGAAAGCTGAAAAAAAAACAAAAAAAAAGATTACATTGGAAGCATGAATAAACTTGACAGTACATTCTCTTAAATCAACAGGACAATATACTACATAAGTATCCGACTCAACTACTTCACTTGGCCAGAGTAAAATTACCTTGAAACTTTACTTGGCCTTCCAAACAGATCAAGATAGCCACAGTTGATAACTTTACTTGGCATTTTCTAGTATATGATTGTCTTGCTCAAGAAATATTCAATACAAGTATGCCACAGTTGATAGCCTAGGGAACCAGCTAGCTCTTATGGTGTTCGAGCCGAGTCGAACTCATACTTCCTGTCTGAAGAACCTCAGCAGAAATATTACTCATACTTCCTGTCTGAAGAACCTCAGCAGAAATATTGTTAGAAGAAAGTTTTCGTACTCCATGTAAATCATTATTGAGAGTTTGCTGTTTTCGCAGAATTTGAAACTAAAAAATCTTACAGCCTGCATCAATGCGTAAATTTCCGACTCCTTGAGATTGGCATCGACTCTTTCCAACCCGGCCTTGAGTTCATCGAAGGTGATCTGCCCACTGTTGTCCATGTCTATCATCCTGAACATTTCTTTGAGGCCAGCAATTTCTTCTTCGGATAGGCTCTCTGCAATAACCTATTAATAGACACCAAAATCCATCTTAGAATCGGTATGAACGCTACCGCAACTGTAGACGAACAAATTTATGGAATCAAGTGATATTCTTGATCGATCAGTGTATATTACTAGGGGAATGACTTGCGGAAACCTGAGTTCTTGATTTTCCTTTTTTTTGGGCAGTGATTTTCTGATAAAGTATAGGCGAAAACTAAAAACTTCAACAACAAAAAAATTTCGACTCCAGTTCTTCTACAAGCAAGCATCTAGTAAGAACTACTAAGCATCCTTTCGCCTTTAAGTAGGATGTTCCTCGTCTCTAACCATACCTTAATTTGAAGTAGTTCTGATTTCAATACATGAAACATAATTTGAAGAGGAAGACATCTGGTATAGTATATATATTAATTCTCGTATTCATTACCTATAACCTATGTTGCACAAGTACGGACAGGGATACACAAATTAGGACACAATAAGGACACGGATACCAACATTTTTCATATAGTTACAGTAAGTACTAAACTCTGTTGCACGATAAGGATACGGATACATATATAGGTACGGACAAGATAAGGATAAGGATACGGATACAGATACAGATATGAATACAGACACAATATGGATGCCTATATTGGTATGGACACAATACATGAAACATAATTTCAACTCCAATTGTTCTACAAGCAAGCCTCTTAGGAAGATCTCCTCAGGAGTTCAATACATGAAACATAATTTCAAGATGTAGGCGATCAATTAAGATCTTAATTTCGAGACGATTGTGATTGACTGGTTCTTAATTAAGATTTCATAATGAACAATTCAAGCATATAAAAGCTTACTCTGAGGGCCATCTTCTTGAGTTTGTTCATCGCGGAGAATTGCTTCAAGCGAGACAGGACCGCGGAATCTAGTGGCTTGTCAGGAGCCATACCATCAACTCGAAGCCAAGGATGACCTGCACGAAATACCGAACTAATCGTTAAATCATAGATATCATAAATATTCACATAATTATCAAACATAAAAATAAAAAAAAGAACTCACATAAAACTTCGTGAGCTGACAACCGCTTTCTGGGGTCTCTGACGAGCATTCTCCTTACTAGATTCTTGGCGCTGTCAGATATGCTCGGCCACGGATCCGAATCGAAGTCGAGCGTGCCGGTCAGAACCTGTTCAAATATCCCTTGCTCAGTTTCTGGGATTTTTTTTTTTTCCAAATAATGGGATGGGTCAGTTGAAGAAATCAGAGTTCTAAAATTTTAGGATGCAAAAAGCCAGACAATTAACCTGCCCAAAATGGGGGGACGCCACTCAGTAGGATGTAGATGATGACACCGGCGCTCCAAACGTCGCACTCCGGTCCGTAACGCTTTCGTAAGACTTCTGGCGCAAAATGAAAATCAGATATGCTGAGGCGTAAACAAATGGTTGCAGATGCTATGAGGAAGTAAACTCTTCCAGATAATTGAATTTCAAGAGGAAATGCATAGGAAAAACACAATTTTTTATGAAGGCACCACAGAACTGCTGCTCTTGAAGTTCTTAGTTTTCGTTTTACGGGAAGTTGAGTTACCTCCTCTTAAAGACAGAATTGCACCTGCTGTCAACAGTGAGAAATTTTGTATTTGGGTTTGATGTAACAGTGTCACATACCAAATACGCAGCCAGAATTAGAGCCGGATTCTACCAGTTCCACCGGGCATACTCCTTTAAGTTCAGTACTGATGCAATGGCCTGCTGTGTAGATTCTTTATTGCCCCTGTGTTAACTTTTGACATATCGCATTTCGAGTTAACATTCGTGAATCGTGTATAGAAATCAGATGCACAAACAAGATTAGGACATTGAAGACTTGAGTGATTGATAAGAGGCTGGCAAGCAACAACTCAAATGTGAGGCCTGGGAGGAAAATAGAGGATAATATGATGTGTATATTAAAAATTTTGTACCAAATTATATCATGTTTGTATTATTATGTTTTTACACAGCTTGTTAGCGAGTTCTGATCCCTTGTTAGCATATTACAATATAGGTTATATTGAAATATGCTAGTAGCAGTAATGCCAAAATTTGTCAAAATTTGTTCTTCATCGCACATGTATCAAAGACAACACAGACTCCAAAATTACACAAAATTGGTGCCATGCCCACATTTGCATCTGTGAATAAAAAATATATTGCAATTGTAGAAATAGTGTTATACCTCTATCGACGTCAAGGGACTCGCCCCCGTCGAGCTCCATGATGCGGTGGACGGTGCGCATGTACTTGGAGTCGGGCTGGTCGGGGGAGTCACGGAAGTGGCGGAGGATCGCGGCGTTGACGTCCTGGACGCTGATGTTGGTGCCCCAGACGAAGACGGGGACAGAGTCGTCGGCTGGTGGGAGTGGCGGCGGCGACCGTACATTGCTTCGCCTGCCCTGTTCCCGAGGTTCATCAGATCGAGTTGGGGGAGAATCTAGGGTTTGGTAGAGATGGGGGAAAATTTAGGGTTCCAGATCGAGAAGCGGAGGAGGAAACTAAGCGGAGGACGACGATGTGGAGGATTGAAAGAAGGAGGAGGAGAAGCTTAGGGTTTGGTGAGAGGAGGGAAGAGGATGAGAAGGGAAGTGGAGCTGAGAGGGAGGGAGAAGGGATTTGGAGAGGGGATGAGAAGGGGGCGGAGGCTTGAGCCTCCAAATATCGCGTTGGTGGAAAGAATTTTACAGAAAACTTAATTATAAGTTTGTCACCGCTCTAAAATATTAATAACGCTTTGTTTTATAAACGTTATAAAAAGCCCAAAATTAGCCAAAACCGTCATAGAAAAAAGGTATTTCGAACTTTGATGACGCTTCTTTATCAGCCGTCATGAAATCCACTTATCAAGCGTCATTAATAGGTCTTTTTATTGTAGTGCATTGACAATGGAAAAAAATAGAAATATGAAAAAGATGGAAGAAAATGAGTTATACCTCACACAATTTGTTGGAAATGGAATAGAACCTCCACAAATCCTAGATCCTTGAGTTTGGGAAGAGAAAACCCTAAGATTTAAGATTTCTAGGGTTAGGGTTTGGAGAGAAGGAGTTTGGAGAAAGGTTGAAGGTGATAAGAATGAAGAGAGAGGGAGGAAATTCGGGTATTTGAAAGTATTAATAATAAATTTTATCCATCATAAAATAAGTTAAACAAATGACAAAATACTGTGAATCCGTCAATCAGTACAGGTGAATTGCCTCAGGGTAGCTGTAGGGACCGGATCCCAGCTGGCGGTAGTCCGAAGACTAGTGTACCGTGTCTCTTAGGCTTTTACGCCTTGTTGTCATAAGGGCCCTTTCGGCTTGTACCTAAAGCAATGTACCATATACGATTTTGATTAGAAGTTATTGTGTAGATATAACTTATTGTATGACGTTTTCATCTAATATTCCTAATTCTCGACGGAGAAAGTTGAAGCGCTCTTCGGCGAGTGGTTTTGTGAAAAAGTCTTCTAGCTGATGTTTAGTGTCAATAAATTCTAAGTTAATAGTGTCGTGCTGTTGATGATCACGTAAGAAATTGTGTCTAATTTCTATATGTTTTGTACGTGAGTGACATACTGGGTTCTTGGTCAAATTTATTGCACTAGTGTTATTACAGAAAATAGGTATGTGCTTGAATAGTAAGTTATAGTCTTCAAGAGTTTGCTTCATCCACAGAATCTGTGCACAACAACGACCAGCTGCGATGTACTCAGCTTCTGTTGTGGATAGTGTGACAGAATTCTGCTTTTTGCTAAACCATGAGACTAAAGCCTTTCCTAACAAATGATACTTGTCGCTGGTATTCTTACGGTCGACTTTGCATCCCGCAAAATCAGCATCGAAATATTCTATTAGGTCAAAGGAAGTAGTTTTGGGATACCACAAGCCTACCGTAATCGTTCCTTTAAGATATCTAAAGATACGCTTAACATTGGTCATGTGTGATTCCTTAGGGTTAGCTTGATATCTAGCACATAAGAAAACACTAAACATAATATCGGGACGACTAGCAGTTAAATACAATAGACTACCAATCATACCTCGATACTTACGTTGATCAACCGGTTTGCCGCTTTCATCAGGTTCCAACTTTGTTGTAGTAGCCATAGGAGTGCTGATAGGTTTGATGTGGTCAAGCTTGAACTTTTTCAGCATATCCTTTGTATACTTCGACTAACTGATGAAGACGCCTTGCGAGAATTGTTTGACTTGCAGTCCAAGGAAGTAGTTGAGCTCCCTCATCATGCTCATTTCAAAATCGTTCTGCATACACTTGGCAAATTCTTTGCATAGATCCTCATTAGTAGATCCAAATATGATATCATCCACATAGATTTGTACTAACAGAATAGTGTCATCAAGAGATTTTATGAAAAGTGTAGTGTCAATTTTTTCTTTTGAAAAATCATTATCAAGTAAGAAAGTACTAAGGCGTTTATACCAAGCTCGAGGAGCTTGTTTGAGGCCATAAAGAGCTTTCTTAAGTTTAAAAACATGGTCGAAAAATTTGTGATTTTTAAAACCAGGGGGTTGCTTAACAAAAACCTCTTCTTTAATAAAGCTATTTAGAAAAGCACTTTTCACATCCATTTGAAAAAGTTTAAAGTTTTGAAAATTTGCAAATGTACAAAGCATCTGAATAGATTCAAGTCGTGCAACAGGAGCATACGTCTCATCGTAGTCGATACTCTCCTCTTGGTTGTTTCCTTGAGCTACGAGACGAGTCTTGTTGCGAGTGATAGTACCGTCCTCGTTAACTTTGTTCCGAAACACCCATTTAGTACCAATTATCGAATGGTCAGCAGATTTAGGAACTAGTTCCCATACCTGATTTCTTTCGAATTGGTTGAGTTCTTCTTGCATTGCAGATATCCAAAATTTATCGTTAAAAGCTTCTGAAACATTTTTGGGTTCAATTTGAGAAATAAAAGCAGTGCTAGCAATAGAATCTCTTAAAGAAGACCGAGTAGTTATCCCTTTTGATACCTCACCTATTACCAAGCTTTCTGGATGTGAAGATTTGAATTGGAACTTCTTTGGTAAGTCCTCCAGAGAATTGGTTTCAGGTAGTGTATCTACAGGAGTAGAAGTTGATGGTTCGGATTGAGCGTCAACGTCGTCATCGGGGATAGCAGCTGAACTATATTCTCATCAAATGTGACATTAGTAGACTCTTCAACAATCATAGAGCGTTTGTTGAACACTCTATATCCTTTGCTGTTGGCAGCATATCTAAGAAAGATACCTTCGTCAGCTTTGGCATCAAACTTGCCTAAGTTGTCTTTGGTATTAAGGATAAAGCAGCGACAAGCAAACACTCGAAAATAAGAAATAGTAAGAGTCCTACCAAACCAAAGTTCATAAGGAGTTTTCTTCGAAATATATCGAATCAACACCCTATTTAAAACATGGCATGTTGTGTTGACAGCTTCTGCCCAAAAGTATTTCGGAAGTGAAAAATGATTCAGCATGACTATGGCCATATCGCCTAGAGTTCTATTCTACCGCTCCACAACACCATTTTGTTGAGGAGTTCTAGGACAAGAAAATTCATGATCAAAACCATTTGACTCAAAACTTTTCAAAATCAGAATTTTCGAATTCGCCACCATGATCACTTCCGATACGAGTAATCATGTAGCCCTTTTCGTTTTGGACCTTTTTGGAAAATATTTTGAAAACTGAAATAGTATCATATTTGTTTACAAGAAGAAGACCCAAGTAAATCTTGAAAAGTCATCAACAATAACGAAAGCATAGAGTTTTTCGCCAAGACTGACTACTCTACTAGGACCAAATAAATCCATATGGAGTAATTACAAAGGTCGAATGGTACTTACAGTGTTGATGGATTTAAAAGAAGATTTGGTAGCCTTATTCTTTTCACATTTGGCACATATCGTGTCCTTTTTTAATGTGATTTCAAGCAATCCTCTTACTAGCTTCTTGGTAGATAGTCTCAATATGGTGTCCATGTTAGCATGACCAAGACGCTGATCCCATAATAGCCTTTCATCTTTGTGGGCGTAAAGGCATCTACCTGCACTGTTAGTATCTCTAGATAGATAGAAAATATATATGTTATCTTCTCTTATCCCTTTGAAGCGTTGTCTCTAGATTATCTATCATAGATAAAGCATTTAGTTTTACCGAAGTTAATATCATATCCATGATCAGCAAGATGACTAATAGTCACGACCCGCACCCGGTATAAGGGCACGAGACGTGGGTACGTCCAGCCTACGCCGCAGTGTCGGCGGTAGAACGTTGTCCTAGGTCCAACATCTAACACAATCTAGAATATGCTCCAATTGGAGATTGATATATATATATATATATATATATATATATATATATATGGTACAACTCAATCACAATAACTAAGATGGAATAGAAGAAAGATAATCTCAACAGAGAGTCACAATATGAATAATAATCCCGGTGTAAACCACACCATAATGAAATCTCAATACAATCACAATGTCTCATAACTAGGTAATAATATCAGCCTAATCTAATTCATGGCAAGTCCTCAGCGACTACTGGATCCTGCTGAGGGTCCAGGTCACCTATGTCAACTAGGCCTGCTCCATAGTATGTGTCGCAGCAATCCTCATCATCTGTAATATTTCAGCAGGTCCAGTCAGGACATGAACGAATACATCTCTCACACAGTTCATAACATAAAAAGAAATATGAAACAAGCTATAGAATAATATACATGAACTGCTGATAAAGAAATAAGACTGTAAAAGAGAGCATGATATATGAAAATAGATATACATAATATAATAAGAGAATTGAACTAACTACGTGGTGTAGAGCACAATCTGGTTATGTAAACTGGCTTAGGTTATACATGACTTACATCTAGTTTGGAGTTGCACATGAAAAGGGTGTAGATCACATAACTAAATAAATACTCCCCCTGTCCCAATCAGTACGCAAGGATCTGTCCAGGTTATGTTATTGCACATGAAAGTAGTGTGTCACATGGATAGCTAGTCCACATACACACTGGGTTATATATGAAGGCTCACATGATCATGAGTGTACATGAATGTCACATGAGTATACATGAATAAATATGAATACAATGAATAGACGATACACATGATAAAGTACATGAGCACAATATACCCGATGTATCCGAGGGGATAACATCGCATGAAGAGATCCATATAATATGAATCCGTGATAATATCGTGACAGCAACAAGTAAACTAGTCTATAACAAGTAAATATGTGCAAACAAGAATAAAACGGTCAGAGAATGTACTCGCCTGACAATCCGAGCTACTGATGAGGATGTGTAACTGAATTGGAGTGATGTAAACCTATTTAAAGTAACCACAAGTCACAACATGGTCTAACATATTATAAGAAAGGGCTACAATGCAATTCTACATGCTTCTAAGTCCTTCTAGGTCAAAGTCAACCTTGGTCAACTCTAGTCAAACCTGGTCAACTCTGGTCAAACCTGGTAAACTCTAAGTCAACTAGTTTGTTTACTAATTTTTAGGTCACACACAAGTTTACAAGTCATTCCGAGTTCGTTTGAGTCGATTTGGAATAAGTTTGACCTAAAGTTGACTTTTGTCAACTTGGTCAACTTGTCGGTCAACTCGACTAAACTAGGCTCATTGGGTCGATCCTAATCTGTCCCAATACCCTATGGTTACATTCATTATCAATCCACATACATGTAGGTATATTCACGTTCATTAAGGTTATATATATATATATATATATAGTGTGTGTGACTTGAAGGAAATTGGTGTGTGATAAAGGACTGCTGTTATGACTCAAATCTGAGATTAAAAACCAAGTACTTGACTATGGGATATATCACATATATAAATACATATACACATATATCTATTTAAAGGGAAACTTATACATATATAGACATATACATAAATATACTTATGCATACTCATATAGGTAAAGGAAATAGGCTACTCGAATCCGAGAAGTGGACTCAAACCTGGAAATCAGAACCTTGAATCCTCGTTTCAACATATTTTCATATACACAAAGTCATTTATCTATAAATATATATATCTACACACATATACATATATATACATAAGGAAAAATCTAAATTGTATATGTAAATGGTAATTAAATAGGATATAAAACCAAAGATCAATTTCCACAAACCCAGAATATCATATATGAATCGTAAACTCAACATTTGATACTTAAAATTCAAAAAATCAAAATATTACAAAACTATTCAAATTTACATTGAAGGAAAAATTCGAAATTTCACATATCGACCCAAATCTCAAAATACACTACTAGAACCCGTGAAACATAACAAATACGTTGGCCTCGACATGTGAGACGTGCTCGGGTACTCATGGAGTCGAAATCGTGTCCGTGTCGTGTCCACAGAATGCGTATCAGAAAACAGATTTCGCGAGTCAAAGAGTGCGTTCCTCGCTCAATTGAGCGCCACACACGCAACGAGAAGCCTCGTGCTCGTGCACACAGCTAGGACACGCTGACATGACACCATGTCCCGCCTACACGACGCAGCGACCCGCGTACAGCCGCGAGGCCTGCGTGCGTGCGCACATGCGTGCCCGTGGGCGCGTGTCGAGCCTCGTGGCTCGCGATTCGAGCCACGCCGCAACTCGGGATCGGGTCCCTGGGTAGTCTAGGTATAGGGCTATGTGCTCGTGTTCTTGGAACGGGTCCTCGACGCGCCGTGTACGCGTACGAAGGTCGTGTCAGCGGCAAAATTCAGCCACGTGCACTGTGTGGGCTGACCAGTGCACGTCAGATTTCTCCACGCTCGTTCGACGAAACGTCGTAAAATTTTTGGAGCAAGTGGGCAGAGGTTGCCCCACGTGCTCATGAAATTTCACACGAGACGAAGCTCTGTGCATCGAGTTATGACGCACAGACAGCAGGGCGTACACGGGACCATGCACGGGATCTCGTGCACGCGTGTCCGTGTCCGTTCGGATGCTGAAATCATGTCGATTTCCGATCCGTCTTCACGAAAGTTATTACAAATCATGTTAGGAAGGAATTCGTGAAAACAGATTCGAAAATTAACACTTTTCAGTTCTAAGTGGCATTTCGTCGAACACGTGCTACATATGACCGATACGTGTCCGATACCGCTATCAAACGAAACCAAAATCCTACCAAACTTCATACACAGATCGAGTTGTGCCTATATGGATGCAAAAATGAGGAAAATTCAGAAGAAACAAAGGTAGAACGACGATTACCTATTGAGAGTCGGAATCTCCATAAAAGGAATTCCCCGAGCGCTTTGTCGGCCGATTTCTTCCGAACAAATGCCTCCACCTCCCTTCTAGAAGTACTCCAGCAAGTTCTCCTCTTCCCAAAGAGCGCAACAGAATTCGTTGAGGTGAAACGGACTCTGGATGAGAAATCTAGGGTTTTGGAGAAAAGAGAGATTAGGATTTGCTCTAGATCTAGTAGAGGCTAATGATTTCTACGAATGAAAAGGGAGGACTGCTTGGGGCTGGCCATGCTAGGGGGTGTTAGGGTTAGGGTTTGCACATGGGCCAAGCACTCCATGAGTTGCTAAAAGGCCCATGTCAAAAAGGGTTTAAAAGGTCTATATAAAAATGACTTAAAACCATTAAATCATTGCCAAAATGGAAATAAATTCTAAAATTAATTCTAAAGGTCAAAAATAATCCTAATTATCATATTAGGCTCTTAATGAAGAGTGACTGAAGTCAAACCACCTTATGCTACTCAAAACACCAATCAAGCTACAAAGCATCACATTAATTAATAAATTAATAAGAAAATTCAAATAAATACACAATGACTAAAATACCCCTAAATTAAAAATGTGGGTGTGACACTAATGCTGAGTGTACCGTTACCTATGATATAGCCTTTCAAATTGTTGTCGAACGATACGTATCCTTCCCTTTTCATCGATAGTGTTGCGAATAGATTAGCATCTCAGGTCGTATGTCGCGAGCACCCACTATCGAGAATCCATTTGCTTCTAGTTCGAGAAAAAAGGTCCACCTACACCACGAGTAGATGTGACCTTTGGTACCCAGATTCTTGTGGGTCCTGAAAAGTTAGTTTTTGGTACCCATGCATATAGATTAATATCAACTAATTTTTTAATTCTACATTGTGGAGATACGTGTCCATGTAAACCACAGGAAATACATGTAGCATGCATATTCGTATTGTGTGCAGGATGATAGTGATGTCTGTATATGGGTGTAGGATGATGATAACTACGTGAAGTAGTATGATGATGATAATAACTGTGTGTATTTACAGGATAATGATAATTATTACATGTAGCAGCAGGATGATGATAACTACATGTGTGTTTTACGTGCTGCATGGAAGTAGGTGTACATAAAAGCATGTTTACGTGTAGCATGTGGTTGCATGTTATTGTGATGACGTGTTCTATTGTGTAGGTGTTTAGTGTGTGTGTGTCGTGACTGTGAGATAGAGTTTGAGGTTGAGCAACCTGTTTACCCAGCCTGATCTTTAATTTCTTAGAAGCAGCAAATACTTCATCATAATTAGCAGTCAGACCATTTATTCTAGCAGTAGCAACTTTGCATTTGTTCTTCTCTTCAGCAAGCTCTTTATTGAGTGCTGAAATATCTCATGCTTATTTTTCAATGAAAGATTCGGCATCATGTAAGCTTAACTTAAGCTTGGATACCTCCTCGGCGTCTTCTGTGGGAGGAGTGTCTCTAATATTATCTAATAAGCATGAAAGTCTATGGATCTCAGCTTCATGAGCTGTGATTTATCCTTAGCATGTTTATATTTGTTAATAACCTCATCGGCGTCTTCTGTGGGAGGAGTGTCTCTAATATTATCATTTAGCTTATCTGAAGTTGCCATTAGGCAGACGTTTGTCGTGTCTCGCGGAGAGTCCTCTTCTTTGTCTGAATCACTGGCCTCGCTTTCGTACCAGATGCTAGTGTTGGCATACTTCCTTGAGCTTGGTTTCTTGTACAGTTTTTCGTATTTGCTTCATTTCTTTGCTACAGGACAATCTTTTCTGACGTGTCTTGTCTTCTTGCATCCGAAGCATGTGGGTTCTTCCTCATCGTCTTTTTGTTCCTTCTTTCTTCGGTCAAAGCGTAGGAACTTCTTGAAATTTTGAACCATGAGTGCTTGATCGTCACCTTCAGAATCGTCATCATCTGTTTCCTCTGAACTGGTTCTTCGGCGATGAGCTCTTAAGGCAATTTCTTTTTCTTTTGGAGCAGTTTCTTCAAAATCTTTGAGGTCGAACTCATGCGTCATCAGCTTGCCCATCAGAGTTTCTAGTGACATAGTCGTAAGATCATTTCCTTTGATAATTACCGTGACCTTGGGGTTCTAGATCTTCGACAATCCTCTTAGCACTTTGCTTCTCATGGTTGGAATATACTTTGCCAAGGAAAGATAGAGGTTTGACGATGTCGAGAAATCTGGTGAACATCTGAGTAATCGTCTCATTTGTCTTCATTTTGAATGCCTCGTATTCTTATGTCAGACGACTGATCTTTGATTCTTTAACCTGTGTGGTTCCTTCATGAGTCACCTCCAGAAGCCTCCATACTTCGTGTGAGGTGGAGCATGTAGAGACCATGTTGAATTCAGTCATGTCTATTGCACAGAAGATAGCATTAATAGCCCTAGCATCTAGACTTGCCTGTTTCTTTTCCTGGTTGGAATATTTGACGTAAGGTTTTTCAACAAGAGTCCCCTCAATAACTATTGTGGCAGGCTTCTTGTAACCATCAGTGATGATGGTCCACAGATCGAAGTCTAGATACTTGAGATAAAAACTCATCATAGTTTTCTAATAGGTGTAGTTAGTTCCGTCAAATAGGGGTGGTCTATTTATGGACTGTCTCTCACCATAGTTAGAAAAGATAGGTTGTGTGGTTGCCATGGATCAGCTCTAGGATGTTAATCCAATATAAGGGAACAGAGCTCTGATACCAATTGAAGTACGTGAAGGCAACTCTAGAGGGGGGTGAATAGAGTATGTGTCAAAAATACCTAATTAAAATTAACTCTATTCATGTCCAACCAACATAAAGTATAATCAAAGTATAAATACGGAATATAAATAAAGATCAGAAAAGCATATGCAGACACAACAGTTTTTAACCTGGTTTTCCTCGTGGAGGACTAGTCTAGGCCTGAGAACTCTAGCTCAGGATTAAAATCCACTATTTGTGAAATAGCGTACAACCACGTGCCTTTACTCAGAAGAGCACGCCAACTTCTTACAGATTTGCAGATGGTGAAACATGGAATTGTCCAAGTGACTTCTTTTGAAAACTCTTGCACACAAACTTCTACCTGACTCACACTGAGCACCTTTGGGGTTTGGAAAGTTTTGTGACTAGTTAGATGGGAAGAGTAGGCTTAGAATATATGAGGCTATAGAAGATGAGAAGATGAGAAGATTGGATGATTAAGAATGAGTGGAAATAAGCCCTATATATACAAGTCCAGAGAGGCAGAGTTCGGCCAGAACTCTGTACCAAAAATTCAAATATTTCGACCGTTGAATAGCTAGCATCCAGGAAACCCTAAAATTAAGGTCCTAGATTCTAGGGGCAGAGTTCAGCCCGAACTCTGTGTGGGACAGAGTTTGGCCCAAATTCTGTCTCCTAGGGGACAGAATGTTCAAAGAGTTCGACCTAAATTCTGTCTCCTAGGGGACAGAATGTTCAAATGGGCTATATGGGCTTGGTTTGTCTTGGAGTTTGTTTGGTGGAGCTTTGGGTATTAAGTCTAAGCTTTGAGATACTCAGTGCGACTCAACTTACAACAGCCTAAACTCAATAAAAGATAAAAGTACAGACTCATAGTACAAGTAACAGCTGCATTGCCGAAGCAATCGTCGATGATGTCTGTCTTTAACTGATATGTGATGATGTTCTGTTTTGGATCTTGATGGAGCTTAATGTGTCAAGTTGGATCATAACGGATGTCGTCTTGTTAATTATCAAGATCAGGTTGACTGAACACTTTCAAGCTTGACTAGTTCAAGTGGAAAACATGCATCCCCAGCTGCTAAATTCATTGAGGTAAATATTGTTTGTTTTGTAAATATGGTTCTCATTTTCCATCTTGATGTAATCAGATTAATACTCAATGCACTTTATTGGTTCATATACTTGCAATGTTTTTATTATAATGAATGCAAGGCTAAATGAAGTTTGGAAATATTTTCTTAAATATTTTCTTTCAGTCTTTCACATTAGTAAACCTTTGCGATCCATAATGTCTCCAAAATTTCTTCCAAAGTTCATCATGTCTCCAAAATTTCAACCTTCTACTGAAAGCCCAATCTTCTGACAAAACTATGTTCCAATTAAATTATGAGTAGACCCAACATCTATTAGTACTAGTACTGGTTTATGTACGTCCAGTCCTCTTAACTTCATTGTGTTTGCAGCATGTTCTCCTGATAAAGCTTGAAGGGATATTGCAAAATAACTTTCTTGGTTTAAATTGTCTTCAACTGTCAGTTCTTCCAATTCTTCACCCATCTTTTGAGTATTAGAATCCTCGCCATCAGCTATCAACATGTAGACTCTTTTATCCTTATATTTATGGCCTTCTTGTCATTCTCATCACACAAGAAGCAAAGCCCTTATTTTTTTCACAGTAAGGAGAGCGAAAGGATCGATAACCTATAGTTACAATCATGCAATCAAGGGATTCTCGGCAATGCTTAATAAAGAAGAATTTGTTGGTAAGTATTTCTTACATATAGTTGCCAAATATTTGCTTATTAGTTCCTTGAGAAAGAAAGGACATCAATAACTATTTTTTCTTAAGAATATAGAAATAAAATATACACTACACATTGTCAGATCATTCCCAGTTATTGTCTTCTTCTTTTTTTCTTCTTTTTCCTTTTCTTTGATCTCAGTATTATATTTTGTTCATTGTCAGGAATATGATCCGGTTGCCTAGTTTTGATGATGGGATGAATGTCATCCTCTCCAGGTGGAAAGGGGCATGTGGATGGATATGATTTTAAAAAAAAATTGATTGTAATAAGTTTAATTTGTTCTTGATTAAATATAACTACATTCTATCTCATGGTAACTATATAAATAATGCATAATATTATGAACTTGATCTACATAGAATATAGAAAATAATCTTATGAACTTGGACCAGATTATAATAAAGAGTTCGTTATTTGCATTATCAATTTTAGATATTTAAGTATATTAACTTGTGGTCTTGTAAAACATTTCTATAGTTCTATCTTCTTTCTTCTTAACAGTAGAACCATGTTCGGTCATTTGATCATTAAGGTTTGTTATGGCAGGATGAAAATGAAGCAAAATCATAAGTTTGCTCAAAATAATCAAGCTATCAAAAGACAAAAGTTGGGCAATGGAAGAACTAGACAAGTAACCCTGTTGCTATATGTTTACTTAAGAATTTGCAATTATTAAGCTCTTGTTAGTACACATTTCTCATTCTATATATGTTATCTTCAGATACTCAATTTAAAGCTAGAGTACTGCATCACAAACCAAAGCCAGTACAGATGTTTTCTTCGTTTGTAAGAGGATACGAGGAAGATCCATTAGTACCAAATCTGGCGACAGAGCATAGCTGAATCTTCGACTTTCTTTTGGATTCCTTATCATGTCTGTTTCTGCTTTGTGCTATTTGGTTCGATTGCTTGTGGTGATGGAAGTAAAAATTGTAAATTAAGTTGAACTTCTCAGGAAGTGCAAACTGAAATGTAGTAAAGATGAAAGTATTATGTTCTCAAAAATTTCAAATCCATTGCTTGTTATACTATATATTCGATTATTGTGTTATTGTCCATTTCTTCATTTTGGTTGATGTTTGAACATAGCTGAAAGCTCTGAAAGACCACGCTAGCCAGCAAATTTTTTTAATATTTTTTTTCATTCCCAATGGTTAAAATTTGCCTTTCCTATTTGTAAAACTATAGGAAATTTTGTATTCCTAACGGAAAAAACCGTTAAGAAATTTATTTTTCCAACGGTTTTTTACCGTTAAGAAATTTATTTTTCCAATGTTTTTTACCGTTAGGAAAATTATTTTTCTAACGGTTTTTTACCGGGAAAAATTATTTTTTTAACAGTTATAACTGTTAACAAAATTTCCCACGCCGTGCAAACAACGATAAAAAATCGTTAGAAATAATTTTCCTAACGCTTGTAGTCGTTAGGAAATTGCTGTTTTGGTGTACTGAAGGTTCTATGTCTATCCTAAGTCAACTATCTTTGTGTAGCACTCATGTCATCAACGACTATCACCCCGCCCAATGTGCCACAAAAGCTAGAGTAGAAGTCTAGTCACCTGTGACTTATCCAGTCAGGAAATGAGCAAAGTACAACCCTATAAAATGAAATATACAAGTAAAACTATAATGCAACAATAATATGGACTAACCTGTAACTGAACAATAGTATAATAACTGAAACAATGAACAATCAATCAACGCACTAGTGATTGAAATAATAATCTACACGTGATCGGCTGGTAAGTACAATAGAATGCGTACGGCTTAAGCACACGTGCACGATGCGTGATTAAGCTATCAACAATATTTTACTACGGGGGTTTGATCACATGCAAATTAAATATTTCCCCAAAACCCCGGCACAAAAACAATCAACCAATGAACAATAAGTACAACATGGAAACAATAGGTACAATCAATATCAATAACTCCGTTTCAACCAAGTGTCCAATATGGAATGCAAGATAGTAATACAAGCATAGTCCAAAACGTAGTGTACTTGCCTGGATATCGAGGAAGGTGAACAGTCAAATCCAAGTCTAAGCTAGTTGTATCAAAAATGTAAATATTCTTTTTAGAGAATATTTCTATAATCTATTAAAAATTCTAGTCAATACCAAACCTATTTATTACTACTAAATTCTAATTCTATCCTATTAGCTAATACTAATCCATATTTATATAGCAAAAAATAATAGAAGAATAGCAATTAAAACTATCAAATTATTAGGGCTAGTAACCCACTTAGTTAATAATTAAATAATTACTAATTTATTTCCTAACCAATTAAACCAAACTAAATCCTTAATACTTAGCCAGCCCATGGGTTCAAACCTGGACTATACTCAACACCAAAACCAAGCCCATGGGTTCACAAGTCCATCCCCCATACATTTATTTTACACAGTCAAGTCCAGCCTAACCTAAAATCTGATCTGATGTTACTCTCTCCATATGAATTCATTTGAATTCAAACCTTTCCCGAGGGTCCTCAGTGTCCTGGTGTTGAATTGACACTTGACACAAACACCATTATACACTATACCGTGTCTGTCCGATCCCAACTTTCCTCTAGACATGACACAACCACACTCATCCAACACCCGGCAGATACGCACACGCGTACCGTGTGCACACCAGAGTATTAAAATGCTTGAACAAGAATAAAAAAATAGAAGATGCAGGAACGAACCTAGAATGAGGTTTATGAAGACAAGGTTACTTGAGTCTGACAAGAGCCCATGTGTCTAAAACAACACCGATACACTGGTTTAGGAATTCCATCAAACACCTAGAGTGCAAGAATCCAGAAGAATTTTTAATATATTTCTTGATTTCTGGTAAAGAAAAAGAAAGGAAAATATCAGAGGAAATTAAGGTTTAAACCCTTACAAATCAAATTCGTGTAATCAATCTTTGAATTCTTGATCGATTAGGATCAATTCTCCTTTATCACCCCGATCGACCGGGAGTTCTTGAATCTCGAAATAACTTCCAAAGCAAATTTGTTCTACACTTTGAAGCAAGGATCCGAACAATCACCAAAGGAATCGAGAATCAATTTACTGACAAGAATGTTATCTTGAAACATCGACAAAGGCAATGCGATGGAGGAAACTCACTAGAGAAGGAGAAGTCGTCGGAACCAGTTCGTCGTCGTTGTCGATGCTTTTTTGTACGACGGTGAGCTGTTGTCGTGGTCCGATTGAAGACCTCGTCGTCGGAGGCGCTCACCATGGCCACCATTATCGTCGTCGATACTGTGAAGGTGCACGTCAATCACCGGCGATGAACGCCATGTCCTGGCTCGGTTCCGTAGGGTCTGGTGAAGGAAGGAAAAAGAACGGATAGGGAATGGTTGATTGAACAGAGCTCAGACTCTGTTATTTTGAAAAGAAAAAAAATTGTAAGAATTGTAATGAGGAGAGAGAGGAATTTTCTGAATTTAAATAGAAACTGAAAGAAAAGTGGGTATTTGTAAAACAAATTATTCCTTTGTAAAATAAAATGGTTTTATTTCAAAATCCAATTAATCAGCATTTGGCCCCCTTTCTAATTAGAAAGTTGTTAGAAATTAGTTAGGAGGTTGTTATAGGTTAGTTACAAGTTAATTAGAGTGGTTAGAGAGAAGGTTCTAGTCCTCTTTAGCCACATAAAATTAATTAATTAATTAGTTAATTAATTACGACAAAATGGCTAAAATATTCTAGAATTTTTCCACCCTAAAGCTGACTCTTATGCCACTAATTTATAACTACCAATATGTCACGCCCTCTTTAACATCCACAGAAAATATTTAAAATATTCAATATAAGAAAATAGTGAAACTAGTATTTGATTAAAATATCAAACTAAAAATGATTTAAAATTTAAAAATAAGATTTTTCAGGAACGGTGGTTATAAATCTACACATCTTAGAAAAATTTCATCGTCAAAATTTTAAATGACACGATTAGGCATGATTAGAATATAATTAGATTCTTGTTGTGATCGAAGATAGAATATAAATAATCAAAATCATAGGCACGATCACTATACAAAATTTTGAAAATTGCTAAATTTGGCACGATCAAGAATCAGATCATATATAGACCCGTTCAAAAATCATAAGTCTAGTCATGATCAAGAGCCTAAGCATGATCAAATACGGAAATGAAAGTTATCTATATACGATCAAATTCTAGGCATGGTCAAAACTCTATAGGTATAATCAAAATATAGGCACGATTAAGATATAATAAAAATTAGGCATGATTAAGAATAGGGTCTTAATCTAAGCACGATCAGAACCATCTAAATATGATCGACGATTACATAGAACCGAAACATAGTTGTGATCAAAGTCGCATTAGGCAGGAGTAAAATAAATCAAAATAAAATTAAATGATCGCCAAAATATGAATCAATGATCACCAAAATATGGAGAAAATTAAATAATGGTCTGAGGCAAGAGAGAAAGAAGCAACATATATATATATATATATATATATATATATATATATATATATATATATATATATATATATGAAATCACTTTATCTAGAATCTATATCCCGCTAGTGTACATTTGGTTGTAGTGAACTGTAGGTTCCATGACTTAAATAATAATAGGTTACTGAATATTCTATCAACTTTATCCATTTTCAAAAAATATTGACGGAATGATTCAAGGGACCAAAACATGATGCATTTGTGACATATTTCAATAATATTCAAAAACCTATGAATAACTGAAATTGTAGGACCAATTGTAGGAACGAGTTGTAAAGTGCAATCCTCTAGAGGGGGGTGAATAGAGTAGGCAGCAGAAATTAACTATTTAAAATGTTAGTAACAAGATCACATAATATATATATATCACTGATATGTAAATGAAAAGTAGAGAGTAGAGAGCAAACGCAAACACAAGGATGTATACTAGTTTTTCTCTTGTGAGGACTAGTCCAGTCGGAAGAACTCTAGCTTCCAGTTGAATCCACTATAGAAAATCACCACAAGTTTTCATCCGAAGTTCTTGCAACTTCTACAATGCGAGCTTTGATCCGAAGCACTCAACCAACTTCAATTGTGAAGAGTCTTTCTTCAATCAAGCCTCTGATTACAATCACTCTGAAACTTCTAGACTGTACCGCACTGGAAAATCGACTAGAGGATTGTAACTGGCTTGGGATTTGAAAATGAATAGCTTGAAATACTTTGGAAGAAGTAGTAGGCTTATAGAGAAGAGATATGAAAGTGAATTGGTGTGTTAAAATGATCGAAATCTTTCTCTATTTATAGTTTTTCCAAAGGCAGAATTCTGACAGAATTCGGGCAGAATTCGGACAGAACTCTATGAGAAAATCTCGGCTTCAAAATCCAACGTCCACTAATCGAACTCTAGCCGAATTCTGGCCGAACTCTGGCCGAACTCTGACCGATTTCTATTGGAGTTCTGTCAGGTTTTTGTAAATTGGTTTTGGGCGTTTTGAAACGATCAACCAGTTAGGAAATAGTTTGGGCTTTTGTAAGTGGGCTTGTTTTCAAAATGAAAGGGTATTTTGAAAACGTTTCTTGGGTAGCCTGTCACGACCCGCATCCGCTTTTCGGAATATGAATGCATGTCTAAGCCAGCCTACGCCACAGTGTCGGTGGTAGAACGTTGTATAGCCATAATGCTCAAAATCATAAATAATGCTCATTCACAAAATTAATTTAATTTACAATATTCATAAGTTTTACATTTGCAGAAAAATATAAACGCTTACAAATATTGAAATGATTACAACTCATCTATCTAGCTAATCTCTAGGTTTTCGTCTGCAAGTATACCCGTAACTCCCCATGCTAACTGAATATACGGCTAACCTAAAAATATTGGTTTTCAGTCAGGAATGGAGCGTGTACAATTCACTAAATACAGTTTCAATATATAAAAATGACTATACAACAAAGGTTAGCATTTTAATATATGATTTGAAAAATAAACACAGAAAGATAAAATAAAACTAAACAAAGGGAAACAGTAAATAAACACAAAGACAATACTCACCGACTGACTGAAATACCTTTGATATGTGATCGGTCTCGGAATAATTATACGACACTGTCTATACTATCTACACTGTAAAAAGTATACAGTCTACACTGTATAATGTACACGGTCTATACTGTATAAAGCAATAATAAAACACTGTCTACACTGTATAAAGCAGTAATGAAACACTGTCGACACTGTATAAAGCAATAATAAATTACGGTCTATATGGTATAATGCAAGAATAAATTATGGTCTACACGGTATACACTGTATAAGGTCAGATCACACATCCTTGGTACTTCGCCTCCCCGACATGACAAAATATAACAAATATAAAAGATAAAAATCACATATTTATTGACTAACAATGATGTATAGTAAAGCTCAATATCGAAAAAAAAATAAACTGTACTCGCATGTGGTCATTTGCTGGTGAAACCGATAATCCAAACAACTCAGTATGCCACAATAGTCAAAACCCATACAACAGTCTCCGGATGCAGAAATAAACATTACCAATGTTTTTAAA